>VWZU01016805.1:547936-580998 GCA_013397095.1 Sterrhoptilus dennistouni | reverse complement strand
TTTTTTTTTTTTTTTGGCCCCATAAATGCACATTGCATGCAGTGGGCAGTCAATGGGCTGCCTCTCTGCAGTCAGAGAGGTGCAGGGTGTGCACACACACACAGACCCTCTGCTCCCGGGGTCACTGCCTGCCAAACCTGCACATCCCAGCTGTGGGCTCCAGCTCATTAATGCCATCCTGCCAGAGGAGCTCCAGGTGCTGAGTCACTCCTTTCTGGGTAAATATCAGGGTAAAAAGACATGACATTTTCTGGGCCGTTCTTCTGCATTAATAAGATTCCAGCTACAGGGTGACCTTTTCACAAAGGATTTGTAAATGCCAAAAGCCGCATAAAAATCTCTCTTTCTCGGGCAAACAGAGGCATCATAACTTTGCATTTATTTCTTAAATGGTGTTTTCCTGTCTTTCTCCCTTTGATCATCTCTTTCCCCTGAATGGATGTAGTGACAGCTGTGCCTCCAATAACAGCTATGAAAGGGAATGAGGGAAAATCATCCAGTGATTGAATCATTGCCTGCTCAGGGGATCATTCTGCTCAAAAGGCTGAATGAATGAAAACAAACACGTCAGGGGCGATGCCCCAGCAGGGAGGGATCAGCCCCTGCAGGAGAGGGACCCAGGCTTGGGTTTGTGTTTAGACAAGGGGGAACACTGGGTGCTGCTCCCAGTTTGTGTGTAACGAGGGCTTGCACTGTTTCTTACCACTGAACCACAAACACACACAGAGAACAGGAAAATCAGCACCAAACAGCCACCCGAGGCTTTTATGTTACGTGGCATTCAGGGTATCTGATTTATCAATTAAATGCTGCCTTTGCAGCAGGCTTTACATCCTCTTTGGGTATATTTCCAAACATAGGAAAAGGCCGTGGGAAAATAATAACAACCAAACGAAAACTCAAGAGAGCAAAAGGCTTATGACTTTACCAAGGGAAAGATGAGGATTCATCCAGGAGCAGGGCACTGGTAGACAACCCCACCATCACCCTGCATCCTGTCAAAGGCCCCCAGGGCTTGGACCTTGCCTGACCTCCTTGATCAGGTTTTAGTGAGCTTTGAGTCGCCCTGAAAATCACTACATTGCCTTAATTAACACATTGTGTAAGGAAACTCCTGTACTTTTTTGTTTCACCTCCATGGTTACCTTTTTCCTTTGTCCTCTTTCTGCATTTCTCGTGCCTTTTCATCACCAACTAACATAATTTAATTCCTTCTCCGTTTTACAAGAGTCCAGAGCCTGCACTTGGCACTGGCAGGAGTTCAGCTTTTCCTGAACTGCAGCTTAAAATGGGAAAATTGAGGCTGGATCTGAGTCAAATGCAAGTTTCATACTTCAGTGTTTTATCACCTCAAAATATCATCCTGCTTTTAATCTCCTGAGTGATTCCTGTGCCCAGCTCAGCAAATGCTAGTGCACTCCCCAGTGCCCGCTCAGGTTCCTCCCAGGTTTTCTCCTTTTCCCTCCCGTTTCCATGAGAAGTGTATGATCAAAAGGAGCAACAAACTCTAGGTGGGCTCCTAAGGTGTCACCTCAGATATTGAGGGCTGATAGGAAAGCAGGAAATATGTCCATGACTGGATAGGAATATGTGCCAGGTAGACATGAAAACAGCCAAAACTTACACCTCATGTACCAGTGAATTACCTGGCTGCCTGCATGTCAGTTGTCTGAGCTCTAGACCAGGTTCTTCAGCCAAGGCCAGGACAAACCATCCCCTGATGGTCCCTTCTGTGGTGTTACCCCTAGAACATTTCCAGCACAGTCCAGGTTTCCCCTCAGCAGCACACAGCATTACCTCTTGTTCTGCTTGCCCTGACTAATGAGAGTAATTGGTCTCTGTCCTCTTCATAATGTGCCTCTAAGTATTTGTAAAGAGTTATCATGGCTCCCTCCAGTCCTCTTTTCTCTTCACATAAAGATTCTCAATTCATTTTAATTCATCCTCCCTGACCCTCCCTCCCACTCCCACTTCATATATCAAATAATGGAGCCCAATTACTTTGCAGACACACCACACTCAGAGGAGAGAATGAAGGAGGGGACAGCAGAGTGCACTGGAAAGACAATTGTGAATTCTCAATTGTGGATTCTCAAGTGACCAGCAGCTTCCACTGTGGGTGAGCCACTGCTCAGGCCCTGCAGCTCTGTTTGGGTGCAGGAGCTCTGCAGTTCCACATCTTTTCTCAGGTCCCACCACAGCAGCAGCTGAAGCCTCCCAGTCCCACTGGGCACTGCTGGGCACACCAGGACAGGCAGCTCTAGGGGATGCAGAAACACCAGCAGGGGCCCAGAATCCCCCCCTGCACTCTGTAACATTAAAACGAGGGTTAATTTGGATTAGCAAAATGGAAATGTCAAGCTTCATTTATATTCTGGCACCCAGTGTTAATTACCTTTCCCTTTTTTTTGGTAACCATCCTTGTGTTCTGTTTCCCCACTTAAAGCTGATAATAAGCTGTCCATCTATGTAACCATTCTGCTGACACAAATCATGATGGATATGGAAAGAAATAAAATGCAAATCTAATGAGACATTGCTCAGAACGAGACAAAAAAAAAATTTGAACCACGTTCTTTAATCATCGATGTGCAAAGCCAACCAGAATGAATTTGTTTCAAGGAGGCCTCATTTCTATTTAAATGTAAAATATGCTGAAATGTTTTAAGAACCCCAGAAAACCACGGATTTCTGATAAAAGGCTAAGTATTAGCCTTGTAATCCCAGCCAAAAAAAGCCCCATACCAACCAACAAACAAATTCAACCCTCTGGTGCTGCAAAGAGACCAATGGCTTCTCTTGCTTAAACTTCCCAGAGGGAAAAGCAAAACTCCTCACACAAAAGGTCACTGAAAACTTTAATCACTCATTTGCTCTACAGGACAAAGACTCATCAAATTGCCAGCATCATCATAAATGCTGGTAGAAAAAGCCTAATTCTGAACTGAGGCTGTTATAAATAAGAATATCATTGCATAAAGTCAATAAGAGGTCATGAGCATTTTGAAAGGTTCAGCCCTCTAACCTTCTTCCTCCTTACTTCCCCCTCCCTGTTACCATATTTTCTCTCATTTGTGTTTGAAGCTCCATTTCTAATCACATCCAGTGCAGAGTAAGACACACTGCCTGGCTATAGCCCCCACTCCACTGCTGTGATCCGTGTTTCAGAACAGATTCCAAATGCTCCAAATGTATCAGGAAGAGTTAGTAAGTTTAGAGTAATAGAGCCAATCTTTGAGAACAAAGAGGGTCTTTGCTTACCTTCTAAACAGAGATTTCAGAACATGCTCAGACCTCGTCCCTCTTCTTTGGGCATATAAAAGAAGAAAAAAAATAAAAACTCATTAAGAAAAGGAAACCAGACTTCCAGCCCTGTGTGCTCAGGAAACGAGGCTTTAATAAGCATGAGATGCTGTGGAAAGCTGCAGTGAGAGTTGTGTAAGTGGTGTGAGGAAGGTGAGACTCTGCATGTCTGTTCCTCATGCTTGGTGCAATGGGAAGGGGCTCCCCTGAAGTCCCCAGGCACTGTGTAATTAAATGGTGAGATGTGTGATGGCCAGAAGGATAAACGGGTTCAAAAAGAGATTCAATTAATCCAGAGGAGAAACCTATCTGTGGCTTTCAAGCCCCTTGTTCCCAACACAACTCATGGCTCAGGAAATCTGTAATCTGCTAATTACTGGAAACTGAGAGCCTGATTTGTAGGCACAGACCTGTCCAGTTTCTGCTGGAGACAGGCAGGGTGACTTTAGATGCTCCAATGTAACAGGTCTTTTGTTTGTGTCTTTTAAAATCATCTTAGCAGGGCTTCTGTGGTGTTTTCCTTGTCCCTGCTCCCCCAGGCTCTGGGCATTGTCACTGTCCTACCTCAGCCCTGTCCCTGCAGGATCCTGTCACACACCCAGAAGATCTCAGCATTATTTTGCATTTTTATTTCATGTTCATCTGCCTTTTAGGTTTTCAAGGGGTATTTTTTTCCTTTGTGTTTCTTCAATTATTTGGATGATATTTTATCAATGCAATAAAGTAATTGCACTGGCACAAGATGAACATTAACATTTGCAGTGTGGGTTGAGAGAAAAAACACCATCTTTAAACCTCCACAGCAAAAATGCTCCTCAGCAACAAACGAAGGTGCCACAGCCCAAGTTTCCCTGCAGCAGAAATCCCTGCTTCTCCTCCAGGACTTTGGACTTGAACACCTCCACCACCAATGGCACTAACAAACAGCAACGTCAAACATTTTTTTCTCAGACACCCAGTCCTTGTGATTTCAGATGTGATTTTGTTTCCTGATTTTATCTGCATGAGCAGTTTGAGTGGTTTTATAATTTGCCTGTGCTTCCATTTTATCACATCTGCCTCCCAGCTGTTATTTTTATGGTTTACATTCCCATCCTCCTCTCCCAGTGCCAGCAGCTTGGCTGCAAAGCTGATGTCACGTCCTAGAAACTTATCACCTGTCTCAAAAAAACACGTCTTGTGCAGGATGGCACAAGCACCACCTGGAGAAGGATGGGTGGATCTGTTATTAATGATTTTCTTTAGCAAGAGCCCACACAACCACTGTACTTGGTGCAGGTGCATGTTTTCTTCTCACTGCACCTTGCAAAAGTCTCACTGAATGGAAACCAAATGTGAACAAAAACTCAGTGATACAGGGATGTTTATCTGTTACATCCCACTGCACTGGGAACAGAACAGGAAGAGAGTGGGCACTCCAGGGCTCCAAGCTCCTCCTCAAGGCTTATCCCAGGAGACAGGTATGCACAGGGGCAGAGAGCTGGTCCCCAGGGATGTTCCATGAGCTGCCCAGGGCTGCAGAAGGGAGGGGGAAATGAAAAGCCAGCCTCTGGACCCCCAGGCTGAGCAGGTCCCTGTCACACTCTAAAGACAAAAAAGTAATTTTGTCACTGTACCACAACAGCCATCCTCCTCCTGAGCATTGCAGTGCATCACCAGCCAGGGATCCTTCCCAAACCACCCTTGAATCAATGTTAATTCACTGCAGCTCTCACAGTGTGACCTTGGGTCATGCTGGGCAGGTGGCTCTGGTCCGCAGAGCCTGCAGAAGGAACGTGAAAGGGGCTGCAGGACTTGTGCACTGATGCCAGCTTGGCATCAGGTGGAAGAATCCATAATGTGCAAAATAAATACAGATTTCCCTAACGTTGTCTCCAATACTCAGTGCTCAACCTCCAGTAAACAACAGATGAGTCCCGCATGTGTGGCAGGTTTGGGCCTCGTTTGTGGCAACACAGACTTTTTCTCCTTCTTTTATAATTTTCCAAGCACAAGTAAAATTGGCTCTGGCCTACTACCAAGAGGTTTGTTAGAGCAGCAAGGGATGAAACTAATGATTGTTAAGAAGATCTAATTCCAAGGATAGTGAGTTGTTGGTTACACATTTATGGCTGCTAACCAGCAGCTCTTGAATAAGGGCCTGTGGATTTGTTTACCTTGCCAAGGCACTAAGATGCAGACAGTCACTAAAATTCAGAGGTTGAGGCAGAAATCAACACAGAGCTGCTGAACACCCTCCTGTGCAGCTGGGAGAGACTAATTGCTGATGAACCTATGAGTCCAATAAAAATGTGCATAATTTAAATTGTATTAAAACCATAAGCTGCTAAAACATCAATATTTAAACACCATCCCACCATCCCCTGCAGTGTCACCAGGGATCTTACAGGAAGAACAGATATTGGTGAACGTAAAAGTGACGATGGCGAAAGAATTGCTTGGAATATTTCTTTCACCAAATTCCTGATGTGGATTTGAATAAAAGTGTCACGTGGGTGTCACCCTGAATTTTCTTGCCTGTGAAATTCTGTACCTTTGCAGCAGCTTTCCCACACTTATGCTTCACATAAACAATATTGTTTTCTTAGAACTTATCTCTGTGTTTACATATTTCTTCTCTAAGAGGAGGAATGTGATTGATGGTCAAGTCCACCAATGATGTTCATAAGCTGGTGACCCTTTTGGCCAATCTTTGGCCTTCTGTACAAAATGTATATAAGGATGGAGTCAGACATTAAATTAGAATCTTTGCTGCTTGACCTGCTGCTGCCTGCGTGTCTTTCGTGTGTCTGACATAGCGACACGTGGGAAAATTTTTCCCCAGGTGTCCTTCCTCTTGGTGCCAAGAACAGCTGCCAAATGGGTTCCTAGTCCCCAAGGAGGTAAAGTGGAAGCCAGAGGAACGCATGGAGTTGAATCTGAGTCAGAGCAGCTCCACAGGGTGAGTGTGCTACGGGACGTGCTCGGCTGGCAGAGGACTGAAATACACGGCTTAAAACTGCCAGCTCCAAAAATGCAGCCATGGATGTCACCCACTGCACAGCCCTTCCCTGTCCTCCCGGGACCCTCCAAGCCCAGGAAGAGCTGCTGGAGCTGTGGCTGCAGGAGCAGTTTCACTGAGGACTGACCCTTAAACAGCAAGGTCCCATTCCCAGTCTGTTGACCATCCCGGCCATGACACCCACACACAAAAATTTGTACTCTGCTGACTAATTTGCACATTAACTAGCTGACTTTTAAGGAGTCTCTTGCACAGCTCAATCCAGAGCTCACCTGGTGAGCGTTTATCACCAGGAATCCACCTGTCTGTGCTGTACAAGGTGTGCATGTAGCAAACCTCCATCATTTTCTCAGAGACTCTGGGACACATACCATGAAATTTAACAAGGTGTGTCCTACACAGGGCTGTAACATTGCAGCTGCGTGCACTAATTAGATAACGCTCATTATTGTTGGTTCAATTTGCATTTGCAGAGGTGGTGCCAGGGCTGGCTGTGCTCCGGCCCTGATTGATTGCTCCCACTCTGCTTTCATTAGGAAGGAGGCCTCAGCACGGTGGTTTTACAGCGTGTTTGCCACCACTTAACTGGATGTGCCAGTCAAATGCCTTGAACCCTGTCTCTTGATTAACAGTATTTTGCAAATACAGTGCAGGCTGTTTGAGCAACCTGACAGGTGATGGGTGAGCTCTGCTCTCACTCCCTGCAGAGCCCTCACCTTGCTGCAGGCCAGGTGGCAGAAACACCACTGTCACACCAGGGCTGGTGACAGCTCACCAACACGTCAGGGTCAGCAGTGACCATGTCCACTGCTCACCTCCTCCACTCAGACGTGATTGACAGAAATAAATGGGCCTGTCAGAGGGTTTGGCTTTGTCAGGAGACACCGAGCCCGTGAACCTGGGGCACAGACAGGTCACAGTGACCTCTGCAATTTTTCCTTCTTGTCCCCTCACAGCTGCAGAGCAGGGTTTGCTCTGGTCCATCTCATCTCCCCCTCCACTCCAGGCACCACCTGGAGGATCAGTGGAGCCAGGGACTCATCTCTTGCCTGGGTTGCTGTAGCAGCAAACAGCCCAGAAGTGCCCATTGCCCCAGCCCAGGGAGCTCAAAACCCTCTGGTCCCAGGGCCCCCCACCCTCCTGTGCTCCCCACTTTGCCACCAGTCACTCCCTCAGGCTGCCAGAAGGAGGATGGGGGGCTTGCAGGGAACCTCCTGTCAGCACATCCTGTGACATGGGACAGCTGCTGCCCTGCCAGGGCAAAGAGGTGCTGCCATTCAGGGCTGGACGGATTGTGGGGGATGTTCTCCTCAGGCTCAGTGTTGCTAGGCTGCTGACACACGGCAGCTCCACAGCCAGAGTGCTCAGCACATGAACTGTCGCTTCAGCTCATTCCAGGGTGAAACACTGTCACTTCTCCCTTTTGCATATGCAGCACGCGCTGGGGAGTTCAGGTCTGTGCACAACAGATTTATTCAACAGAAATCGTTTCATTTCTGCAAAGGAAATATGTTCCACTGCTCCTGCAGCTGACAGGCTCTGGCATCAGTTGGAGGCTGAGGCTCCAAAAGGAAGGAGAATATGTTTATGGGATGAACCACAGCTGTTTGCAGTATTCCCCTGCCCTAGCAATTATTTTAATAGGAAGAATTCCTGGAGGGTTATTTGGCTTCACATGGTGCACGTCGTGTTCACAGTCACTAGTTCAGGTATCAGGCGAGAGAACCTCTGAAGACAGTTCTGCTCCTGCAAAGCATTTTTTAAAATAACCAGCAGGTTGAATGCTGCAGCCTGCTCACACACCAGAAAATACTTGCTCCCATGGGTAGCACAAGAAATGGTAGGAAAACTGGTACATTTACATAATCTGCATTATCATAAGGTTGTTTATCAGCATCGCTGAGCTGCGCAGCACTCCCGGGGTGTAAGAAGAGATGCTGCCCAGTGCAGCCAATGCTGTTTAACTGAGGGACACAGAAAAGGTGAGCAAGACACACTCCTGCAGAAAAGGTCAATCACCTGGCTCCATACATTTTTCCCTGAGGGAGAAGAGGTAGGACCTCCCCAAGTTGACCATGGTGCAATGGTTTCCATGGGTGCCTTTTCTGCCCCTGTGGAGCAGTTCCTGCAGGGAGAGTCTCTGGCCAGGCTGGCTGCAGGAGTACAAAAGGGGGGACTTGCTCCAGCACTGTATTTCCAAGATAAACTGGAGTCCATTTAAAATTCAGCAGCACCGTGTGGATGTGTTGGTGCTTTGCCTCAGAAATAATCAGTCAAGACAGTCCTCAGACACTGCTGCTCATTAAATAAAACACCCAGATTCCTCCCTGAAGGGGAAGGTTCCTCAGGGACTGGCAATATTTTAGCCTGCTTGCCATCTGAGGGCTTTAAAATACTTCAGAAGCATTAATTAAGTCTCAGGACATGCCTATAAGATGGAAGTTTAGCATTTACTCAGCAGGAAGCAGCACTGGGGCTGCAGGCTGGGGTTGCTCCAGGGCTGTGGGAGTTTGGATCTGGTGTTGTGAATCCCAGAGCATCACTGGTGCCAGCACGAGGGAGAGGAGAGTTGCCAAGAGCTGCAGCTCCTGCCTTGACCCACTTGTGGGCCAGGCTGGTGGCCTTGCAGAGGAAGGTGAGCTCCCAGGTGGGGATGCTCTGCTCCCAGAGCTCAGGGCTGCTCCAGGCCCATGGCCAGCTGGGGAAGGCTGTGCTGCTGCCCAGCCAGGGCTGCCAGTGTGGCATTCCCCAGCCTGCACTGCCTTGATCAGCACTGGCAAACATCTGTATCCTTCACTGAAAGCATCTCACACAGACACTGAGATTTGCTTCAGGTTAAGGAGAAAATTAGTAAATCCCTTCCTGGATTTTTTACATTCAAACCAGCTGTCCAAAATATGAGGTATCTGAATTCCTTGTAGCTTTAGGATGTTAGTCTCTGTTTTCTCTCTGAAAACACCAATCTTTCAGTGCATGAGAGCTCTAGCTGTTCATCCCACCAGCAGGGCTTTAGTCACACACTTATGAACGTATAAATGGAAGTTAAATGCTTTAATACTTCTATGGAAATCGATATAAGAGAGGAAAGCACGAGTAAATAAAAACCTGCCAAGTGATGTTTCAGAAAATTGTACAGAAAAACAACAAAAACCCAAAAAACCAAACCAAAACAAAAAAAAACCCAAAAAAACCCACCAACCCCCCCCCAAAAAAACCAAAACCAAAACAAAAACAAAAAAAACCCCAAACAAAACCACAAACAAACAAACAAAAAAAAAAACCCCACAACCAAATATCCTGTAACTCAAAGGGGAAACAGGTCAGAGTTTGTGTCACCAAACAGTGCTGCCCCCATACAGAAATGTCATTTCTTACCTGAAGATTTAGATGAGAAGAGACGCTCAGTGATTTTTGTCAGTGCCTTTAATTTCTCTGCAGAGAATATTAGCACACTGCTACTGACAGAACATCAATAGTGGGGGAGGTAAACCCTTCCAAAGCGTTAATTCTCTCAGCATTGTGAGATCCAACATATGCATCATCACTGTGCACCAGCGAGGGACAAATGTAAGCAGCCACCACAGTTTAAAATACAACAGTGCAATCTGCTCCTGAAAGAGATTTCCATGTGGGAACAGACAATGTTTCAGCAGTTTCCCATTACAACGCCACGGCCTGACACAGCTCCTGGCTGCTGGAATCTGCCTTTGCCACAAACAGCTTTGCAATAAATGCCCGTGGTGGGGATGGGCACAGCCCTGTGGGTCAAGCACTCCGTAGCCATGGGAAGGGAAAACACAAGGGCAAACGGGAAAATCAGTGTAATTGAACTCTCACAAACCATGCAAACTCACCATGAGCAGCACTGGAGGCAGCTTTCCCCAACGTCCCAGGGCAGGCTTGGTTTTGACCTGCAGTCTGGATGCCCCAATCCTTTAGACCTTATGAATACTTAACTCCCCATTTAATTGCTTCAGTACCAAGTAGCTTTCCCTCACTGCACTTCCTTCACCCCAGAAGGAGGTGAAAGAAGGCAAAAGGATCTCCTGGACCATCCTCTGGCCACGGGACATGGGCTCCTGTTTGGGATCATGCAGTGATGTCTGACTCTCTAACAAGAGCTGGGTAAGGGATTGAGCAACCAGTGTCTCTATCTGCCTTCCATGTGTTTATCCAGGACACTACTAGATCTAGGCAAATAATTATGCAAAAATATTTCTTAGATTTTTTTTTTAGTCTTGACCATTTTCTCACTCCTTTTGCATGGGGTTTTCACTCCTGTGACTTTATTCTACCAGGTCTGTTTAGTAGCAAAATATTCACTGAAGCAGCAAATTATACATGATTATTGGAGATTATTCACTGGGAGTGTAGTGATAAATGAATAATTAATTCTCATTATTAGCACTGTCACCCTGTTGCCTGGAGGCCTCTGTGAAATCAGGACCCCATTGCTTTAGGGACTGTACTAACAAACAGGGACAGGCAGCTGTGGCTGCTGAAGGGCTCAGCCTGGAGAGGTGACACAGCTCAGGGGAAAGGGCAAACAGAGGTGTGTTGGGCTGGGGCAGCATTTCAAAGCCTGCTGGGTTCTTCATTGAAGGAATGCCCAGAGGTTCCCTCATTTCCGTTGTGTGTTGAGTTGGAAGGATGCTTTCCCCTCCCCTGGTGGGCTCATCGTGCCTCATTCACATTCCCACGAGGACAAGCACCAAGGACAGCTCCTCATCTCCTCTCTCCGACCAACACCACTGATTTCTCTATGGCCATGTTATTTCTTTGGCCTGTTCTGATCTTTGGCTTGGAGGTTTTTTGAGCCTCAGCTCCAACTTCTAAGTCAGGAAGGTGAAACACAGGTGCTGAAGCTGCTAGGGAGAAGGCAGGAAGGAGCAAAAACCCCACAGGGGAAGAATTTCCTCCCTCCTGCCAGGGCTGGCATTTGCAGAAGGTGATCAGTGTGATGTATAACTGTGGAACTCCCTCAAAGCACACACAAATAAAGCAGGGAACGGGCTGTAAAATATGTTTGAGCTGGAAAATGAATGATCTCTGTCAACTATTTAAAAGCAATCCAGTAATGTGAACAATCAGAAGTGAAGAAAAATCAATACACTTTTCATGGCGCAGAAATGGAAAATAAGTGGGATTTTTACTCTGGCAAAATCCATGCAAACAAAACCCAACAAATTAATTCTGCCTGTCAATGAATACGGCCGTGTCTTCAGCAGCAGAACCACCTCCCAGAGTGCTCTTTTCAGCCCCAGCACTGTGCCAGTGATGCAGCAGAAATCCCCACTGGCGTCAGTGGTACGTGATAGAGAATTGTGAGCATTAGAGAACTACGTGTGTTATTCCCAACACATTCAATTTGTTCAACAAATAATTCCTCTAGGAAGGTTTCAAGGAAAGCAAACAGACAATAGAGCAGAGCAGATGCAGCCCAGTCCCTGCCTCCACGTGCAGAATTCAGGCAAAGCACCAGAGCAAAGTAAAGCATCACAGACAATATGATTGGAGTGTCCCAAAGTGGCCATTTCTACACTCCAAACTGCAGCCAGCCTCTGACTTCAGGTAATAGAGGGCAAGTGGCCTTGAGGGTACAGGAGGAAGTTCCTGTAGCAGACCAGGAGGTGTGGGGGCCCTTCCCAGAAAGAGCTGGATGGAAATTGGAAGGAGGGAAGGTGTCCTGTGGGGAGGAATTCAAGGGGAGATGGATCAGTGGGTAGAGTGTGGTCCTGCAAAGCTCCACAGAGCCACACAATTTCCCTTGCAGGTCTGAGTGCCAGGAATGCACAGAGACAGATCTATTAATTTTCCCTTCCAAACTTTCCTCTCCTACTGGACACAAGAAATAAAGAGAGCCAGAACAGCACAGAAATTAAAGACCGTGGCACTGGCTGTCAGAGGACTGCCAGATGAGCAGTCACCTTCTGAGCCTCGGCCAGACCTGTGTTTGGCTTTACTGAAGTTCACAACTCTTCAGCACCTTCCCTCTGTGTCCCAGCAGTGAAGTGATGGCTGGCTCTGCCCAGGATGGGACTTGAGGGGGCACAGGAAGGACGTCAGGCAAGCCTAACTCGTTTATTTTCACTGGGACAAAAATTCCTTAGACTTGTTGCGTTTGGCAAAGTTGCAAAGGAACCACCAGTAACACTGTGAACACAAACACCCAACAGCAGCTGCTCCATCCCTGAACAGCATCTCCTGTGGGACGTGAATTGGGGCTTTCCTGCAGCACCTCCAGCATTGCAAAGAAAGAAAGGTTTTTCCCATTCAGTCGAGCCTGTGAGCTCTAAGCTCCTACAGCTACAGTTATTTATTTTTAGGTTCCCTCCGATCTGAGTCTCCGCCGAGGCGCTGCCGCCGCTCTGCGGTCCCGGGCGGAGCTGACACATCCCGGGGCTCCGGGGCTGCTCCTGCTGAGCTCGGAGCGGCTGACAGAGCCCTTCATCCTGTCAGTGCTGGGCAGAGCTCAGCTCCTGCACCTTGCCTGGAGGGGCTGGACCAGCCTGCAGGAGGGATGTGCACAGCCAGGAGAGATGCTCTCGGTGCCCTGGGCAGGGACAGGAGCGCTCCCGGCTCAGCCACCCGGCAATTCCCTCCTCGGGGAGGAGACGGTGCTGCTCTGCCCCGTCCTGCTCAATCCTGAGCGTTTGGGCTCTGACAATCCACATCAGACCCCGGTTCATCTGTGGGGCTCAGGCACTGGGAATGTGTTCTGTGGTAAAGGTGTAAATGTGTTCTGTGTCAGGGTGTTGGTCACCTGGTGAATTATTCCAGATGTGTTCTGTGGTGAAGGTGTAAATCACCTGGTGAATTATTCCAGATGTGTTCTGTGGTGAAGGTGTAAATCACCTGGTGAATTAACCCTCAGCAAGAGGCAGACGGGCCCCCAGTGACTGAGAGAGGGGAGCACTTCTGTCCCCAGGTGTCCTGACGGGCGTTACCCAAACACGGGGCTGTTTGTAAAGACCAGCAGAGGATTTCACTTCATTCCTGTGTTTCCAGTGCCATCTTCTGTACAGAAGGGGAAAGCTCTGAGTTCAGCAGCTCTGAGGAATGAAACTGGAAAATTCTTCCCCCCACCCACGTGGAAAAACTCAGTCACTATATTGAAATTAAACACTGAAGGATTTACATTTGCAGTAGCTCAACAGCACACTGAGTTGTGTGCTAGAGACACCCACAGGTGCCAAAACCTTCTAATTTTACAAAGAAAAAATACATCAGCCTCACTTTGTGTTTGTCATAAATTCGTGCAGTTTCTGGGGTGGGATGTAATGGGTGAGAGAAATAAACATCCACTATTATAAAAAAAATGTAAAGTGTTAGTCTGGCTATAAATATCAAAACCTCATGTCAAATGAATTCATAGGGCCATGGTTATGTGACCAGGAATAGTTGTTTTTCTTCTGTGTGTTATCTTGAGCCTTTCCCAGAAATTTTCAGCCCGAGGATGCTGTGGGGCTGCAGTGTCCTGCCTGTGCCATGGAACACACACCTCATCCTTGAAAACTGCACTGCATCAACCACACAGCCAAAGGACTACAGGAAATATTTGCTCTAAATAGCTTTTTTATATTATATCAAGAGTTTGTAGGCATTAAAAAAGAAACTCAAAACAAACACAAGTTGGATTTTCTTGTCCCTAATTTCAATTATTAAGAACAAACCTGACTTTTATCAGTTGATGCCTTGCTTGGTTGAGCCCCACAGAGGCATTGTCAAAGCTGGATCCAGAGCAGCAGCTTTGCAGAGCTGCATCCCTGGGAATGTTCAAGGCCAGACTGGATAAGGCTTTGAGCACCTGAGCCTAGTGGATGTTCCTGCCCTTATCAGGGGGTGAGTAGGTGAACTTTAAACTTCCCTCCTAACCCAAAGCATTCTGTGATTTCATTCATCCTTCTACTTTCCTACAGTGCCTAGAAAATTACTTGATTACTTGATTAATCACATTCAGGAGGTTTTCCACTAAGCACTATTCAGTAGGATTATCTAGTACCTCCAGACTTTCATTAAAGAGACAGACAAGGTCTTATCTTCCCTAATAGCTGCCCCGTGCTGCCCTGCCAGATCTGATAGGCTCTGAAGATGATTTGGAACAGCCTTAGAACATCCAACCACTTTTAATTGGGGTCAGTGTCTCCACGTCTGCAGACGAATGATCAAATCCTCTGTGATCAGGACGAGCAGCCCGCGGCCCAGTGAGAATCCCCACAGGAGGCAGAGCAGGTGCTCAGGCAGTGAAACCATTCCATGGCTCCAGACCTGGGCAGGGCCACTCTGGGCAGCAGCACCGTGTCCCAGCTCTGGCTCTGGTCACATCTGCAATTCTCTGCCCAAATCAGCTGGGGACTCTGCTCTGAAGGCTGTGGAAAGCTGGAACCAAGTGAATTAAAGACTCCAAGCAAACTCCTCTGAAACCTGGATTTAGGTTCTTGTTTCCACAGCACTCACAGTTTGTTTGAACTATGAGAGTGTAGTTCTGGCTGAGCAGCCTGTTTTGAGTTTGTTTTCCAGTTCTCTGCAGTATTTGAGTCTCCCTCAAATTTCAGTCTCCCTCCCACCAAACAGAGTCCAGATTCTGTGGGGAAACTTTCCAAATTCTGGCTGGAATACTCAACCACTAATTCCCAACTTGCCCATCTGCCAGGTTTAGAAAAGATTTCTTTAAACCCTTTAAAACACATGTCTAAACTACTTGTTTATCCATCAACACTGTCTCACACTATTTAATTTTAAAGCTTAACTTTTTAAACCTCTCAAGACTGACCCTGCTCTGAACGTGGGGAGCTGTCAGTGACTTTGCACCATGAACTGCCTGTGGTACCAGAGAGGCTGAGTGCCCACTGACCACACACCCAACAGCTGCTCAGATTCTCCCACAACAGCCTTTTCCCTTACCCCTGCTAAAATACTAAAAAAAAAAAAAAAAAAAAAAAAAAAAAAGGATTTGAAAGGAGGCTGAGGAGCCGGAGAGAGAAAATGCAATTTCCTTGTCAGCCTACCCGGGCTGTCCAGAGGCAATGCCAGAGCCTGATGCCCTGAGGGGAGCTCGGCTGGGGCAGACAGAGGGAATTGTTGATTGTTGCCTGTTTAATGTGCTTTGCCACACGGGCTGGCTGCTGACAGGGACTGGCTTATGTGGAGCTTTATGGGACACTGATTTCAGTTCAGACAGAACAGTTCTCTTGGTTAAATGGTTGAGTGTTTGCAGAAGAGCCTCTGACTCCTCCTCGGTGCTCCGGCCTCAGAATTGGGAGCACCAGCAGAGATTTCCCCATTTGAGCATCCCTGTGCTCCGATATTTCTCTGCTTTCCCTGCTGGAGTGTTTGAGCTCTCCCAGGCCCCCTGCCAAGCTCAGCCCCGTTCCCTGCCCTCACCTGGTTTTCAAAGGGAAGTCCCCATGTCACTACATGGCCACACACACACAGAGCACGTATATGGACACAAAATATGTTATTTATTGTGAATTCTGCAAAGACACATTTAAGCAACAAAATATACATTTGTGAACCTTTAGTTTTATACATAACAATCTGCTACCATAGCAATAAATTAAATATACATTATTTACAACAGACATAGGTCACCAGAAAACTACAAAGCACTGCCTCTCTACATCAAAAAATAAACTTTGTCAGATACGTTTCTTCAAGATTTAATTTTCACTCTTTAACTCTCTCTCTCTTCACATTCTCTGATATAAATCCAGCATTTCCCTTAGCAGGACACACGCAGTGCTACATTCATTGAAGGCGATGAAAGCATGCGGGGGGGCTGGAGGGAGAGGCTGCTTGAAGACCCTCAAAACTCTGGAAAGAAAACTGAGTTTGTGCTTAGGATCCCCTGCTTCCTTCAGAAAAAAAAAAAAAAAAAAAAAAAAAAAAAAAAAAAAAAAAAAAAACAAGCACTTCTGTGTTGTGCTTTGGCTCCGTGGGGTTTCAAGAAGATGCCAAGTGCTCTCCTGAAGGGAAGCCCAGCCGGAGCAGCAGCTCTGTGCCAGCCCATGGAGCTGCACACCAGTCCCTGGTGGAGGGGACAGGCCCCAGCCTGCTCGGCACAAGGACTCGGGGACAGCAGCACCAGGTGTGGAGCTGCACCTGAGCTGCCGCTGCCTCGCCCAGCCCAGGAGCCGGTCCGGGCTGCAGGAAGGGCGAGCAGGGACTGAAAAACCGGCAGGAACAGGAGCAGCCCCCAGCAACAGAGACTCTCCCCACAGAGGGGCTTCCCCATCACCCCCCTAAGGCATTTCTGAGCCCCCTCTGCTCCCTCTGCAGTGTCACTTCTGAGCAGGGCAGAAGTCGTGTGCGTGGAAACAGTGGAATCAGAAAGGAAAATGCACTGCCCAATAATTCTAGTGTCAGTTAAGGATCCTTTCCTTTATATATATAAATATATATATTTTATACATATACATATATATATATATCCCTTTTTTATATGTATAGATTTGTAAGTGTCACTTATAAGCACAAAACATTTTGCAAAATATGTACAGGAACACCTTCACCCACTGCTGGAAGTGCAGAAGTCCCCGGGGTGTAACACAAGCACAGCTCAGCCCCAGACCCACCCCAGGACAATGCTGGACACGGCGGGATGGGGGGCCCAGCCCAGCCCAGGTGGTCCAAACCCAGCTGCTGCTGAAGATGTGCAGCATATATTTTATACATATACATATGAAACGTCCTGCAGGAGCTGCTGACAAACCTCATGCCAGACCCCAGCCCCACTGCTGTTCCAGCACAGGAGAGACAAGTCCAGAACACTGCAACTCTCCCTGAGGCTTCACACTGTTCTGCCTGTTAGTGCTGTCTGAATAATTCCCAAACCAATCTAGGTCAGAAAGGAAAGCCACAGTTTCAAGTGAAAAAAAAAAAGCAACAAAACAACCAAAAAAGGCAAACCAGCTGACAGTAGCCACTGCGTCGTCTGCCGAAAGATCTCACGGAGATCAACACCCGTAGGAATGACAACATCCACAGAACCAAGCGACTTCTCAGAGGGAAAAGGAAACCCAGAGCAGACCCTGGGAGCAAGTCATTGCACCAGTCAGTGTTTCACTGTGCAGCCTCAGGAAATCAGACCAAAGCTTCTAAGAGGGGAATTGGGGGTGGGTTTCAAAGTGCTACTGGAGCATCATCAGACAAGTGCTGAACAGCAAAGTGTGTGATCCTGAGACACCTACAGCTACAGGCTGGGCTGAGCACACTGCATGCTCCTCTTCCAAAGGAAACTCAAGGCTTAAACTCTATTGAAATGCAACTGGCTGGGAGCAGGAGGGAGCGTCCCCATGGGAGTTGTTGATATTTACTAGTCCTGCACAGCACCTAGGGCCGGTCAAACTGTTCCCTGCCTCTTCACAACTGTTCTCCTTTAACCTGGTTCCCCTCCCATCATAGCTACAGCCTTCCCACATGGATTAATTACAGCACGAGCAGAGCACCGATGTGAACCGGATCATAAGGCTCTGGGAGAGCACCTCCCTGCAGGACCAGGGTGAGCACAGCAGGTTCTGCAAGGCTTGGCTCATCTCTGGCCTGGGGAGATGACAGGGAGGAGGGGAGGTGAGGATTGAATCCTATAAGCACTTGCCCCAGAGAGAAGGCAGCAGGAGCAGCCACAGCCACGGGGGCTGCCCAGGGCTGATCCAGGAGCACAATTCTGCACCTGCCTCCCGAAATGGTTTGTCAGGTCCTTTGTGCCCCTTGGAGCACCCACTGGGTGAAGGTGACTTTGGCACTCAAAGTCCTGTTTTCGGTAGGAATCACAAACTCGAAGAACTGTGTTCACTTGAGACTGAGAACCTGATTTCATGAGGGTTTCCCAAAGGTCACAGGCTGGGGGGACATGGGGGAATAACTCTGCAGCATCATGGCCTGTCTTACAGAAAACGGGTAAGGGAAATCTATGAGCAATGTGAAATTTACGGACAGGCTTCAGGAAACTTCACACGAAGTTCCATAAAGGAGCAAAAGGATTTCTTGGCATGTTAAGAGAGGTATTTTCTGGGAAAGGGCATTATGGGAAAGTTACCTTGCAGAATCTATAATCCTTTCAGAATAAGAAGAGCTTGCTCAAAAGCAGCAGGACAGACTCTGCAAGGGCTGGAGCAGGCTAATGCCTCACAAATCACCAGAGTTTTATGCATTTGCTGGCCTGGTGATCCAAGCCATAGGGCAAAGCAGAGCTCACCAGGTAAATCCCCTCTGGTTCCAGTTCTAGTATTTTAAAAAGCTACAGCTGTGACAGACCACAGCTTTAGCTTTGGGTCACCTTTCCCAGGCCTGTGCCCAGTGTCAGGCAGGGACAAAGCAGGGAGGACAAACCTGCCAAGGAAGATGAGCTGGCTGCATCCCCAGCTCTACTCCCTGGGCCAAGTCACTCACCTGCCTCTTGTGCAGGAAACTGAGCAGGTTTGGAGTGAGGGGCTGCCTCTGCCCCAAGGATTTTGGGGTGTAGGAAGGAGCTGGGGGATGGCTGGAGAGACACTGCAGACTCTGGGAGAGCTGCCCAGGACCCCCCCAGGGAGGTTTTCCCCCATCACCCCCAGAGAAGAGCAACAGCAAACTGGAAGGCAAACTGCCCAGAGCCACTAACACCTGACTTTGGCCTGACCTCCCACCCTTCCAAAAACAAACATAACCCCCTGTTTCCCTACTGACAGCTGGAAATAAAGCATGGAGGGACCTAAACTATGCAGAGGTCTCTCCTGCTGCCCCTCAGCCCTAAAGGAGCTGCCAGGCAACCCAGGGACGAGGGGAATGGATGGTGCCCACCAGCTGCAGCACATGTGGGCAACCATGGGGTAACCCAGCACAGGGGACATGGCCCTGGCCACGTGTGTGTGCAGCACAGTCAGAGACACATCCCCTCCTGCACGCAGAGAGGGGGCACCTGGACAGGGGGACACCAGGTGAGAGGGTGGCTGTCCCTGTCAGGACAGGACTGTAGCAAGGTGGGAGCTCTTTTCTGGTGTAGCAGGCAGCTGGCAGGTGAGGGCCCCTCGCTGCCCATGGCCGGGGCGTGCGTGGTCCCATGGGGTGTTGAAGATTTCTCCCTTTGTTGAAACATTCTGTGCAAAGAAGAAAAGGATAAAAGTGTCAGGAGTGTGGAAAGAGAATATTCCCACCCTTGAGGTGCTGGCTACTGAAGCAGCTGTCCCAGGAGCTGAAGCCACGGCAGTGCCCTTCCCCAAAAGGGCCAGGCCACCCATCACTCCCTGTGGGAGAAGGAAACTCAGTGATGGGGAGAAAATCACAGCTCTCTGAGACCCCTGCTTTCAGAAATGTAAATTTCTCTCATTTCAAGTTCTATGGGTTCTTCTGCTCATCTTGGGTCTTCTTAATGACACCCTTAATGTCATGGAACAGAAGGAACCCAGGTAAATCCCACTGAGCTCCCTTTACCTCTGCCCATAAAATCCATCTCATGAATCTTCCATTTCCCCTTGGATTTTTGGAAAGGGTAAGGGTCTGCACTGCCTTTCCCCAGTACCCAGAGCACAGCACAGCAAACCTGGAGATGGGCACCAGGGTTTGACAAAGATTAACTGGGAAAAATGCACCCAGCTGGGCTGGGGGGCCTGGCCCTGGGAGCAGGTGCAGGAGCACAATGCTCCAGAAAGGAACAGGTAAAACTACACAGCAGCACAGGTGGGTGCAGACTGTCACTGATCCTGCCCTCTCCCTCCCTCACCTACAGCAGCATTTAAGGTGCTCTGAGGTACAGTATGGATCCCATAGGCACTAACAAGCAGTGTGAGCAGCCGTGGCTGGCTGAACACAGCTGGCCCCCAAACAGCCTTTGTGCACAAAACAAAACACTCCAACACTCACCTGTGACAAGTTCATTACTTCCTCCTGCTAGTGGCTCTATGTGAAAGAACAGAACATGGGGTGGGTTGCAAACAAAGGGGCAAGAAATTACAAAACCCCTTCCATTTTCTCCCTCATGGGCCCCAGGGTCACCCCCAGAGCCCAGACCCCCCACGGCAGGCAGGGAGGACAGGGCTGCACACATCCCACAGTGAGAGCCCTGGCACCCACCATGCTGGAGCTGCTGTGGCTGAGCTTGTCAAAGCGGAACTTCAGGTTGGACCTCGGAGAGTTTCTGTTCTTTAGATCCGCTGGAGAGAGAGGACAAACAGAGAACAAAAATAATAAACTGTGAACGAAAATATTCGCTGTAGTACTGGCTGCACTCGCCCAGCTAGGCACTTAATGGGCTGTCAGGAGTGCTACCAATATTTAGTCTGCCTTGGCTGAATGTTTGGCAAAAGCTGTACGTTAAGTGTTTGCGATGGAACAAATTGAGGCTTAATTACATTTCGCAGTCTTTCTCCTGGAAATGCCACTAAAAAGGCTACAAGGAATGACTGATCCATATAATGTATGGGTGGATTTTCATGCTCTTGGCAGGAAAAATACAAAATAAACACTCCAAGCATTAAAAGGGGCTGGTTTAAGGGTTCAGAAAATCACTAATGAAATAAGGAGGAGGACCTGTGGGGTGCCAAGACACAAAAAGCCTGTCTGCACTCCATGGCCCCATTTTGCCTGCAATACTCCCAGTTACAGAGCTGTTTGGGTCTCTCTGTGCTTCCCAGCTGCTTCCAAAACAGCTCCTCTGCTGACAGTGTGTCTCCACGTGGATGGTGGTGCCTTGTGGCAGGTCTGTGGCTCAAGGAATCAGAGCCATGGGGATTTGTGGTGAGGGGTGACTGCAGCCATCCCCTGTCTCCCTGCATTGCCACCACAGGATGGGCCAGCAAGGAGCTTTTCCTGCCTCTTTTGCCCTTTTGAGTTGCACCTCGTTGTGCAAATCACCCGACTGAAATGGATGGAGTTGGTGAGCAGGTTGGCAGGAGAGGAATGGAGCCAAGACCACAGGAAGCTGCTTGTTGATTAAATAATCGTGAGTCATGGCTCAGCCTCTGGAGCCAGAGTTTCCACGACTACTGCACATGCCTGTCAGGGGAGACAGAGGGAACAAAGGCACAGCAAGAGCCACCTCTGTGCTCTAATTGAGAAAGGAAACAAATTCCCCATGGAAATACAGGACTACAGCACATGGGGCCATCCCTCCAGAACAGCCCTGTCAGGATGGGGCTGCCCCACACCCCGTGGGTGCCTGTCCTGCCAGGGCAAGCACAGCTCTTGCTTCACCCTGGGACCAGGACAAGGCTGTGTGGGGGCTCCTCCATCCCAGGGCCACAGAGCCCATTCCAACCCTCCACTACAGGGGCTTTGGGTGGCTCCAGGAGTGAAGGCAGAGTGGGTGCCTCCTGCCAGTCTGGCTGTCACCCACCTGTGGGGCTCCTGCTCATGATGACAGGGGTGGCCCCCACGCCGGGGCTCTCACTGCCGGGCGAAGCGCTGTAGACAAACACGTCCTGCTTGAACGGCGACGCCGTGGAGGGCTGGCTCCCCTGCTCACAGAGACAGGACATGGCTTTCCCTGCAGGCAGCTCCTCCCCACGCCCTGCCAATGCCCCACTGCACCCCTGCCCACTGCAACCTACCCGCCTGGGCAGGCCAAGCGGTGCCCAGGGCATTCCAAGGCTCACTGGGGTGTCACAGAATGGTTTGGGTTCTTGGTTTGGAAAGGACCTTAATCACCATCTAATCAGACCCTCCCTGCCATGGGCAGCAACACCTTCCACTAGAGCAAGTTGCTCCCAGCCCTGCCCAACCTGCCCTTAGACACCTCCAGGGACGGGGCAGCCACAACACCCCGATGTCCCACCAGGCACACCAACCCTCCTCCTCCTCCCCGTGCCCAGAGTTGGGGTGAAGCCTCTCCATGTCAGCAGTGAGGAGGCACCTGGGGGCTGGCAGGCACTTCCCTCCTCAGAGCCCAGAGGTGTGGAGGCAGCAGGGAGCCGAGGGGCGCGAGGGACGTGCTGCAGGGAGGGTTTGGTACCCACCACGCTGTCGTACTCCTCCAGGGTCTCGCTCTCCCCCGCCGTGCTGCTGAAGCTGCTGGTGCTGGAGGAGGAACGGGAGATGTTCGACCGCCCGTTCTCTTTCAGCTTGATAAAAGGCCTGGAGAGAGGCGGAACGAAGGAAGGGCGGGTGGCTGTCACCAGGGAAGCGTGTCCCTTGGGCTGGGACAGGGGGACAGAGGCTCCTGCACACCCCTGGAGCAAAGTGCTGCCGTAGGAATGAACCTTTTGGGGTGCTTCAGCACACAACCACTCCCCAGGGCGTGGGATAAGGCACTGGGAGGTGCCCAGTAGGAAGCCCTAGGTCAAGCTGACTTTGCCTTGGCAGGGAGGGACAGGCACAGCAGCTTCTATGCCCTGGGGATTTGGGCAACCTCGGTCAAATGCTGCTCTCTGCTCTTCTTTGTAAAGACCAAAAAGGAGCTGTGCTCATGAATCAACAGGGTTTCTCCCTTAATATCAAAATTACTTGCACTAAAATTTAGATATGGTTTTTGTTTGACAAATTCCTCAATGTCTGTTGAGCTGTGGTGGAAGGAGGATGGGCTCCTTCTGCCTCACCTGTCTTTGTTGGGGCATATTTCAGGGGAGCTGGGGTTGGATGAGGTTTCAGATTTCATCTCTTGGGAAGAATGTCCCAAATCTGGTGTCTTCTGGGCTCCAGAAACACTGTCACTGAGGGCACAGAGAGACAGGTTGCACGAGTTATACAAGAGACTTAAAAAGGATGGTCAAATTGTATTACCTAACACCAAGTATAAACTGTGAGAGTGGCAGATGCTCTGTAGGTACCACCACAAACTTACCACCTTGTCCTGCTCTCTGCCTGGCTCTCGGATGTCGTGTGCAGGCGAGGGAACAGCCCTGACCGGCGCTTGATGGGGCTCCTGGACTGGTTCTTGGCAGCAGCAGCTGGGACAGGGGGCTGGAAGCACAGAACAATCTGGGTTTGAGAGCACAGCTCTCTCCTGGGAGTTCAGACACTAAACATCCTGAGAGGAACTGCACTGCCTGCACATCTAAAAACCACATAATGCCAGAACTTATTTTCCATCTCCTTTTACTTTGGGGCCAAAACCCCAGGAAACTTATCTTTGGGTCTTCCACAAACTAAACCCAAGCTTGAGCAAGGCACCCAAATTCGACAGCTGCTCAAGTCTCCCCCTCACCCTTACCCTTGCTGCCCACGCAGGGCACTGCCAGGCTGCATCAGGGGAAGGCAGTGACACGTCAGGCTGTGGAGGGGCAGGAAGAGGAGGGAATGGTGGGATGGAGGGACAGAGGGACATGTGGACACACTCACCGAGAAGGTGGTCTTGGTCACCTCGCCGCTGTTGTGTGCGATGCCCCCGCTGAGGCTGCCGGGGATGCCACTGCCGTGGTGCTTCTTCTGGCTGCCCACCATGGTCTCCATGGAGTGGCTGCGCACGCGGATGGCTCTCTGTGCCAGAGGGGACACCAGGTCGTCACCACCCAGCAGGTGCTGTCCCCAGAACTCCTCCCCAGCTTCAGGTCTTCCCCAGGCATAGAGGAGAGCAAGCACACCCCAACAGCAGCCCTGGCACCTGCAGCTGGGCATGGGCTGCCCTTGGGGAGCCCCACAGCCACCACAGGATCGGATTTCCCCCCATTGCTCTGTGATATCAAGGACTGCAGCTATGGGACCAGGAGACACAGACACAAGCCACAAGCCCTGCCTCCTGCCTGGCCAACCTCCCAGAGGCCTCGGCAGGAATGGGGACCACAGCCAAGCCATAAGCCATGTTTGTGTGCACACCTTCCACGATTCTCCCCAGGCTCAGGGAGGACAGACCCTCTCAGCTATTCCCTCAGCCATGGCTGCTGCTCCTCCAGCCCCTGAATCCCAGCCCAGGCTAAAGGGTAAATGAGCCATGGCAGACCAAACTCCTGAAGGTGCCAGCCCTGCACCTGCAGCAAGCAGGCTGTTTGCTGCTGGCTCTGGGGGTCACACCAGGGTAAGAGGAAGCTGCAGCCCTGAGCTCTCCAGTGCTGAAGACGACAGCCCCAACAGCCCCTCCTGCCCATCCAATAATGAACATCAAGCAAGAGTCCATCAGACCGAATTTATTTGGGTCAGCAGCAATTCATACACAATTTGGTGTTGTTCTTAGGTAAAAGTGACCAGATGCTTTGCTGGAAAGCAGCAGCCACAGAGCGTTCACACTCTGCAGGCTCCTGCCCTGGGCTGTGGAACTCTGGAGGGTTCCCTTTCCCCACACAAGAGGCAAAGGCATCTCTCACTCACTCAGAGACCAGCAGAACTGGGCTCTGCCCACCTCTGAGAACTGGCCCCCTGGCTGCCTGGCCAAGGGGATGGGTCTGTAGGCTGGGTCGTAGGTGCAAGGCAGCAGGCAAAAAGATAGCATGGGATGGGGAGCAGGTCTGAGCCCCTGCAGCCCTCCTTTCCCATCTGTGCCCCCTGTCACTCTGACAGCACACGGTGCAGGATGTAAGCCAGCAGGCAGCCCAGCAGGGCGGGCCCCAGGCTTTGGGGCAGGCGCAGCCCAGCACGTCCCACGGGGCTCAGCTCCCACCCCAGCACTCCCTGCAAAGCCAAGAGAGCACAGTCTGTCTCCTCAGACACACGAAGTGCCAAAACATCCCTGTTTAACCTCAGCTGAGACCCTGACACGAAGGCTGTGATGGATGACTGACTGCACAGCACTTCCATTCCTACACGTCTCACACTGGAACAGGACACAGCTGAGCTCTGCAGCAGGGCCTGCCGAGCTGTGCACCCTCCTCCCCAGCCCATCCTCGGGTACAGGATGAGGTGACTCATTCACCAGTCTCACTTCTCTGTGCTATGGAGATAACTGTGCCTGAGGTAAGTGCAGGAGCTGGCCCAGCACAGTGGCAGCCAGGACAGACCCCCTGCCCCGACAGTGACACCCCCTCAGCACCAGCCCCTTCCGTGCTACAGGGCAGCTGCATCACAGACACCTGGCAATGCCTCACACACCCTCAGAGTCAGGTGCTGCCCTCCATCTCCAGGGATGTCCCTGCTGCCCAGCCAGTCACTGTCCCTACTGCCACTGGCTGCTCAGAGTTTCCTCCACAGCACTTTATCCATTCCTTCTCCTGCAGCCCATCACCTCCCACTCGCTTGCTGTGGCAGCTGCCCCAGGATCCTGATCCCTGTCCCCCAGGAGTGGCAGCCAGCAGCCAGAACATGAGCTGGACATGTCCTGCCAGAGAAGTCACTTCAATGGGGATACTCACAATGTGACTATCAGCTTATGCTTGCTCCCACTGGGACCAGCTTGGGCACCTGGCAGGCTGAGCAGGCAGTGGTGGCAGCATCCCTCACCTCCCCTTGCCACCCTACCCTCAAGGGACACCTCTTGTCCCCCAACATGCCAACCCCAGGTGCATTTTAGCTCTGCTGTTGGCAAGGGCAGGGCTTTACCTTGAAAGACTCCAGAAAGCCTCCATGACCCCCATTCTCCATCTTGTCCTCCTCGGGCCCCAGCCCCAGCATGGTCTGGGTGTGCCCATGGAGGTCGTCGTGAAGGTTGTCCAACAAGGCAGCCCGTGTCCTGTCCTGCAGGAGGGACAAAGGACTCAGCCAGGGCTCCAAGGGAGGAGCAGTGGCTCCAATCCCTGTGACACCAGCTCGTGCCTCCTCGAGGGCAGTGCCTGCCCCATGGTCACCATGCTCTCGTCCCCAGAGCACCGACCCAGGTCAACAGGGAAAGGTGGCTTTGAGGAGGAATGGGAGGACTCCCCAAACCCTGCTCCAGGCAGGGACACGTGGGCAGTGTTACCTCCAGCTTGGCAAACTTGTCAGACTTGCAGCAGGCGTTCTCAGCATTGATGAGCTTGGTCAGCAGGAACTCCCGGAACTCGGGGCTCTGCAGGGAGAGGTGGAAAACACCCACCCTTGTAAGACTCTCTGTACCTCTGGTACCACAGCTCTACCAACACAAAACCCAAGCTCACAGCACCCAGCAGTCCCTCCAGATGTGGAAGCCTTGGTAGAAAACCCCAGATGGGTTTGAGGTGCTTATCACACCAACACAGGTGCCTCAGCACCAGAGCTGCTGCCACCTTGCTCAAGTAATGCCATGCAGTGGTGCATGGTCACTGACCCTACCATAAACACCAGCTGCCTCAATGGAAACCAAAATTAATGCAGATCAATTCCAGAAGTCCTGTTTTACCTCGGACATGCACATCTACTTTTTATACAGCTTGGAACATGCTTCCCTCTCAGCTCCTACCTTCTGGAACACCGGTGGGCTGGGCAGGGGTGGGCCAAAGGAGGGAACGTCTTCCCGGGCTGTGACTGATACCTGAGGAGTCAAGAGACATGTTATTCCCACGGGTGCAGCAGGATAAGAGTTTATGCCACCTACACCCTGGTGATATGTCAGACTGTTCCAAGGCACGTCCAAACACTGAGGACCATCCAAACTCTTTACCAAATGAGCTGTTTTACAAACAGGTATTTTATGCACTGACGTCTGTACACACACACATTATGTAACAGTGCACACATAACACACCTGTGTGCACACGTGTGTGTGTTCAGCATACAGGTACACGTCCCCACCAGGCCTAACACTGACTGCATCACTGACCACAGGGTAAGGACCCTGGGCAGCCCTGTGCCAGGGACTCACCATCCTCACAGGGAACATTTTCCTCCTAATCTCTAATCTAACCCTACCTGTTGCAAGTGGGGAGCCATTCCCTCTTGTCCTGTCACTCCATGCCCTTGTCAAAAGATGCTGAAGCAAAAATGGGTGGGTGCACATTGGGGCTGCCCTCACCTTGTAGGCTGTATTATCCGCCTCGGGGTTCTCCACCTGCACCACAATGTAGGCGTGCAGGAAGTTGGAGGCAATCATGTCTGGGACAAACGGGGTGTTCTCCTCTTGGAAGATGATTGCCACGATGTCATTGCCAATGTGCCTCTTCCTCTGGAGCTGAACCGAAAGGGAGATCATTGGGTCAGTGAAACCAGGTGGTTCTGCTCCTGCAGGAGCAAGTGCCAGTCCCAGGCTGGGGAGCCAAGGAGCCACTTTCCCACAGTGCCAGGGCTTTGCAGTGCCCAGGGCACTGGGCAGGGCAGTGTCAGTGCATCCCCACTCAGACCCTTCTGTGCAAGCAACCTCATCTCTCTTACTTGCTGTGTGTCTCCTTCAGTAAAAGGCAGCTTTGTAGAGACATGAAACATTATCTCCCTGTCCCTGAACACCGTGTACACAGACTCCGCTCCCGTCTGCCCATGGCTGACATCCAGGCCTCCTCGAAAACTGGAGATCAAGGGAAAGGCGGAGAGAAACGAAGAGATATTAATTGAAAGCTTCAGAGAGAGCACCAGCAGCTGTCAGGGGACAGGATGGAACAGCCCAGCTCATTTATCTTTATCTAGCAACGAGCAAATGGGAAAGAACAAACCGTGCGTCATGTGTTGTAACCAGCCATCGCTGTCACCAGCCTGAAATACAGGGTGAACGTAAAGCAGGGCTGGACAGCCAGGGCTGACCACAGCCATGGGCACCAGCAGTGGCCTCACCATCCCTCACCAGCAGTGGGGTCTCTGCCTGCTGCAGTGACCACCCTGGAGGCACCCGTGGCTGAGCCACGACACAGGGCACAGCACATTTCCACAGACCTCCTTCCATCTATGGCTGAATATAGCCAGATTTTATCACAACCTCAAAGCTGCAGGAAAAGAAGTTTTTCTCTCTTGGCAGCTCCAATTTTTTTTTTTTTTAACTCCCCCAGTTTTGAAAAACAAGCCAAAGCTATATTTGCTTCTGCTCCGCACATCCCGCTCATGAGCGAGATGACTTCTGTTCTCACACGTAGATATTTTTACATATGACATGGTCTCTTGTTAATGCATTTGTAAAATCATCCTTTTTGTCTAACTTACCCTTTGAAGTCCTGGAGAGTTATGGTGTCTCCCAGAAAACTTAGGAAGTTCTTAAAGGCAGTGCTCTCTTCATTATTGCCAAACAGCTCCTCCTCTTGGGTCTACAAAACACAGGGTGCATCTGCTGGCAGCCCCAATTTCCCTGCCTGTCCAATCCCCTGTCACCTCCAGCTCCATCCATGGGGTCCCTGCTGACCAGCACCTTGTTCTGTGGTGTCCTGCACAGCCACAGGCTGCTCCCCACCTCTGCTCCCCAGCTGGGACCACCACCCTTGCCACCAGCACCACCCATGGGCTGTCACAGCCCACTCAGGATCCAGGACAGCCTGGGGTAAAGCTGCTGAGAGCCTCTGAGCCTCAGCAAGGACCTTAGAATAACATCCAGGCAATACAGAAGTGAATCCTCTGTTGAAAAATCCCTAATCATCTCCCGCTTGCTGTATTTCCAAACAATGAGACCCTAATTACGGCCTTGCGTGAGTCACTCAATCCAACCCAAAATGCAATATGTAAGATAATTAGAGTGCCTGTCAGAGTAATTCTCAGTGAGTTCTGAGGCTGAGCTCTGCACTCCCCATGCAGAGTCTCCCTGCTAATGACAGCATTTCCAGCAAGTGCCTCTCTTCAGAGCCCACAGTCCCTCCAGACAAACGTAGCTGTTTAGCTGTCTAAACATATATCTGATTAAAATACCACGCCTGCAAAAATCCGTCTTCACATCCGCTTTTCCCTACAGCAGCTTGTGGGCTGATTTCCACACTGAGACTTTTCAGTCGTATCATTTTTTAATGAGCGGGGAAAACATCCGAGCAATGAGAAACACAGTCAGTGAGGACATTCCAGTGACACGAGGGGCTGCACATGGCAGGTTTAACGTCACAGCTGAGTCTGTGCTCGTGAAACGTGGATCTCTGGTGGACAGGGAAATGCTCCATGAAAGTGGCGTGGGGACAACTCACCTGCCTGAACTTCTGATAGATCACACCGAACTTGAATGTGTTGTTGACCTCATGTTCATCATAGGACACTATCATCTGGGATGCCTGCAGGAGAGCAAAATGCCAATTGTTTCATCTGGTGGTTCAGAACGTGATGGCCAAAAGATCCGAGGTGAGGGTAAGGAAAGCCCACTGGAGCTGCAGCAGGGTACAACAACAGCTGGGCAGCACCAGCAGAGTGGAAGAGGGAAAGAAGTCAAATTCCCACATAATTAGGCTAAAAGTTTTCAACACTGGGTGTGGCTCTCAGTGTCCCTGCAGGACCACCTGGGGCAGGTTTCCTCACCTTGGGGTAGAGAACCGGGTTAAACTTCAGCCCAGAGGCATCGTCACAGAAGGCCTGCGGGCAAGGGGAAAGAGCAGTCAGTGCCAGCTCCTTGGCCAAAACTTCAGGCCATGAATGGCTTATAAAGAAGCCAAACACAGCCTTTGAGAGCAGGAGCTCCCCACTTCACATCCCATCCCTGGGATGCCCCATGGCCTGGCTGGCCCCACTGGGGATGCAGCAAGCCAAGTCCCAGGTCCCCCCAGGTCAAATGAGTGCCAGGGATCAGCAGGAAACCAAGAGCAGGGCCAGCACACAGCACCACCCAAGTGCCCCTTGACCTGAGTGCACAGGCACCCTGCCCAACACCTCCCAACACTGCCTGAGGTGCACTGGCACAGGCCTTCCTGCATGTGTCCCAGCCAGGCAATTCACCTTTGCAATCTGGGGGATACTCGGAAGTTTGCTGAATCCTGCCAATGGAATCCTTTCATGCAATGTCTTCACTTTGGACCTAGCAAAGAAACAACAGTGAGCAGACAGATATCAGAGAGTGCCTACAGCAAAGCAGCACCTGCTGTTGGGAAACACTGTTGTGCTGCATTTGCTGGCCCTGGTTAGGGAGCAAAGGCTCTATTTGTCCTCTCATCTCTGCAACTCTTAAAATATTCATAATTTGGAGGAAAATGACACAGTGGCTCAGACATGCTGGGTCCTGTCAGCTTATGGAGGGATGGTGAGAGAAGCGACTGGTGTTATCCCAGGGAGGATTAAACCCACGGAGGTTTACATTCAGTTCCAGTGGGTTTAGCAACAGATCAAAGTCTCACATTCATTATCAGGTTTAGCAGCCCCAGCACAGCAACACAGGGATGCTGCCACTGCCTCCCATCCCACCCAGAGCCCCTCCACACGCTGCTCAAGCTCAAGCACTTGCTGTAGCAACAGAACCAGGGACACCCAAAGAGAGAATATTTTGCTAAACAAAGCTTTTTTTTTCCATACCTGAGTATAACCCTTAAATATTCTGTGCCATCTGTCTCCTCGCATTTAACAGACAGGATCAGATTTCCAAGGCTGCTGGCTGTACAGTAGAAATTTAAATGATCCTAAAAATAGAAAACAGCCCGTTAGCAGCCGGGAAGCAACGTGCTGAGGGCAAGGACAGTGTCTGGACACTCACCTGCTGCCCCAACACCCTCCCAGCACTCACACACCCACACCCCCTTGCCAGGACCAGGGCTGTGAGCAAGAGGGCAGGGATTGCCACACAGGTCCCCAGGGACAGAAGGCTCAGAGCCAAAGTCCCCACTGGTGTCCCAGGAGACCCTGACTGTGGGGCCAGGGGCAAAGGCCACATATGTGACCTCGCTGCCATGCTGGGAACCCACCCGTGCCTCCATTCCCTGCAAAGGGGGAAATTGTACAACCTGCCCATTTTGCTCACAATTGGAGAGTTTTCTTAGTCCAAAGTGTGCAACTCTGATCCCCGTGGGGAGGAGGAACCCACCTTCCCCAGGAAATGCTTGCGGTAGGCTCTGGCCTCTCCCTTGCACTCCAGCTTGTAGCCATAGGTGCTGGGGCTGAGGTTTTCCTCCTCCTCCTCACAGATGCTGCTGTCAGATGAGGTGGGCGTGCCAAGGTTTTCTGGGTCTTCTATCCAGTATCCCCCAAACTGGGGCAGGATGATCAGGGGGTATGGGCTGCCCTTCTCTAGGATCTGCAGAGACATGTGCCACGAGGAGTCAGGCAGGACAGGGATGTGGGATGCAGAGCTCATTGCCCCATGTTTTGCCCCTCTCCTGCAGCAGACCCCAGCCCTCACACCAGGGGGGACAAGTCCAGCCCCTCTCTGAAACCTCTTCTCTGTCACAGAGGAGGGCACATGGTACTGAGGAAAAGCCAAAAACCACAAAGGTCGGGAGGGGGGAACATGCTTTATGCAGCTCTTCTCAGAAACAGAATCTTCACCAATTCCTCTGCCATCAGCAATTTGGGAAAGGCTTTCACCAGAAGGTGTTCAGGGGATTCAGGGCACCCACCTCATCGATGCTGGGGTATGGGATGTAGTCTTCCTGGAGAAAGGAACCAAAACACCATCTATGACCATCTGTTCCCCACCAGCTGTCCCTTAAAACCCCAGCCCTGCCCACCCAACCCAGGGAGTGCCTCCAGCACCCTCTGGTCCCTCGCAGGAAGGCATCAACACAGGCTAAGTCCTGCCTAAAGGGAATTCCTCTGCTGGTGCAACTTCCCAGTGTGGTGGCAAACCCCAACCCTTCTGCACAGCTGGAAGCTGAAATGCACCAGTCTGGACATAAAGCTGGATCAGGGATTTACAGGCACCGTGCTCCCATCTCTGCAATTCAATCAGTGCCTTATTTTTAGATAACATCTAAATCCTTTCCAGCTCTTTGAGTGACTGTCTTTGACCATCACATTAAACCTCTGAGATAAGGGGGGGACACTTGAAAAGATCCCCTCAAGAAACAAAAATCAACCAACCTTGTGTTTTTGGCTTCCCGACTTCTGTTCTTCCAGTTTTGGTGCCTGTTTGGAGCAAAATAAGAATGCATCAAATAATTTAGATGGTTCTACCAACACAGGAGGTCAGTCCACCAACACGAGGGTGTTTTGCTACGTGGAGATCACTCCAACCCAAGCAGCTGGAAGCTGTTCCCAGGACAGGCCTCCCAGCACTGCTGTGGGGCCTCTGCTCTCAGAGACTCTGCTGGGGCAAACACCCCGAGTCACTGGCATGCACATTGCTGCTCACCTGCATCTTTTCCAGCATTTCGAAGAATTCTGCCGACTGAAAAGAAAAGAAGGAAAATCTACTGTTCGATAAAAGCAGACACAGGGCAGGCCAGTCCAAGCCACAGCACTGCAGGGACACTGCAGGGACACTGGAACCCCCCCAGGCACTTGTTCTGCTCCCTGACTGTGACCAGGGGCTCCCATCCAGCCCAGCCTGGAGCTCAGCATCATTGCTGCAGCTGCCCTTGCCAGAAACCCTCACAAGACCCCCACAAATGCCAAACTTCGTGCACGGTTTGAGCAGAGGTTGGAATAATTTCTTTTCTTAATCACAGCAGCACCGGTGAAGCTGTTCCCAGCGGTGCTGGGCTGCCCGGCGCAGGGTTAATCCCCACTGGCCAAAGGAACTAAAGAGATTATTGAGCTGCTCCAGCTGGAAACCCTCAGTTTGTGCTGCCCCAGGACACACAGGGCGAGTGTCCCCCACCCTCGGCTGAGGGACAGGAACGCCACCAGAGCGGGCACAGCCTGTCCGGGAGAGCTGCCAGCACCGCTGATGGCCCAGCTCAGCCCGGCCCTCCCCCGGAGCTCAGGTATCCCATCTCCCAGCCCGGTCTACCTGCGCTCCCGGTGCTCTGTGCCCCCCTCTGGCACGGCACCCCAGGAGCTGCACCTGCCGGACAGCCCTGATCCCAGCTCTTCCTGCTGGCAGCCACACACAAATAAATCACCCGGCCAAGCTAGGGCTGGGTGAATGCGGCACTCCCAGTAAGCCGTGAGTGGATTTTCTGGAGGCGCGCCCGCCCCGTCCCTTCTCTCAGCCCTCCTTCCATCCCGCCCCAGGGGAGACTGAAAAGCCAGAGACGTGAGTGATTTGAGA
>VWZU01016805.1:523388-538946 GCA_013397095.1 Sterrhoptilus dennistouni | reverse complement strand
GTGTCCGCAGACCCCCGGACAGCCCCGGGCCGGCTCCGCGGGCGGGCGGGCGGAGCTCTGAGCGCGTCACGGGCCCGGGGACCGGCACAGCCCCGGCTCACCCCGGCCAGGAGATTTCCCCTGCACAGCCCCGCGTCACCCCGGCCAGGAGATTGTCCCGGGCTCCTCCAGGGCCGAGGTGCCAGCGCAGCCCCTTCAGTCCCCGCAGAGGGAGGACTCGCTCCTGCCCCGCAGGCGGTTCCTCACCGCAGCAAAGCCCCCCAGGCCCTCCCAGCCGGCCCCAGCCGGGCTCTGCCATCCCCTGCAGGAGCCGAGCATCCCTCCCCCTGAGCCCAGGCTGCAGCAGCCCCCAGCCTTTCCCTCACACCCGGAGCTGGCACACAGCTCCCTCCAGGAAACGAATTCTTTTTTTTTTTTTTTATTAAGTAAACTGTAAATTATCTAGTTCTCACCTCAGCACCTTTCCCTGGAAATCCTTGTTGCCGTGGTGATAAAACACCCAGGTCCCTCTGCCCCCCCTTATCTCACCTTTCTCTTCTGCCGGCTTAATTTCCACAGGAATTAGACACAGGACAAGCTGCAGCACTTTGAGCAACTTCCTAATCTGAGGGATGAAAGCAGCATCCCTGCTGCCGGGTGTGGGATCATACAGGACAACACCCTTCCAGCACAGCACAGCACAGCACAGGGCACCAGCTCCTGCCCAGAGCCTGCTGGGTCTCCAGAGCCCTGCAGCCATCAGGAACAGTCCTGACAACCCTCCTACACCCGGCCCAGGCCACTGCCCTGGGTGGGTTTAAGCAGCCTGGCCTCAGGGCAGGGAGGGCAGAACCTCTCTGGCAGAGGGACACAAGTGCAGAGCCCCTGGGGTCAGAGCTCAGGGCTTTGGGGGACCCTGCCACAAACAGGGGTCTGTTGGGGGGCACACACGGGCTGCAGGCAACCACATCCACCATCCGTTCAGGCAGGACCTGGGGAAGGATGGTGAGAAAGGCCCCCTGCTCCCCTCCCGCAGAGCGAGAGCCCAGCACGGAACAGGAGCTGCCTGGAAACCCCCAGCCGGGGCAGTCAATCATTAACAACGCGTGGGGCTCCCCTGGCAAAGCCTGTAATAAATGTGTTTGCTCAGGAGAAACAGCTCGCAGAGGCCACGGAGCACATCTGGCAGGGAGCAGCCGCTCTCATCCTGCCTGCCACACTTCTGCTTCACCCACCTCCCCTGCCTGCCACCCCCTTGTCTACCAGCCTTGAGGAGATCAACATAACCTCAGTTCTGGCCTCCTCTGTCAGCAGAATCTCTAATCATTTGGCTTCTTTAAATGCAACAACAACAAAACCTCTATCATTGCCATACTCTCTTTCTGTATCCTACTGTAAGTCGGATAAAAACAGGCGTGATGTTATTTTTATCAACACACCACATGAATTCACCCCAGATGAACCAGACAGCCTTTCAGGGTCACCACAGCACCCACCCCGTGCACATGGAGCACTCCAGAGAGTCCAGACCCAAACTCAAACCCAAGACCAGTATTTTTGAGTTATTTTGTATTATTTTGTATTATTTCACCAGATATCTCATTATCACTGGGGAGACTGAGGCAGCAGCAATTCCAGCAGACAAGTGTTGAGGTACCCACTTCCCCACAGGAAAAAGTCCAACTCATTCTCCAAATTTTCCAAAGTCCATTTCTGTCTCGTCACAACATCAGGTGATGCCAAACTCTGAATGGTGGTGGAGAGAATGTAAGTAGGTGAGAGGAATGAATCTTGCTAAACCTGGGTGCTGCCTCCACTGCCAAGCTATTCAGTAAAGTTTTTGGTGGACCAACAGATCTTTTCCTGCAGAAAATACCTGTCTGCTTTCCTTCAAGCTGAAGCTATCAGTCTAACAAATTTCTCAGGCACAGGGAGAGAGGAAAAAAAATTAGATCCTAGATGCTGTTTCTGTGCCAAATTACACCAATTCTCAAATTAGTTTCCAGTTAATGGAGGGGGAGGGAGGTTAATTTTAAATCTTTTAGCTCTCACATTAAACAGGCAGATTCAAATTTCATTGAGTCTCCCTCTCTGGAGACATTTTCCACATCTCCCCTCCCCTTTTGCAGACAAGTTAAGTATTAATCTCCTCTTGGTTTATGCTGAAGTGGCTTTGTATTGATTTTTTAAGATGTTTAATTCTCTTCTATTTGGAAATAGACAAACTTTGAGCAGAAACTCAGTCGGGTTCCCTCTCCAACCAAACATGGCTCAGCCCACAATGGAAGTAATTGCTTCTGGACCCATTGCAGCTGATTTTTAATTTATAGGCTGAGGGCAAGATAATAGATGGCGAGGGGCTGGTGTGGGCTGGGGGCTATGGGTTCCTGGGAGGGCTGGGGGCTCACACAGGTCAAAGGAACCAGGACCTCCTGCTCCTCAGGACATCACCTCTGGCTGTGAGAGACCCTGCAGAACCTGCCCTGTATTTCTCAGATTCTGCCGTCTGGCAGTCTCTCCAGGGTGGACCAGGGCAGGATGACAAGGATCTTAGGAAGGCACACAAGGTGGCAGGGCTGGTGCAGCTGAAAGTTCCTGCCCTGCCTGTCTTCCCCATGCCTCTCCCCTTCCAGCTCCATCCAAGCTCCTGTTCCTGCAGTGAGGCCACCAAAGCTTCCATCACCTTCCTGAATGTTTGCAACAGGGACTCCCTGTCAGGGCCAGCAGCCCCAGAGGATCTCCAGATGTCCCAAAGGACATCCCCTAAGACAGAACCCTGCAGTTGAAGAGACTCCAAGTCTCCATCCTTCCTTTAAAACATCAGTATCACCCCTTCAGTCACTGAACTATCTCCAGGGTAAGCGGTTGCCCCGGTTTTATGAACAAATAAATATCTCTTGAAAAATGCCCTGACATTTTCTTCAGAAAAAGCAGTTTGGCAGCAAACTAGGAAGCCTGAGGGGCTGGAGGGAGTGCAGGACAGGCCAGGACAATTACACGCCGTGATTAACACATCACCTGGCAGCCCTCTGGACACTGCTGAGAAAGAGAGATATGAAAACACCAGGCTAGGACAAGACTGAGCCTTTATCCCTAGAAGTACTGAACCCGCTGTGAATAAATGACACTATTAATATTATTATGAAGCCGTTAAATTACGTAATAACTTTGGGTTTTTGTATAGATGCTGCTGTGAGCTGAAACCCCCCATAGGTGAGCAGCCCATCAATCTTGCTCAGCCACCTGCAGGGGACTTTCCACCTGCAGAGGACCCAGCCCCACACTCACACCTGAGCCACAGCCACAGCTCGGGTGACTCAGGGCTTCTCCAGCCAGAGCCACGGTGCTGCCTCATCAGAGAGTGCAGGACACGTCCCTGTCACCCTCTGTGCCTCCCTGGGCAGGAGATATTTCTGGTTCCCTCGCTGACAAGGGGCAGTGCCAGAAATACACGAGCTATGCCAGGCATTTGCCACAGCCGGGCTGGAGGCACAGCCCAGCCCCACCCTGGGGCAGCGTGCCTGAGCCCAGACATCTGCCCGGGGCCCTTCCCCACCCCTTGGGACCCCCCAGGTACTCACCCAGAGCCCCCCTGGGCACTGCCTCCCCCCTGAGCAGGGAACCTGCAGTGCCCAGGTGGGAGAGCGGAGATGGGGCAGCTGCGCCAGCCCCGAGCACTGGGAGCCAGCGAGGAACAAAAGGAGACAATGCAACACGGCCCAAAACCCAAAAATAGCAACTGTTTCCCTGCAAAGGAGCAGTCACATCCCGATTTCCCTGGCATGGCAGAAATGGATTTGGGAGCTTGCAAAGGAGGGAGAAAGCGATTATAGTGTTTCAATCGGTGCTGCAGGAGGAGGATAAGAGGGCACCCACTTTTAGAGAAGTATCACAAGAAAATAGAGCTTTAGATTACGTTGCATCCAGCCCCAAGTAATCTGATTAGAAATTTATTTTATGGCTTCAGTTAGAAAGACATGAAGGAAATCCCAGGAAAGCACAGAGCCAGCAGTTCCGTGGAGGCAATGAGAGACAGAGCACCACGAGCTTATCTCCCCAGAAATGCCACCAGCCACCCCAACATCAGGTCTGAGAGATTGGACGGGTGTGTGCCAAGGCATGGGGCAGCCCCAGCTCCCACCCCACAGGTTGGCAAGGCCCCCCTGCACAGCAGTGCCCCAGCCCTGGCAGCTCCCTGTGCCCTGGCACAGTGGCTCCTGTACAGAGGAGCAGGGTTGAAGTGCAAGAAAGGAGAAATGCACCTGCTGAGCTCAAGGAGGAGCACACAGGCAGTGAGCTTGCCCTGTCCAGAGCCCATCCCTGTGACAAGGGCAGTCAAGCATCCACCTTCTGCCTTGCCTGTGGCCAAGCAGGGTCCACGAGTGTCCACCTCCCCAGCACAATTTCCAGCCCTCCCAAGGAGTAGGCAGGAACAGAGGTCAAAGCCACAACGAAAGAACAAAAATGAAAGAACTCTTGCTGCAGAAAGCAGCTGAGGTCAGCTGGGTCTTGTCACTCTCCCCTGGGCAGGGGGATGCTGAGGAGCAGAGCTAAGGAAGGTGCTGGGGACACCCCAGGCTGCCCCTGCTCAAGGGCACACAGGCTCCAGAGCATCCCAATGAGAGAGCTCCTGGCTGCAGCGTGTGTGACAGACACACTGAACCAAACCACCTCCAAAGGGGCAAGACCTGAGCCACAGCCAGGCCGAGAACTTCAAGAAAGCCACCCAAGAGCAGTGACCCAAGAGCATCAGTGCCAGGAGCCTGGAACACTGACCATGCCATCGACACATGAACGCACGAGTGGGTGGCTTCCCAGGACTCATTTATCAAGGAACAAAGCGAGCTGTGGGTACAAGGAGTCTCTTGTACACCTCTCCCATCCATTGTGTGCCACTTGGCGATGAGCCAAACTCTATCCTGTAGTTGAGACAGCCCAACTGAGTCACCCCTGGGGTCTTCCTGCCCAGCAGCCTGGCTGTGTGGTGGCAGCTGGGGGCTGCATCAGCTGCAGCACAGTTGACACAGGATGAGGTAGTCATGGCCACGACGGCAGCGCAGTTACATGGAAATTGTATTCCTGATAATTTGGGGTATTTCTCCCTGTGAGCACAGGCCTCCTGAAGAGACCAGCTCCAAGATTTCAGCGTCCAATTAAATTAGATCAAATCAGCAGAGGAAATTAGTCTTTACAGCATGAGCAGATCCTCTGAATTTTACTAGCAAATCAGTGAGCTGAATGTCACCATTCATCAGTACCATCACTAATAAAGCCAGATTTGGGATGCACAGCTGCTAACATGTGCCACTCGCCCAACACCTCCAGCACCACCAGCACCCTGCTCAGCCCCTGGGCCTTGCTCTGCCTCCCATACAGAGCAAAGACCACCCCTGGAGCCACTCTGCCAATCAATCACCACTGGGATCCAGCTGGAAGCTCAGGATTAGACCCAAACTTTAACCTCACTGGAGCAATGCCCTTCCCGAGGATGCTGCAAGGGATGTGGGAGGAGGAGGTGGCAGCGAGGGGGTCACAGAGCAGGTCCCAGTGCCACAGGGGGTGGCAGCAGGAGCAGCAGCACCCGGGCCCCGGTGACTCCTCTGGAGATGACACCAGCTCAATTACCCTCCTCCCTCACACACCTTGTTTGATGTGGAAGCATTAAAAGACATATAATTTGTGGAGCTAAAACACAGGTATTATCTCTGACACATCCATACTACAGGGAACGTTCTGAAGTCAATCACATCCAGGGGTTTTTGCTGCTTCACAGATTTTTTCCTTGCCTCTTGCTCCAAATAAGAAAATGAAAGCCGTTTTTAGCTGCAGACCCACCATCCTCCTCCTCAAATCACCTCGCACTTTGCAACCTCATCAACAACCCGGGAACAAGAGAGCCAGATCAGCTTATCAGGGCTTTAGAAAGTGGACTCTGCATTCTAAACTGGAAAGGATTAACACTGTATTGTTGTAGGAAAAAGGAGCTGTCACGGTCCCTGGTGTGACACCAGTAACATTCGAGAGGAACGAGACAGGACAGTGCCTGAAAGGACTGACCTTTGAGACTTCACAGAGACTCAGAATATAGCTCTGACCTATTCAAGTACCTGTCAAGCCTCTACACATCTCTTCTGGGTGGGAGCCTGAGATGAGCCATGCTTTCACCACAGGCTTTGGAAGATGTGAGGTCCTCGGATATGGTATGGGTCACTGAGAGCATCACGAGCCCCCCTGGAAATGAAACAGCAGAGATGGAGAGGGCCATTTCCAGTCCAGGACCACGGCCCTGCCAGCACCAAACCATCCCATGGCACGGGAACACCACTGGGTGCCAGTGGCTGCCCATCCCTGCCCGACCCTGGGTTTGCTGGCGCCAGGGCACCAGGACACCAGGACACCAGGGCCCTGCCAGCTCGCAGGAAAAGCGACAGCCGGCGGGAGCGGTACAGTAATTAACAAAATTATCATCAGGAACAAACCGCAGGCTTTGGCAGAATGCCTGCACTGCCACGCCAGCACTGCCTACCCTGCTCTGGGCTCCTTGGCTTGGCAGAGATGGGGCTCCCCAAATCACACCCACCTTGGCAGGGAGAGGGCACGTAGCCACAGCCAAGGAGAGGCCAGTGGGCACCCAAGATGGGGCAAGAGCCCCTGCAAATCCTGTCTGGGTGACCTCAGTGACTCCTGCAGACAGGGAATGAACCCGGAGGCAGATGGTGCCTCAATCCCCACAGCCATGATGGCTCCCTCCACCCGTCACGACAATATTTGCTCTCAGAAGGTGCCTGTTCTCCGAGCAGCCACCCTCCGACTGCAAACAGCTCCCAAGCCTGACGGGCTATAAATATGGCAGGAGGAAAAACCAGCACAGTTTATTAGTTCTGAGACAGAGCTAAAAATAGACCCACGTGGGGCTGCTCCGTCCTCTGGGCAGATGTTATTGTGGATAATCTAGCTTTAAATACGGGAAGGCTGTCTGACAGCAACAACAACATTTTAACATATGGACGGGGCGGCACGCACGGGAAGGCGCCGCCGCGCCAACGTCACCGTGGAGTGGAGTCTGCTCCTCCAGATCCCAACCCACCTCCTCTGCTCCGTGGCTGGGCTTGCTGCAGGAACAAACCCCTCGCACAAACCCAAATATCTACACCGGGCCACTAAGGGAAAGCACAGAGAGTCAAATACCAAGGGGGACCATCAGTGGAGCTGTGCCAGTACCCATTCCCCCGGCCTGAATTTTATATAGCTAAGGCTTACCAGATTAAATGGCTGAAACAGTCCAAGTCCTCAGAGCAGACAGCACCCTCCTCCTCCTGTGAAAACTTCCTCTGCCCCAGCCGGCTGTGAGACGAGCTGGGGGGATGCTGTGTGGTGCAGGGTTGGGTGTGGGCAGGCAGCCAGGGCGATAACTGCCCTTCCACGAAGGGGGAAGAGCTCCCGCCTGCCTGCCTGAGATAGCAGGGAGACGTTGGGACTGGCTGGATTTGGTAAATCTCCTCAGGCCAACAGGGAAGGACAGACCACGGCCCTGCCACCAGCCCAGCAAGCGTCTCAAGCAACTGAGGGCAAACAGGGACAGCAGCAGCCACCACCCACAGCAGCAGCAGAGACCTGTCACCACCCTGGGCACACACCTGCACTTCCCTGGAACTACAACGGGCTCCATCCCAGCAGGAACCCAGCACAAGACCTGCTGCCAACACAAGGACTCGTTTTGCCTGGCATGCCATGCCCAGCCCTGCACTCTGCTGGGTGCACAAGTAACACACTGATCCAGCACTGACCCACTGAGAGACTCAGCCCAGCCTCATCCTGCCCCTCCAGCCCAGCACTGGTTTAAACTGAGTTTAAAGTTCTCTGCAAGTCCTGGGGATTTCTTGCAGCCTGGCCCTGCACACTCAGCCCTTCCCCAGGCACTCTGGCAGAAGGGGGTCACTGCCAGGCTCCAGAGCTGGGACATCCATCCAGGGCATGTTGCTGGTGGGGGTCACTGCTGGGTTTACACTGGGCTGGCTCCACGCCTGGCAGCAATGGAGAGGAGCAGTTCCAGAGCAATGGAGATAGGAAGTCTCCCTGTGTGCTGCAGCTGGCTGCTTTGCAGCAGTTTTGACAGCATTTCCTTTGCATGTGCTTCTCCGGCTAAATATAATTGCAAAACATACATTTACATGCAATTATCCATTGATGAAGTGCTAATAAGTCAAAGGAATTTACTTAGATGCAATCTGCTCACCAGACCTTGTCCTCACAGGACCCAAGCACAAACCTCCAAGATCAGTGCCATAGTCAGTGCAGCCACCTCCAAGTCACTAAATCATTCCCACGTCTTCCCATTAACTCGGTTCCAGCCCATCAAGCATTAAAGAGCCTCAAGCCTGGACAGCTCTTTTTACGAAGGTCGAGTAAATCTTCCATCTCTTCCCACCTTCATCCTGCTGCTGCCATCGGCAGAGGAGCATCACATGCTCTTTCATGTGAGTTCTGACTGCACACTCCCTGACTCCCAGGAAATGCTGTACATGGCTCCTCCACTCCACAGAAACATGATTATTTTGGTGTTATTTTCGCTTTATAAGGCTAAAAGAAGAGGTGATTCCGCCTGAAGGAGGGGATTTTTGATAGATTTTTTTTTTGTTGTTTAACAGTCTGTGGTTTCTCAGCACACCCCATCAATACCAATGAGCAAATAACCAGGGCACAAAGGCTGAGGAGCTGTCAGCAGGCAAAGGGCTGGTGAACCTCCATAAAACATCACTCTACCAATTTGTATTTGTTCCACAGAGGAGGAGGAAGAGCCCCACAAGTCCCCATCCCACTTTTCCACCTCCAGCGTCCCCAGTACAAGGACTTTACAAGGCCAAGGGGGCTCAAGGGTCTCTCCCTGCTTTCTTGGGGACCCCTGCACTTGCTGGGCTGCTGTGAGAGACAAACAAACCCACCTGGCTGGCTCACCTGGCCAGAGCTGCTGTTTGACACGCAAAGATCCTTTGCAGGCTGATGTTTTCCCTCAGGGTGACCTTCCCGCTTGGGAAGCAGCTTAGCTGCCATCTGGCTCAGGCCTTGCCTTCCCAGCAGCACAGCCTGACCTCAGACACCCCATGTTTGACTAGGACTGCATGGGGCCCTGCCCCCAGGGGAACCACGGGGACCCCACAGCCCTGGGGACACTCCCAGCCCCCTACAGAGACTTCATGTAGCACAAAAAAAACACCAACACCCAGGCAAGGCTGGGGAGCTGCTTCTGGACACAATTCTCCTTTGCCAGCTGCTCCAAGTGCTTTCCCCTGAAGTGGGTAAGGAATTAAAAAAATGTAACAGAGAAGTAGGGATGATGCTGGAATTGGTCCAACTCAAACCCCAGGGTCTGCACTTACTGCCCAAGGGTCTCAGTCTCCATCCCAGAGCTCCCTGGGGCTGGCCCCAGTCCCAGCAGCTCTCAACAGCCCCAGCAGCTGAGCACAGCAGCACCAGTGCCTGCTTCCCCCCTCGGGGATGTGCACCCCCAAAAACAGTGAGCAGAGTCTCCCCAAACCCTCTCCCAGACTCCTCATCCCCCACAGGCTGCCTTTGGGGGGGAGCATTTCTCAGCTCCCTGTGACAGCCAGAGCTTCCTCCTGCCTCAGGACAGAGGATTCCAGAGCCAAGGCTGGCCCTTGGCCAGGACACTCAGACCCGAGGGGTGGGACAGGGCACAGCAGCTCCTGGCTGGGTGTCACCGCTCTCAGGTTCCTCTGCCCGGCAGGCACGGGCATGGCACAGCTCCCCGGGGTATAGCACAGCTCCATGGGGTATAGCACAGCTCCATGGGGTATAGCACAGCTCCATGGGGTATAGCACAGCTCCATGGGGTATAGCACAGCTCCCCGGGGTATAGCACAGCTCCATGGGATATAGCACAGCTCTCTGGGGTATAGCACAGCTCCATGGGGTATAGCACAGCTCCATGGGGTATAGCACAGCTCCATGGGGTATAGCACAGCTCCCCGGGGCACAGCCAGCCCCGAACTCCCCAGAGCTCCCCGGGTGTCTCACTGGGGCCAGGCTGTGTGGCTGTTCGGCAGCAGATGCCCGGGAATGCCCCAGCCCTGGGCAAACCCTTCCCTGCCCACCTGCAGCCCCGGGGCCTTTGCCAGCCGGAGGGGTGAGCCCAGCCCTGCCCGCGGTGCCGGGGCTCCCCATCCCGCCCCTCTCCCGGCACTCCCGCCCCGCAGAGCCTTCTCCTCCCCTCCAGTCCCCCGGACACATCCCCGGTTTCCATAGGAACCGGTGAAACACGAACCGAAGAAGAAAACGCAGAGACACGGGCAGAGGGAGAGCTGAGAGACAGGCAGAGGGAGAGCTGCTTTGGTGCCACCTGCGGGGCTGAGTTTATCCTGACCCGTGTGGGCGAGTTTATCCCTCTGGAGGACAGGCAGGGCTTGCCCTCCTCCATCAGCGCTCCCGCTGCTCTGCCCCTCCAAACCCCGGCTCCAGGGGCCTCCCGGGCTCCCGCCGGTCGGGTTTGGTGTCTGCAGCACCACGAGCATCCCTGGGGCGCTCCAGGGCTTGCGGAAAGCAGCTCCGATTTTCGGTGGTCGCTCATACAGGGAAAGAAAACCTGCGATGCCTGGTGCCTCTGTGCCGCGGGTTAAACCAGGACACTCCGACGGAGGCTGCGGCGATAACAAGAGGGCGCTAAAAACCCCGAAAGTTCGGGTTTATAATGTTTTTATAATTTTAAAAGCTTTTTACAAATACAAAACGCATTTGGGCTGAGCCCTAATTAGAGAAGCATTTAATAAAGCAGCCTACCCCACAGGCCAGAAGCACTGCAGGGTTGTGGGAAGCATTAGATGCAAACAGAGGTGGATGTTCATCAAAAACTGCCCTTCCTTTGGCCAGGGCAGGAAAAGTAGAGACAGGGAGAGGAACGTGGCCGGCCCAGCCCCTCGCCCTGCCCAGGCACTGGCACAGCATTCCAAGCACGGCATTACCTGCCGGGCACGGTGGAGACTGGAGGGTCCAGGGGGGTTCTGCTGCAACAGCCTTAGAAAAAAAAATAAATCATGGCACAGTGTAGAGCAGAGTACAAGGAGCAGCTCAGTCCTTCTCAGCTGCGCGGGGAAAGGCTGCGGAGAATTCCCTCCGCTCCCCAAAGTGATAAACATTGACTTCTCATCAGTTCAGCACAACCCGAGCAAGGAGCGCAGCACCAGCGGTTCTGCCGTGCCATTTACAAGGGGCATTTGCCGGCTGGTTCAGGCAGCAGCTCCCCCAGGCTTCCCGGATGCTTTTCCATTAATGAATAATTTGCACGATGATTATAGAGGGAAACCGCATGAGCCATCACCCCTATGCATTGCCTGGAGCCCAGGGGAGGCTCGGCCGGAGCATTTCTTATCGGCACAGGCTGGAACTGATAACGCTGGAGCTGCTCACTGTGGGGAACCCCGAGCCGGGGAGCTTATCCGGAATTCAGGAGAGGGGAGGATGCACCGCAGTGGGAGGGAAGGGGGCAGTGCCCAGGATGTGCAGCCAGGAGGATGAAGCTGGTGGGAACAGGAGGCAGCTCCCAGACAGCCACGAGCAGAAAATCATCGGCGCCACCACTGCCAGACCTTCATCACCTTCTTCCTCCCCACCAGCCGAGGGCATTTCCCAGCGGGCACGGTGACCTCACACAGCTCACCCCAGCACAGCACAGCACAGGAGCTGGCCCAGCAACCACCTCGCCAGAGCCACACAGCCCACACCGCCCACCAGGGTCCAGCAAGTCCGGGGCAAATCCAAGATGGACCCACCAAGGGATGGACCACTCCTGGACCCCAGTGCCATCTCCACCCCTTCCAGAGCAGTGCCCAGAGCCCCTCAGCAGCACAGGAGAGGTGACAGGTGCCCACCGCTCCACCTCACCAAAAAACAAAACACAGAACCTCCCGAGTTCACTGGATTCACACCCAGAAGCTCAGTGCCAGCCTGACCTGCTGATTCCCAGCCCCACGACCCCCGAGGCAGAGCTGGGGCCCTGTGAGCTGCCCCTGCACACCTCAGCCCACCCATCTCACAGTGATCACATCACCGTGTTCGCTGCCACCCCCCAGTGCCTGATTCACTCCAGGCTGTCAGGAGAACAGACTGTGGGACACGCACATGTCCTGGAGTGGGCGGGCATGGCTGGACTCCACTGCACCAGCTGGAGCCCAGCTCCCAGAAAAGCATCCTCCACACACCACACATCCCACGGGAAATCGCTGCGAGAGAAGAGCCAGGTACTCACTTGATCTTCAGGCTGGCCAGCATTGTCTTGTCGATCCTGGGGAGAGAGCAGAGAGGGTGTTACTGCAGGCACAGGGGCTCCAGATGTAGCTGGGAGGGGGTTGGGTGCTGGGGGCTGCTGCCAAACACGACCTCAGCACATCCTTTGGGGGTGCCAGCGCTCCGCCTGACACGATGATCATCACAGAGAGACTTCGTTGGAAAACAAAATCTACCAAGATTTAACCCAAAATGAAGCCTGGCAGCAAGAAAGCAAAAAAATCCCCCCCAGCTCTTTCTTGGTGCAGAACTGCTGCCTCCCAGTCTGGAATGCCAGAGGTGAGGTGGACAGCAAAGTGCATCACCTGTGTCCCAGCTCTCTCCAAAGCACAGCTGCCACAAACCACATATTCACAGATAAGGGACCTGTGACAGCCCTGGTGGGCTGGGGAGATCCCACCAAACCCCGCACACTGCAACCTGGCCCCGGGCAGACAAAACACAGAGCAGCCCCAGCTGGCTCATGTGGGACTGGGAGCCCCAGTTGCTTCACTCGTTTCCCTGGCGCTGAGTAATGAGTGCTCATCTCCTCAGAATCACGGTGGTTACGGTCATATTAATATTAATTAATGCAAATCGCAATAATGTCTCAAAACGCAAAACAATGTCTTTTGGCAGGCACTGAAAATGTTCTGTTATCTGCCACACGGAGTCAGTTCCACATCTCAAAAAAAGACTCAGCAGCAAAATAACACCCCCAACACCCTCTTGTTTTGCACTGTGGCCGCAGAGGACAGGGCACGGCCACAGAAATGCAGCTTCCCCCCGCTTGCAGCTTTACCTTCTCCACCCCCAGGCCGGGCTCCACTCTCAGGAGGGGCTGCACCCATGGGTGGCACAGGGTGCAGGTCCCCAGCACTCTGTGCCACAGGCTGAGCCCGGCAGGCATCGAGGCACAGGTACCATTACCTTTCCCAGGGTCTCTCTCTTGCAGCAGCCTCGCCCTCATAGAGCCCCACAGCCACAGCAGCTCTGTTCCAGGCATTTCCCCAAACATCAGCTTCCATGCTCTGCTCTGGAGAGCCAGCACGCTGCTGCTCCTAAAAATAGATCTAGGGCACCTGCTATTGTGACTTAATGCCTTACAAGCCTGCCCAGACCTTGTTGATCATTAAATCATGTTGAACAGGAGAGCAGGCTGGGGAGCAGAGCTGTTTCCAAGCTCAGTGGCAGAGGCGAAGCAGCTCAGGGGCAGTGGGTGGCTGGGGCAGCTCCCATGGGACCTGTCCCTGAGTGGGAACTGCACAGGTGGCTCCCTCTGGAACCACGGGAAGAACAAACGGTTGTTGTTATTTGGCCTCTTAAGAGTGAGAAGGGGAGAAAAAGAAACAACAACAACCGAAAGAAAAGAAAAAAAGAACCAGAAAGAAAACCACAGGAAATGAACTCCCATGTTTGGGAAGCCGCAGTTGCAGTGTGACTGTGAGAGCCGTTTGTCGGCCCTGCCCCGCCCTGCTCCAAAGGCAGCAGAATGAAAGTCCCACACCCCACAGCCCTGGGGCTCCCAGGCCTGGGCAGCACCAGCTCCGGGGGCGGCACTCACGATGGTTTTGCACATCCCTGCAGCCAAACTGGGGCACCACACATCTGCCCCCCAGGACGAGCACGCTGCTCCGGGACCTCGCCGGCAGCTGATGCAGCTGCTGGAGAGGAAAAAAAATAGCAACTTCCATCCCAGCAGAGGCTGAAAATAGCGAGCACAGCCACAGCGGGAGGTGGCTGGGTGTGCCCAGGCGCCTCACACGCCGAGCCACAGGAAGGGTGGGACCGTGAGAAGATGCAGGTGCAGGTACGGGGCTGCGGCAGGTCCCTTCTGTTCCAGTTCACGCCCAGGGAAGGGCTCTCCGGGCAGCTCCAGGGCTTTCCAGGCAAGTGCCTTCCCCAGGAGCACGGGGAGAAGTGCACCGACCCCCTTGGGAGCCCCACCCCACAGCTCAGGGAGGATGGAGCTTCCCCTGCAGCTCTCACCATGCAGAGACTGGCGTGGTGTCTAAAGGAAAGCCCGTGATGTCTTCCCCCAGCACAAATTGCAACGGTGGTGCAGCCCCCAAGAGCCAGTGCAGCCCCCAAAGAGCCACCACAGCCCCCAAGAGCCAGTGCAGCCCCCCAAAAGCCACCANGTGCAGCGCCCCAAAAGCGACCGCACCCCCCAAGAGCCAGTGCAGCCCCCCAAAGAGCCACCACAGCCCCCACCAGCTGGCAGACCCCGTTTTCCTGAGTGACTCTCCAGCTCGTGGTTTTCTTTCCCCTGCAACTGCCAAAGCACAGCAAGAAAAAGCCACAGCAAGGCCCAGCTGGCCCTGAGCCCCCTGCCAAGGAGGGTCGTGGCTCTGCTCCAGCACAGCAGGAAACTGCTGGGCAGTCACAGCCCCAGAGCCCCTCTCACAACAGCAGCCTGGGGCAGAGCTGCCCAAGAGCCGCGATTTGGCCACCACCAAAAGAGCCCAAATATCACAAAACTTATTTGTACCGAAGCCTGTCCAAGTGCTCCCTTCCCCTCTGTGTGTAAAGAAAGCACAATCCAGCCCAGGCAGCTCTCTTGGCCTCAGCCAGGCGTGAGCTCCATCCCAGGGGACCCCAAGGCCTCGATGCTCCAGCTGCCCCCACAGCCCTCACAGTTACTCAGCATTTCCCCCGCCGGCCCAGGGCTGCTCCAAGCCCACACCACATTCCCCTACACTGCCCCATGCCAGCCCCTGCAGCCCCTGCAGAACGGGGGGCACAGAGCAGCCTTTTGCCCCAAACACCATCACAGCCACGACAGACTTGGAACAGGCACAAAACACCCCGGAGAGGAGACCTGGAGAGAGGACAGGAGGAGAACGGCGTCGCCTCCTTGAGCTGTTTCCCTGGGGATCAACACCTCTCAGAAAAAAGAGACGGGAATAACAGTCCCGCTGAATTTGGGGTGCAGGCAGCAGCCGTGCTGCTCTGCTGAGGACAGGCAAGGCAGGGATGACCCATGGAGGTGCCAGAGGTGCTGGGAACCTGCCCCGGGCCAGGAGGGAGCTTGGTGCACACCCCAAGGTGCCCGAGGTGGCTGTGAGCATCCCTGTCTGAGGCAGGAGGAGCAGGGAAAGTAGGAGAGAAAGGTGCAGGGACAGACACTCCTGCCGTGCCCACAGCAGCCCTCGGGGGGGTCACAGCAGCCCTCGGGGAGGTCCCCCCACTGCCCATCAGAGCTCGGCAGGTTTTGCTGGGCTGAAGCTGTGCCAGGCTCCCCGCGGGCTCAGCAGCAATGAGGTCCCTCCCGTGGCGCGTGCTGGGAAGGGAAGGGAAGGG
>VWZU01016805.1:471922-485562 GCA_013397095.1 Sterrhoptilus dennistouni | reverse complement strand
GCCTGGGGCTGCCCGCGGACACACGGACACGGCCGGACACACGGACACGGGCCGGGGGCCGCACAGGGCCGAGCCCTCCGGCAAGTTCGCGCTGCGGCCGCCGCTGACATGTCAGAAAGTACTCAGAAGCGAGAGAGTTTTCCTGGAAAGGGCAGAGGCTCGAAATTGCGGGTTTAACTCGTTGTTCGCTGGCCGTTCTCGCTCTGTGCTGGAGCCCCAGTGTCTCGGGCCGGGCACAGTGAGCAGCTCCGTGTCCCCACTGCTCCCAGTGCCACCTCCCTCCCAGCCTGGCACCGACCCTGAGATCTTCCACCTGCCCTGGCTTTGCTCACTTTGGTGCTTTATCTTCAACACCTTATAAGCCCGAGCACCCATCTCATCCCCAGCTCTTTTCTGTGCTCTCTAAAGCACAGGCAGAAGGCCCAGAAGCAGCGTGGCTGTGAGTGCCCTTGGTCCTGGGGCACCGAGTCCCCGGCCTGACACACACGGTGCTTCCAGCCCCCGCTGGGTTTATGGTGGATTTTTGAAGTTTGTCACCCAAAGCAAAGTTCACTGGCGTGTGGTGGTGGGGCGGGTTGGATGCGGTTCAGGAGTGGGAAGCTCAGGGCTGGTGGCCTCCCCCTCTCACCCACTGCTGGCTTTGGGGCAGGGATCCCACCTGCGGTGCCAGCCCGGGCTTAAAGAGTTCTGCGGTGTAATCCCTGCCTCTCCAGCCACAACTGATTGCTGGGGGAGGGTGGAAGGTGGAAAAAATCCTGTGTGTGTTTCAGCACTGCAGGATTGCTCACCTGGGGTCTGGGGAGGAGCAGGGGAAGGTCTCCTCAGGGAGCAGTTCCAGGGGAGCAGGGTCAGCCTGGCCACTTGGCATCGGCCTCACAGCTCTGGTGTCCCCACTGCTGTGTGTGGCCTGCAGAGCACCTGTGTGGGCAGCCCTGGCTGTGTCTGAGGGCAGCTCTCCGTCCCTGGAGCTGTGGGTGGGCTCCTTGCTGCAGAAACCCACCCCAGAGCTGTGCCGGGCTCAGGTGCTGGGCCCTGTGCCAGGTACAAGGCTGATGGCTGCTGCTCTCTCCCCCCAGCCTGGAAACTGTTGAGACTTACTCTGTCCTTCTGAGTGCAAAAGAATGGACAGTTGGTGTTCCTGCAATGGTTTCTGATGGGCACAGTTTGGGGTTAGGTTACCTTTCCTATCAGCTGGTGTGAGATCAGAGACAGCCATTGTGTGCAGAGTTTTTTGGATTATTTTATTCCTACAGTCTTTACTGCCTTAGAACCAGCTTCTCACAAGTTTAGCAACGCTTCTAGCTACCATAAAATGCCTTTCAACCTTGCCCTGCCCAGATCTGTTTTCTCCTAGTTCAGTCCCTCCAATCCCGAGCTGCCCAGCCACCCCTCCTTTCAGACATCTCCTGTTAGAGCAGCAGAGAATGCAGGTGTTAATGGAAAACTGCTGTGGAGGCAAGTGTGGCTGTGCATTAGCAACAAGGTCAGAAGGCCAGTTCTTAATCTGGGGATCTGCTATCGCTGTCTGTTGCCCAACCTTGGAGGTTCACTGGTGTTTTGGAAAGGACTGAATTGCTGGCAGTCAGGGTTTTTAATATGCAGCTCCAACAGTCTTGGAGGGGACAGTCAGAGGAAAGTTTTGCAAGAGAAATCTGATCACTGCTACAAGGTTAAGAAGAGGAAAGGGGTGTGATAACACGGCATGTGTAGGGCAGGATGAGGGATGGGCACTCGAGGGGATCGTGTTCAGGGTGGTTCTGTCAGTGGGATGAGAGCTGAGCTCCCAGTGGAAGCTCTCTGCTCTGCCTGAGCAGCCTTGCTCTTGGGTTTCCCAGCTGAAAAGTGGAAGTAAGTAGGTCAGGAACACGCACTGAGATAAATCCACCTGCAGACTCAGAGCTGCCTTGTGCACAGTAAAACCAGCACCATGTTGCAGAGTCCTGTGTTTACCTTCATTGTCTGTACATGACTAAACTTGGCAGCACACCCCTCTCCTGGTGCAGCTTCCCAGCACTTGCTTTACTTTTCCTGCATTGTGCTCCACTGGTTGTGCTGGAAAGTTGTTATTTCTAGAGGCTTTACAGGTCTGAAGTTTGTGCATTTTTTTAATTTGCATTTGAGAAGCAATGCCAGTCCTTGGGGCAGTGCTTGGACAGTGTCCCAAAGATGAAAACCAGCGTGTGGTTCCTCCTGAGGTGGCAATGGCTGACACTTCTGGCAGTAGGTCAGGTTTTTGCCATAGTAGCAAGGCTGTGTCGGGATTAGCTTTTGATTGGCATGTTTTTCCAAAAAAGCCTTTCCTTAGTTCGTCTTTCACTTTAAAGAGAAAGTCTCTAGTCCAAGCTGTTGAAGAGGCTGCAGGCTCAGAGAGGTTGTATGTGGTTATGTCCAATGACATCAAACTGCAGGATCATGAATCTTGCCCGCAGTTGCAGTGGGTCAGATTAGCCTGAGGCCAGCCCTGCTTCCCAGGCTCCCCACTGGCCACCTCCTGCCCTTGGGATGGGATGAGAGTGGGAATCCTGGCTGTTGGCAAGCTGTGCCATGCAGAGTACCTTGTGTGCTCTGTCTTTGCTGTTGGTGTCCCTGGAGCCCACAAATTCCCCACAGCCTGGAGGCTCAGGGGCAGGCTGAGGTGGGCTGTGGTGCCAGCTCGGGTCAGGGCACTGTGTGAGGCAGGGTGGGATCTCTCCATGTCCCTGGCAGAGGGGTTCCTGTGGGACAGGCAGGTTTCCTGGGCTGCTGCAGGCAGAGCTGCCCTGTGCTGTCCCCAGAGCTGTGTGTGCCTGAGCAGCTCGGGGCACTGGGTGATGGACACAGGGCAGGGCAGCTGGAGCTGCTGAGGACATGGCAGCTGTCAGATCTCTCCTGCAAACCCTGCCCAGAAAGCAACAGGTTTCAAACCCTGCTCTTGCTGTCCCAGCAGCTTTCTGAAACTGAGGTATGTGCAAGAGTAGGGCACAGAGACTTGGAGAATTATCGGCTGGTTCTTGGTTTCTGTCTGAAATACAACTCCTTCCTTCGGGTCTCTTGAAATTTGAGAAGCATGCACTTCCTGACACCGTTAATGTTTTTGTTGGTGCTGATCTTTGCACTTTGCATTAGTCCTACTCTTTGTGCCTGATTTCTGTGATGTTTGCATGTTACTGTAGCAGGGTCACCCACACAGGCAGTTTCAAGGCTAGGCTCCTGAGGAGTTTTGGCCAGATAGAAAGTTTACAAATGGGTTTAAATGTAGCTCCCAGCTGTGGAGAGTGCAGGGTGGGTAACTCGGGGTGCCAGATGCAAAGCACAAGATATTTCAGCACCTGTAAGTGCCTGAGCCAGCTGTTGTGGGACCCTGTGGATGTCCTGGGGCTTGGCCCTGCTGAGAGCAGTGCAGGCTGCAGCCTCACCACGCTCTGCTCTCTCTCTCTGAGCCAGTCCCAGTGGCGTAAAGCTGCTGAGAAATAAATGCAGAGCTCCTAGCTCTGCCCACAGATGTCTTAAAACCAATTTGAGTTTAATGATGGCAGCAGAGCAGCTCTAATGTTTCACTGTGGGCTCTTATTAAAAGAAGTCCTTGTTGTACCTAAGTGGGAAGTTCCTGGGAAGCTGTGGTTTCCTCAGGGGAGGCACAGGGAGGCACCTCCATGTCTCTCACCTCCCCTGATGGGATGTCCTGCAGAAATGTTTTCAGTAGGGCCATCTCTGGAGCTAATGCCTGTTCATTTAGTCAATTTATTTGGATTCATTAAGCTATTTATTTAGTTTCATTTATTATTCAGCTAAAATTTAATTTGCATTTGCTGTACTGACAGCAGCGTTCACAGGTTACAGCTAGCACATACAGGCTGCTGTGAGCTTGCTTTGGCTGGAGTTGGAGAAATGCAGCTCAGGTTGATGAGACCTGACCAGGTATTTCTAAGACATTCCTCCTCTTCCCAGAGGCCTCTTGGTAAGGAGGAAGAGTTGAAGCTATGAGTACATTTGAAGTCCTTCAAAAATCACAGATCACAAGAAAAACACAATGCTCCTGTGATGTGAAAGTTGGTGCTGGCTCGTGGGACTGCGGGGTACCCAGTTGTGAGGCTCCAGAGCTCCAAAGCCTGTCCTGTGCCAAAGGAGGGATGCCTGGGTGATGGAGGGTGAGGAGCCCGTGGCTGTGGCACAGCCTCGCTGGAGGCAAGCAGTGACCTGCCTGGCCACAGCCTGGAGACCAGACCTCAGACCACCTGGTGCTTGGAGAAAACTCCAGCTTTCATAATCCTTGCTCCAGTTGCTGTGATTTTCTTTAAGTAGCATGGAGAGAGGAGAGGTGTTAGGGGATTGCATGTGTGGTTTTGTGGTTTGTTTGTGTTTTATGTGGCAGAGCAGCGTGAGAGGAGAGAAAATTCGTCTAGAATCTATTTACTGGTGCAGTGCCTGAATGCTTTGTGCTGGCCTGTTTAGTATGGATGGCTGTGCCGGGCTCGGGCGTGCCATAGTAACTGCCCTCGCCTTGTAATTCAATGCAGCTCACTCGCTCAGGTTTGGCACGGCGGCCGTCCCAGGCTGCACTGGTGTGGCACTCGAGATGGGGCTATTTATAACCTCCCCTGCCGGGGCCAGCATCCCCCCTGTGCCCGGGGAGCCCTGTGAGCTCTGGGCTGTGCTGGGCGGGACAGCAGAGCTGCCGGAGCCGCTCCACGCCCGGTGGGTGCCGGGGATGAAGGTGGATGAAGGTCTCCAGGCAGCACTTTGGGGAAACTGCTGCGAGCCCAGCGTCCGATCCTGGTGAGCACACGGGACCTGGGATCCTGCGTGGAGTCGGCGGCTGCTGGTCCCCCTGTGTCCTGCCCCGCTGGGGCTAAGGGGGCATTCATTCCCTTTGGAGAAATATCATATCTGACTGCCAGAAGGCAGTGGAGGGCACGGGCTGCCCGTGGGAGTGTGCCTTGTGGGGACTTCGGTGTATGTGTGAAACACAGCTGACTGCTCTGATCCGGTGCTGCGTGAGCCAGGCATGGGAAACGGCCTTTTTTCAAACTGCTGCAGGCAAGTCACCGATCTCCTCTTCCAGCCACGCAGCTCTGGCTCACCTGACGAGAGGTCGCCCCTCTTGCCAAAGTCCCCCACAAGCTGCGCTGTCTTCCCGGAGATGCCAGAAGCTGCCCCGTGTGCTGGGCTGTATCCAGACATCATCCCCAGCGAGGCGGTGACTGGAAGCCTTCAGAAGGGCACTGAACACATCCAAGACCTATCCGAGACCAAGGACAAAGAAGGAATGGTGACAGTTTGTGATAAGAGCGGTTTGATACCTGGCATTGGCAAGGTTGGCCTGCTCCAGCAGACAGAGGCATCCCGTGCAGTGACTGTCCTTCCAGCCGACCTTGGGGACAGGCCGGCAGGGCTGGTTGATCATGCTCAGTCACTTGAGGCCTGCCAGAGCTGTGTGAAACTTGAGGACAGCGGCCTGGCCCGCAGATCCTGCCGCCGGGAGGAGCACGTGGCAGCAGCTGACGGCACTGAGGGCCCTGGAGCACGTTCTGCCGGCCAGGGGCGAGCGGCCGGACACTCGGACACAGCCACAGGGGCTCCAGACACCCTGCTGGAGTGCAGAGGTCCTGCTCCCTCCCCAGGGAGCCCTGGGACACCGTCCTCTGCTCTGCCATCAAGTGTGGGGAAAACCCTGCCAGCTCAAAGGGCACTTGTGCTGCCTGTTTCCCCTGGTGAGGTGTCACCAAAGGCTCGGGACACAAGTGCTGGTTTTGTGACAGAACACACTGCCTGCCCCAGCAGAAGGTCAAGCTGCGATCCTGATTCCCAGGCACAGGTTCTGCCCTCAAAGCAGCAGCAGCAGAAGAAGAAAAAGAAGAAAAAGAAACTCCTCCCAGGTGCTCAGTCCCAGGGGCTCTGTCCTGCTGCATGGAGCCACCACACGTGTGCCCCTCATTGGGGTGGGGGGCTGTGTCTGCCTGTGGGATGGGGCAGCACATAGGAGAGGGGAGGGGAGCAGAGGTGATCTTTAACTTCACAGGTGAAGGAGGAAGGTGGCGAGGTACCCCACCTGGGTGTGTACCACAGAGGGACCTGTCTGTGCCTTGTCCATGTCAGCAAAGCAAACTTAAGGGTGTTTTGCTTGTCTTTCTCAGTTTACAAGGCAAATCCCTCTTTTGTTTGTGACTGCAGACATGGTCCCTGTAAAGGGTGGGAGCAGATCTGCCCAGCCCAGCCTGCAGCAGCTTGGGTGGGAGTGTGCAGCTGTGAGGGACCAGCACAGGAAGCCTTTGGCTTCCTTCAGCTGCGTGCAGGTCGAGGACAGGCCTGAGCTGCAGGGGTGGAGCAGCTCCATCAGCTGTGCTGAGGATGGGATGGTTCTTGTCTTCCTTCACCCAGTGTGTTATTGCAGTGCTGTGGGGACAGCTGGCCCCTCACAATGGCACTGGAGCTGATAATAGGAAGGGCATTCCAAAAGCTGGTGCTGGAAAAGGTGGGGAGTTTAGTTTTTAGTTTTGTCCCTCTAGCAGTTTCTCCAGTTACTAAATGTAGGGGAGGAAACTCTTCACTGACAGAGCAGTCCCTGCAGACCAGGCTAACTCCCAGCAACATAATGTCACTGACTTTTGGATCTGACAATCTTCGGAAAGGATTTGTGGCTGACTTTGGTTTAGAAGATTTGTTTGAACATAAATCAGTTATTAACTAACTCTCCCCAGGATCTCTGCTGGCTATCTCTGCGTGCAGCCAGCAGGTTCTGGGTTCAGGTGTGTGCCCTCCCTCGGGCTGGGGTTCACCTGGTGCCTGCCACCAGACTCTGCTGGTCTCTGCAGCCTGGCTGTAAATAGGAAATGTGATTAAAGCAGGGCCTGTCACCTTGGCGTGTGAACTCCTTGTCCAGGCGCAGAGATGAAACCTAATCCTCTGTCTGATCCTTTGTGCCAGGTGTGACCGCAGACGGGGAGTGCGGGTCGCTGCCCCGGTGCGGCGCCCGGCCGTGCTCTGTGTGTGCCCTGCCGTGCTCTGTGTGTGCCCTGCCGTGCTCTGTGTGTGCCCTGCCGTGCTCTGTGTGTGCCCTGCTGTGCTCTGCCGTGCTCAGGGCAGCACTGAGAACATCGTGTTACAGCTCGGCCCCCAGCCAGCACGGGCAGGAGCTCGGCAGCCTCCGCCACACCTGCGGGGACGAGCTGCAGGTCGAGTGCGGGAGGAGGGTCCTGGCTGGGACACAGGCACATCCCTTTGGTCAGGACCACAAATCTCGGGGCTGACGTGAGGCAGGGGATCTCCAGCAGGGCGGTGAGCAGGAGAGAGAGGTGGCCAGGCTTGCCCCTGGAGCGGGTGGAACCGCTTCCCTGTGACTCAGACACCTCCCGTGAGCCATCGGGGGTGCAGCGCATGGCAGCGAGAGCTGGCAGCCAGACACAGCTGCCAGCCTGTTTGTGGCTTGAAGTGACAGCAAGGAACAGGAGAGAGGTCTCTTTAAGGTGTCTTTAAGGTGTCCCTGAGCCTCCTCCTACTGTCACAAGTCGGCTGAAATCCTGTGAAGTCCATGAGTGCCCCATGATGTGCCTCCCTCTGCGCCGGCACTGCTGAGGCCGCGGCACAGTCGGGCTGCAGTGGGTGGGAGGAACTGGTGACCCACTTTAAGGCAGGTGGGTGCAGCTCTGCTTCCCTCGGGGAGCACATGAGGTGAGTCAGCACCCAGCAGGCAGCACGGCCTCCACGCTGCCTTGAAACATTCCCATTCTGTACAGAACCCCTCTGGAAAGCCTTGCCTGGCTCACATCCGAGGGTTATCCTGCTGCACGGCAGATCTTTCTCAGCCCAGACTTTTGTTTCTAAAATTGAGATTGTGCTGGCTGGAGCTGGATCCTTTAGCATAAGGAGACGTGAAGGTGTTGCCACTACATGTCTCTTGTTGGAAAGTGCACAGCTGTGCTGGCCCTGCCTTCACTCAAGTAAGGAAAAGAGGGATGGAAGGTGTGAACATGTTGTATTTCTGCAGATGAGGAACAGTATTCTGATTACTGAAACACTGGGTAGTTTGGGGATCTTGCATCACTGCGTAGTGAAAAGCAGAATTGTGGTCCTCACTGGTGACTTTCCCTTGCTGAGTTCAGGTTTTCCTGTCTCACTTTGCTTTGCTGCTGAAGGTGTTTGCTGTGCTCCAGACTGGTGTGTGCGTGGGTTGCAGTTCCAGCCTTCCTTTCAGCCAAATTCTGCCTCCTTTCTGGCTGCCCCAGCAGGAGCAGAAGTTCAGTGATCCTGCACTGCTTGGGTGGGCAGGGGCTGGGCCAAGCCTGGCTGGGGCACCTGGCAGGTCATCCTGTCTGCAGTACCAGTAGCCCCAGGTGTAGCGTTTCCGTGGTGGCTTGTCTGCACTCCCTCCACATCCCCACGTGTTCAGGCAGCCCAGGAGGATGGCTGTGCTGGCTGTGGGGTGTGACGAGGGGCTCTCCCCAGCCCTTCAGGCATGGTGTGGTTTCTGTGAAACCACATCTCTTGAGGCACTCTTGCATGGAGCTTTTCCTCCTCCTTTCTAGCATGACGGCAGCTCGCTGGAGCCAGAGCCAGGCCTCTCGTCTGCCTTGCCCATGGCTTCATCTGTCAGAGAAATGAGCAGCGAGTGCTGGGGACATATGCACAGTGACAGGGAGCATGAGCAGCAGCTGCTCAACTGCTGAAGGCAGCCGAGGCTGTGTGAGGTAGCTCTGCTACCTGCTGCCTTTTGGAATGGGCGTGCTCTCGTAGCATTTTTTGCCCTTTCACCGTGTCCTAAGCCATCCCTGACAGTCATCTCTGAGGGTTTGCTGTTGGCAGTTGTCCTCTGGGGCAGGGACACGACCCTCCAGGGATGCTTTTGCAGGGCTCGTTGCTGCAGCCTCATGTTGTGCTCCAGAGATATGCAGGGAAATGTGGTGTTGCCACCCCTTTTCTGGGTTATGGTGAAGGCTGGATGACTTCTGGGCTGCAGGAGCAGTTGGGGCTGATGGGGAAGAACTGGCTGTGACAGCTGTAGGTCCTCAAGCCTCAGCACCAGTCTGTGAGGTGGGGAGGCTGAGCTGCCATTTCCCCTGGAGTGGGGACTGGTGCCTTGCTGGGAGGTGAGGACGAGGAGAGACACCTGCCAGATGGAGCCGACTGCAGGGCTGCAGCCTCGAGGTTCTCCTGGCTTGGAGCCGTCCTGACCCTGTGCAGCCTTTCAGAAAGGCTGTTTCTGCTGCCTGGGAAAGTGCCCCACCTGCTCCATCTGTGGGTGCCTGAGAGCACCAAGCTGGAACTGCTGTGTGTGACCTTGGGGGTCCAGCTGAGTGTGCTGGGCCAGCCCTGCTGGGAGCACAGCCTGAGGGACACGATGTGTGCCTGCCCCGGGTGTGTGGGGTGCTGTGGTGCCCTTGGGGCAGTGGCCTGGCAGGCTGCAGGCAAGGGTTACTCTGCTGTCTCTCAGAGTTGCCATCAGCAGCTCTTTCCACTCTTCCACCTTCTCCTGGCAGCCCTTTAGTCCTCTCTAGTGTGGTCCCCAGCCTGGTTCAGAGCAGGTAGGCTCCTTCAGGAGATTGGCAGCTTCCTAGATCTTACCAGCCCTCTGACAGTATCCACCTCACTGGAAAAGAAAACAAACCACTGCAGAGTGGTGAGGTGGGTGCAGGGAGCTCCCCGGCCCTGTGACGCATCTGTCTAAACGAGCATTTAAAATGTGAGCATTTAAAATGTCGTCACCGTTTTCCTGAATACAATTGCTCAGGCAAAGCCTCGCCCTGGCACCATGGGATCTCTGCAGAGTATTTTGGAAATGCGGAGGGCCGTGGGAGCTGTTTGTGTGCCTGTGGAGTAACCAGGCTCCCACGTGACGGCAGCGGTGCCGCTCGCCTCCCTCTCCCTCTGCTCCTTAACGTGTTGGTGCAGAGGTTACAGCTGCCTCCAGGCCGCAAACCACCACACACCCTTTTTTTTTTAATTAAGAGGCTTCTTAAGACAGCTCAGTGTGGTGTACACTGACCCATCCTTCCTGCTCTCCTTCCCTCCCCTCTCTGCACATGGTTTGTGGAAGATGCGAACGCCGCAGGCGAGCGAGAGCACCTTAATTATGCTCTGAGGAGAGGGAGGGAAGGGCCTGGCACACCTCTGTCTAGTAAACAGCAAGTGCAGAATAAAACCCTTCCTGCCTTTTAGCCCCTGATTGTCTGGGGCTTTCCAGTGTCCGAGGCAGTCTGTGCAGCCCATTGCAGAGGACCTTGTCTAAACCCCTCTCTTGTTGCCCAGAGCACCAGGCTGGCGTGGCACTGATGAATGGCAGCGGCCCCCATGACAGCCTCAAGGGCGAGAAGGACGCCAAGCAGAACGGCCACGAGGAGGCTGACCCGGGAGAGGATGGGAACGACCAGGAAGTCATTGTCATACAGGACACGGGCTTTACTGTCAAGATCTGTGCTCCAGGGATAGAGCCCTTTTCCCTGCAGGTACCTGCCCTCGACAGCTGGGGAAGGGGACAGAGGTGGTGGGGGAGTATTTGAGCCAGATCCTTTCAGCCAGGCAGGCAGGGAAGGAGGCAGTGCCTGGGAAGGCCCCTGTTAAGCCCCCACAGTGTCTGGACAGTACCTTCAGGCTGCTCACAGCTCCCTGACCTGTCTGTCTTCTGACCAGGACTAAGTGGGGAAGGAGGCAGCAAAGGATGGAGGGTGCAGGAGACTGCCTGGCCAGTGCCTTGAGAGAAACCAAGGAAGAAGAGACGTGAGCAAGAGGCTGCCTAGCCCAGCCTGGGCACTGCAAGGGCAGGGAGGGTGTTTCCTTCTGGATCCCAGGTGTGGAGCAAGGGGAAGGAGAGCTCACTGAGATGTAGCCCTTTGTCCATCACAGAGGGGCTTGGGTATGGAGCTGAGTGCAGGGAAAATGCCCTTCCCACTTCTAGGCTGTTCTAAAGAAGTGTTGTGAAAACATGATTTCTGGGCCTGAGTGAGGAGGGGAAAATCCCTTGCTTGCTCAGCAGTTATGACATGATGCAGCTTCAGGGCAGTCTTGGTTTGGTGCAGTGACAGGTGCTAACACAGCTCAGGGAGCTCAAACACCAGCCTGAAGACCAAGGGAACGATGCAGTCTCCACTTCCCTCTGCATGGAGATCTCTGCCTCGTGTCATGTGGACAGTGACATGCTGCCAGGTCAGGATGGGCTCTGACAGGCCTGGTTCATAGTCCCATTTAGCTTGATACTTCACCAAAAACTATTTGAATGAAGTATCTCTAATTTTGGGAGAAGCATCTGGAATCTAAACACAGTGGGAAGTTCTTACCTCCTAAAGACTGGCAGAGAGTGCAGTAAAATCCCATCCCTGTGGAAATAGCTGCGTCTCAGACTGGCTTTTTGTCTCCTTTAAATCCCCCTGGCTGTTAGTTTTAATAGGCTAATAATAGCAGGCCGTGTTGTTTACAGCAGCTTATGTAAACTACCCCAAGTCCTCTGGGTTTTCCAGCAGTGTCAGTGGTGCTGGGGCAGAGCAGGGAGGTGGAGGAGCAGGCCCTGTGCTCAGGGTGGGTCTGGCCTGGCCTGAGCCCTGTGGAGGTGTGGCACTGGCACAGACACACCACACACCAGGAGGAAGAACTGGGCTGTTTTCCATGTGCAGCATTCAAGGTCTCACCACTACTGTGGTGTGAATGGATAAGGGAAGAACCCCCTGTTTCCCCCACCACCTTCTATTGGTTCACTGTCCTCTGTCACCTCTGTCCCGTGCTAAGTGCTTGGTGCAGTGCCTGGCTGTGACATCTCTGGATGCCAAGCCCCATGGGGTGTAGCTCAGGTGGCTGACCCTGCCAGAGGTGACAGTGCCCTCCCAGCAGGAGCAAAAATGATCTTCCTGGGAAGGGAGGTAGAGTCTGCCTTTCCAAGCCTGGAGAGAGAGGTCTGAGAGGTTTTTTTATATTGCAGCTGAGGGGCAAAGCATGTGGGAGGGTAAACAATAATTGTCTGGGTTCTTACCTTCTTAAGGTTTCTCCTCAAGAGATGGTGCAAGAAATCCATCAAGTTTTGATGGACCGTGAGGACACCTGCCATCGGACCTGCTTCTCCCTGCAGCTGGACGGCAACGTCCTGGATAACTTTGCTGAGCTGAAGACAATTGAAGGACTGCAGGAGGGCTCACTGCTGAAAGTGGTGGAAGGCAAGTTCCTTCAGACTCTGGAGGGAATGAGTGGGGGTTTTCTTAGGGAGTGATTTTGGCCAGCTGTCAGCTCTTTCCTGTGGTTCCTTTTTGAGACCTGTGTGCTAAAGGAGTAAGCAACTGTGTAATTCCAGTTTCTCTCCTCACTTTTTGCTCATCAGAGCCATACACAGTGCGAGAAGCCAGGATACACGTGCGCCACATTCGGGACCTTCTGAAGAGTCTTGACCCATCAGATGCTTTCAATGGTGTGGACTGTAACTCATTGTCCTTCCTGAGTGTGTTCACTGAAGGAGACCTGGGAGGTATGGGTCAAAAAGACTTCTCTGCTGTGGTCAGTGGTTTCATTCCCTGACTCCTTGCTTGGTTAAACACACAGTAACAGTCAGCTGTCCTGTGTCATTTAGGAGTGCAGAGAATACTTGCAGCACTTCTGCATCCCTCCTTGAATGATGATTGGAGGAGGGAATGTTGCACTTCTCATAACTGACTTCTTGTCTCTGTCTGTTTTAGACAGTGGAAAAAGGAAGAAGAAAGGTACAGAAATGGAACAAATTGACTGCACCCCTCCTGAACATATCCTGCCAGGTAGCAAAGAGAGGCCCTTGTGTGCCCTTCAGCCCCAGAACAGAGACTGGAAGGTAGAGTTCTCCTGTGTCATTGAAACAGCTGTTGGCACATTCCTCACAGCAAACTGGTAGTCTGGGATTGAAAGATGAGCTGAAGTGGACTTTGGGATTTGTTCTGCTTGGTGCTTAACGAGCTCTGGGATAGCACTGCTTAGCCAAAAGAATAAAGTCCAGGAGCTGGTGTGCAAAAGACTGGACATGAAGTCTGGACATCTGTAGAGTGTGCAAGGGCCAGGCTTGCTGGGATGGGTGGCAGAGAAGGGAAAGCAGCATTCCTCTGCAAAGTCCTGGAGACAGGATCTGCAGGTCACTACAGATTGCCCTTAGCTTTCCCATGCCCTCCCACTCAGATTCTGGTTTAGAAGCTGCCATTTGAAAACAAGTACAGCAAGAAATCCATAGGCTGTGCAGCCCAGAGGCCCAGGGTGTCTGTTTTTGCCCATGTCTCACGGTGTGAAGGGCAAGCTAGTGGACTGCAGAGGGCTCAGGAAGCTGTGCTCTGGAGGCCGGGTGCGTTTGTACGCTCTGTTTCTGGAACCGAGCAAGGGCAGCAGGTAAAGGGGACCTGGCGTGTACACTGAGTGACTCTAACTCAGAGACATTAATTCCAGCTGACAGGAGTTGCTTCTGTTGTGTTCTGCTGTAGCCTTTGCAGTGCCTAAAGGTGTTGACGATGAGTGGCTGGAACCCCCCGCCCGGTAACCGCAAGATGCACGGGGACCTGATGTACCTGTACGTCATCACCGTGGAGGACCGGCACGTCAGTATCACTGCCTCCACCCGGGGATTTTACTTGAATCAGTGAGTAACTGAGATTCTCCCCGTCCTGCCCTGCAGCAGCCAGCTGGAAAACAAATCACAAACAAACAGTTGCAGCTCCTTTTTTTTTTTTTTTTTT
>VWZU01016805.1:456065-471916 GCA_013397095.1 Sterrhoptilus dennistouni | reverse complement strand
TTTTTTTTTTTTCCTTCCCTGTGGCAGAAGCAGCCTATTTTAATTTGCTGCTCACACGGGTTTGTGGGAGTTGCTATACGGGATTGGGCAGTTCAGTTATGCCTGGTACCACTTCTCCACAGTGGCTAAATGCCTGGTGCTTTAGGGAAAGTTTAAACATCCCATAATGTCATCAGCTATTTAGTGCATTTTGAGTTGGGAGGAAATTCCTCCCCAACTATTGCAACTATCTCATTTTGCCCTAAAGCAAAAGCACAGCCTGTCAGAACTCCCTGAGCTGGGTGCAGATTTGACTACAAATAACTTCTTTTTTTGTTTTTTTAATGATAACTGTGAGAGGCTGTTGTGGCTGTGCCTGTTGAAGCAGCTGTGCTGTGAGGGGGTTTTCTGTTAAGCAAAGGCACCTTTGGTGTGTTTGGGAAGTTTTGTGAAATCAGTCCTTCTCAGCTATAAAAACAGAAGCCTCTCCTGATCCTGGGGATGGCTGAAGAAGGTCTAAATTAAAAAAGCATCAGGGCCAGGTACAGGGTTACTGGCTGTTCAGTGTGGGGAGACTGGGTAAGTCTCCTCTTTGCCCTGTGGTCTCCCATTTTGCAGGCAAGGGCACACGGTGCAGCCTTTGATACTGTGCACGTATGAAGAGCTCTCAGTTGTGTTTCATGTTCCTAGGGGGTGAAACATCTCAGGTTTGACAACACCTTGTGACTGTTTCTTTTTTTCCTCTTACAGGTCTACTGCATACAACTTCAATCCCAAACCTGCAAACCCCAGTTTTCTCAGTCATTCCTTGGTGGAACTACTTAACCAGATCAGCCCTACCTTCAAAAAAAACTTCTCTGCTCTGCAGAAGAAACGGTAGCAGTGCTTCTTCCTCTCTAGCTCCTTGAGCAGTCCAGTGTGCAGTTGGGGAGGCTCAGCTGGCTCTGGGGAGCTGGATGCCACTGTGCAGCAGGGATTGCAGTGCCTGCTTCTCGGAGCTCCTGTAGTTGTGGGTGGTTGGGACACGTGAGTGGAAGCTGCAAGGACCACAGAGCACCTGACTGAACAACAGGGCAGCACCCTGAGGATCTCCCCGATCCACAAAAGAGTCTGAAGTATAAATATCAGTGGAAGTAACATTAGAGGGCTTTGTGTAGGCTTATGGTGGAGAGAGGTTGGTTATTTTAAACATGTCTGTGCATGTTAATATTCTGTAATTTCCTCTAGATCCTATAATAACAACACAACAATAAGGCATTGTTTGATTCTCCCGTCCTTGCTGCAGGGACCATTTGTTCTGCTCCAGGACAGTGGGTCCTGTGCAAAAACCTGTCATTCTTCAGAGTCACTTAATGAACTGCCTCGGCTCAGCAGGGTGTGGATTGACAGGCACATTGTGTGGCTTTTGGGAGCTCTGCTTCTGCTTCATTAAAGAGATGAAAGTGACACTAGAAAAGGGCTGAAATTAGCAGTAGCCTCCAGCCACCACTGTGACTATTTGGCCATTTAAAAATTACTGTACTTTATTGCTTCTTGGGCTAGAAGTAGCTACAGATGAGCTCCCAGCCCCTGCTGAGAGCTGACAGATTACATGAGAGACCTTCAGCAGTGCTTGGGTTTGCATTGTGGGCTGCTGCTACATTGTGACCTGTAAGGACCAGTGTGAAAGCACAGGGAAAATTCTCCTGAAATAGAAAAGATTCTTCCTTTATAAATATATAATGGTTGTTTCTCCCAAACTAGGGTTCAGAGACACCCCTTTGAGAGGATAGCCACTCCCTTCCAAGTGTACAGCTGGACAGCTCCACAAGCAGAGCACGCCATGGACTGTGTCCGGGCAGAGGACGCCTACACCTCTAGACTGGGCTATGAGGAGCACATACCTGGACAGGTACTGCTCTTGCTTTGCCTGGTGATGCTGGCAAGAATTTTGCTGCCAGCTGTGCCAAGAACAAGTTAACTTTCAAAAAGTAACCTCTGTTATTGGTGGGAGGGTTTTGGTGATGAAGGGAGAACTCGCAGTCCTTGTTCTTCACAGGGCCCTTGGCTACAGGGGCTGTGCTGCTCAGGCTGCAGCTCCATGAGCACAGAAGCAACTGGGAGGAGCAGCTTCTGCTCAGATATTTATAAATTCTGTGTCCCTTCTCTGAAGAGTGCCACTGCACAGGAGGCAGGCCACTCTCTCATGCCTGTCAGGCCTGGAATGGCTCTTGTGTCTCTGAGCAGACTGCTCTAAATGCTTCAGCTGCAGTTTCCTAGCACAGAGTGGTGCAGGGCAGCACTGGCCAGCCGTGGGCAGCACGTGCCTGCAGTGTGACCACAGCACAGGCCCCTTCAGTGACACTGCCCTGCGCTGGCTGGGCTGATGCAAGATCTGTCCCAAACTGCTGTTGAATAAAGTCCACTGCTCGAGGCGTGTTTGTTCCTGCTGCTAAGTCACTGCCTCTGAGCTCCACAGCAGCCTGAATCCTTGCCCCTTCTTCTCCCTTCTCTCCCAAAATGCCTTGTGAAGCAGGAGCTGCCTTGCCAGCCCCTTCCTACACAATGCATCCCACAGGGCTTTCCTTCCTTCTTTCAGACCAGAGACTGGAACGAGGAGCTGCAGACCACACGGGAGCTGCCACGCAAGAACCTGCCTGAGAGGCTGCTGAGAGAACGAGCCATTTTCAAGGTAACTTTGGGATATGCAGGCAGCTCCTCACACAGCCCCTTCTCTGCTGCCTGTGCTCTGGCTCCTGGGGCTTGTATTGAAGCCACTAGCCAGGCTCGCAGCAGTAAAAGCCAGTGGACCTGCCTGCCTGCTGGAAGGCTGTTGGGAGGAGAGGAGCAAAGGAAAAATCTGCAGGGAGCTTTGAGAACAGGGTGCTGAGAGTGTGGGGGCCCACCCTGACCCTTTCTCTCCACGTGCCTCCAGGTCCACAGTGACTTCACTGCAGCAGCAACACGAGGTGCTATGGCTGTCATCGATGGCAACGTCATGGCCATCAACCCCAGCGAGGAGACCAAGATGCAGATGTTCATCTGGAACAACATTTTCTTCAGCCTGGGCTTTGATGTCCGTGACCACTACAAGGACTTTGGGGGAGATGTTGCTGCTTATGTAGCTCCTACCAATGATCTCAATGGTGTGCGGACCTACAATGCTGTGGATGTGGAGGGGCTGTACACGCTGGGGACTGTCGTGGTGGATTACAGAGGTTACAGGGTGACAGCTCAGTCTATTATTCCGGGCATCTTGGAGCGGGAGCAGGAACAGAGTGTCATCTATGGGTCAATAGACTTTGGCAAGACAGTTGTGTCACATCCCAAGTACCTGGAGCTGCTGGAGAAGACCAGCAGGCCGCTGAAGATCCAGAAGCACAAAGTTCTCAACGACAAGAACGAGGAGGTGGAGCTGTGCTCCTCAGTAGAGTGCAAAGGCATTATTGGCAACGATGGGCGTCACTACATCCTGGACCTGCTACGCACTTTCCCTCCAGATCTAAACTTCCTGCCTGTTGAAGGGGAGGAGATGCCAGAGGAGTGTAAGAAAATGGGGTTCCCCAAGCAGCACAGACACAAGCTTTGCTGTCTCCGGCAAGAGCTTGTTGATGCCTTTGTAGAACACAGGTGAGCAGAGCTCCCCCCTTCCTCCACCTGCAGCTGGTCATGGTTCAAGTCAGGACCTTGCTGCACTGTCCTGGGAACATCCCAGCAGAGCTCCCACAAGTGAGCAGCTAATTGCCCCATTGCCTGGCTGTGTAAATGCAGTTATAGGAACTTAATTAACAGGAGGTGAGAACACTAGGGATTTGGACAGGGAGCCAGGGAAAGAGATGGTTTGTGTTTTAATGTCCAGATCTGTTATTGTTGATTCCTGTCCAAACATTTAGAAGTTCTTTCCCTGCAGGTATCCTTTCCACTTGATGGGTATGGAATGGGAAGGATTTATGCTTCTTTTTAAGGATTTCCCAATGTCCTGAATGTTACTTTTGTTTCTAGAGGCTGGAAAAAATCCTGTGGATAGTGCTGTAGGCGTGTTTGTGGTGGGATGTTTGGGTCACTTGGCACTGGCGAGGCAGGAGAGCTCAGGGAGTGGGACACATTCCAGGCGTGTGGTGCTCTGGGATTCTGCTGTGCTGAGTTGCCCTTTCCCTGTGCTGCAGGTATCTCTTATTCATGAAGCTGGCTGCGCTGCAGCTGATGCAGCAGAAAGCCAACAAGCAGGAGAACTCAGCTGCGCTGGAAAATGGTGCCTCTGCAGAGAACGGCGCCGCAGAGAGCGAGAGGCCTGAGTCAGAGGATGGCAAAATAGAGGATGGCGTGACTGGGCTTGATCAGGTGAAGGAGCTCGCCGAGACCATCGCGTCTGACGACGGAACAGGTATTGCACCCTCAGCCCCGTCCGTGCAGGCCTGGTGGGCTGGCACTGGTGGGAGCAGCGCCAGGCTGGGGGTGGCTGGGCTGATTGATGCTGGTTAAGCAGGACAAGCACTGGCTGCCTGTCAGTGCTGCCCGGCCTCTCTGTTAGAGCTGCTCACACCCTGATGAATGACGCCCCTGGGGGCAGGGTGGGTGAGGTGTCTGAACCCAGCAAAGCCACCAGCCCCTCAGTTTTTCCCTGAGAGCAAGAGCCCAGCCTGGCTGGCCTGTGGAGTGCAGGGGAGCGCTGGGGCCAGGTAGGAGGCCAGCACAGGCACCTTTGGGAACACCAGGCTTGGATTTCTGAGTGCCTGTGCTTGGAGGTGGGGACGTCCATGGGGTTTTGGGGTCATCTTATGTGCTCTTATTCAGACTTCAAAGCCATTCTCCTTTACAATTGATTGTTTTTATAATGGATTTCTTCTGAATGTGCCATCATTGCTGTTTTTATTAAGAAAACTTTATTTAATAGCTAGGTCTGTAATTGTTGAACTCCGCATTCATTTTTATTCTGTTTTTCTTCCCGCTCCAGTGGATCCCAAAAGCAGAGAAGTGATTCGGAATGCTTGCAAGGCTGTGGGCTCCATTAGTGACACATCATTTGATATTCGGTTTAACCCAGATATTTTCTCACCAGGTACGTGTGCCCAGAGCTGGGACCAGCCAGCTGCAGACAAAAACTGCTTTGTAGCCAAGAGTGTTGCAGGCTGTTGTTTGGCTGGGCATGGAGCAGGGCTGTGTGTGAAGCACAGAGAGGCAGAAGGGAGGAAGCAGCAATGGGCTGCAGTGCTGGAGCTGCCAAGTGCAGGCAGGAGTGTCTCCTGCCACGGGCTCAGGGCTGTGCCAAGAATCCTCCTGTGATCCTCCAACATCCCAGCCGTGAGACCACGTGAAAAGAGGCAGAGAGAGGAAAAAAGTAAAATTTGATCCTCATGTAGTAGTTTACACAAAAAATAACACTTGAAGTTGAACGACTGGTGTTGGGAGCTCAGTGAAGGGCTGGGTTTGTTTTAGTAACACTTCAGTGAGCAGTCACAGTGCCCTTTCACATGCACACATCAGACACAGGCATCACACATGAATTTCCATTACTCAGGGTGGTATTTTTTTATTGGGAAATTGAGAAGAAGCTAACAGAGTGTTTTTGGGTTGAATACTGGGACAGTGTGCAGGCATATTGCAGGGGAATGGCCAAACCATTGAGAGTGAACATCCCAGCCACTGCCTGAACACAGCAGCCAATGCTCTTCCCATCAAAACATGTTTAGTTTGAGATAAGTTTTTGAAGCATCTTAATTCCAGGAAGACAATTAGTCTTAATTTTAACCTGTTGTTACTATGTACTTTGTGTAGATGACTTGTTTCTGTGAGTTGCTATGGTTGATGGTTTTTTTTTTTCTCTCCCAGGTGTTCGCTTCCCTGAGTCAAGCAAAGAGGAGGTGCAGGATCAGAAGCAGCTGCTGAAGGATGCTGCTGCATTCCTGCTGTCGTGCCAGATCCCAGGCTTGGTAAGGAACCCAGAGCCAGCAGTGATGCTGCCCTCACAGCTTGGCTGCTCTGAGCAAGCACAGGTGACCTCTGGGACACCTGAGCAGCTGCAGGCTCTGGCACTGATGGGGGACCACAGGGAACAGCATGAGCATTGTGTGCAAGGCACGAGGGGTTTTCCATTTCCCATCCCACATCATGGAACAATTTTCTCACCTCAATCCAACAAAAAAAATTGGCACTGGTAATTAAAGCTATTGCTAAGAGTTTGGGACAATAAAGACCATATAAGTCATCCTCCCTAGCCCTGGGCATCCTTCACAGCTTATTGTTTTAGCTGACCCTGGCTGTGACTCAGTCGGTGACTAATAATTTGAAATAAATTGGGAAATTATTTTTACTAATAGCAGTCATTAAAAACTCCTTCTCTAAGTCTTAAGCATTTTGGATGTTACCCATGCACCTGGCCAGATAAGAAGTCCCAGTTTCTCCCTTCCTGGGACACTTGCTGAATTGATGGCAAATGCAGCTGTCAGAGCAGGTACTGGAACTGGCAGGAGAGAACTCATGAGCTCTACTCCAAGAGGTCTAGAAGTTGTTAGTCATGTGTAGGAGAGGGTTTTCCTTGTTGGAAAGTGTCTTCTGAACTCTAAATCCACTAATTCTGTAGGCAGCACAACCTTCAGAAGCAGCTGTTCAGTCTTCAAATAAAAAAGGAGGTGAGTGAGTCAGAAAAGGACTCAGTGATTGTTGATTACAAGGTAGTTCATACTCCAGTATATAAACCCAAAACACTGCAAAGGCCTGTGTGAGAGCAGATGACAGACCAGCTGCTGTAGCAGGTAGTCCTGTGCATATCAGAGAGAAGCTGGTGTTAGTCCATGACATGAATTAAACAACTGTTTATCAGCACTGCAACACAACTTTAACATGCAAGTGCCATTTGTCCTTATCACCTATGTGTGCCCAGCTGCACGTACTCTTTTAATTGGAAATGGCAATTAGTTAGTGACTGTGAGGCCCTTAAAAAAGGGTCAGCCTGCTACTTGCACAAGTAGGAGTTGTTTTCCTCTGAGAGAGTGTAGAGAGAGCTCCTTTCCTGCTGAGAAAGAGGAGTGAAACTGGCCCCAGTGGCAAGGACCTGGCCCAGACTGGGCTGGCTATTGCAGGTGTCCCCCTGCCTGTGTTACCATGGTGGTCCCTGGTGTTACAGCAGGTGTTCCCCACGAAGAGTCTTGTCTGGGGTCAGTGCCTGCTTTCAGGGTGACCCTCAGCCCCAGGTATCGAGGTGTCTGCAGTGGTATCAGGGAATGCCTGTCCTGCCTCCTGGTGTGGGGTTTTAAATTTTTTTTAATGGAAGTTCTTTCCTCCATGTTTGTCCTCAGTAGCCAAAGTCTGTACATTCCCTGCAGGTCAAGGACTGCTTGGATCACACGGTGCTGCCGATGGACGGGGCCACCTTGGCTGAGGCCATGCACCAGAGGGGCATCAACATGCGTTACCTGGGCAAAGTGATCAACTTCATCACCAAGACCCCTGGCCGGGCACAGCTGGATCACATCTATGTAAGCATCAGGTTTAACGTCACACAGTTCAAACCATGCATTGTTTGTCCTGAGGAGACTCCCACTTGGCCACTTGTTCTCTCTCTGTAAAAGTAGGGGAGGAGGACCTGTAAGTGTTGGCTGGGGAGGTTTTTTTCCCAAATCCTTAATGTTAGGAACTGTGAGTATCTTTGGGGTAGAGAATTGCTTCAGGCATTCCCCAATGTAATAGTGACTAACACAGTTGGATTTTCAGCCATGCATTTTTTTAAGCCTCTAAGACACATCTGGGCTTTGTATCAAACTCTGAAGTGTTGTGAGTGTGGCTGCCCAGGAGCAGGCAGGGGCTGGGCTGTGGCAGCCCCTGAAGCGCTGCCGGAGCCGCACCTGTGGCTTGTGGGCACCAGGCACAGAGATGCCAGCAGCTCCTCTCTGGCTCCAGGAGGGCTGTCAAATGCTTTTGTAGTTCTGTGCTGCAGGGAGAATAGTGTATCTTTTGCAGATCTTGCTAAAAGACCATTTCAAAAGCCCAGTGTGTTTTTCCATTTTCCTGCCAATGGACTCAGTCTGTTCTTTATTCCTTTGGGCAGAAAATTGGAATCAGCGAATTGATCACTCGATCAGCCAAACACATCTTCAAGACGTACCTCCAGGTATGACCTGCAATCTGACCTCCTGCCTCGTGTGTCCTCCCTCTAATGACTTTTTTCCACAAACAGAGCAGTTTGGGGTTCTCCTCTCATTAGGCAGTTCCTGGGGGTTGTGCAGCAATGAGAAGTACAGGCTCATTAGCACTGAAATAGGTACAGGCCTATATGTAAGGGAAAACAAGTTCCCACTTGAAGAAAGCTTTCTCAGAGAGCAATCATTCATGCTTTTCCTCCCCAGATCCTCACTCATTATGTGGGAGGCTTTTAAAAGTGAAATCACAGCTTGTTTTCCTTGTAATACCTTTTCCTCTTAAACAGTGTTGTTTTTGCCCCTCTAAGAAGCCTTTTTAATTGGCTTAACACTGCATATCCTTGTATCTGTTCACACACTGCCTAGCAATACACTTGGCTTGGTTCCAGTGCCAAAGTCTTCTTCGCACTCTCTGCTTTCTGTCCCAGGTAGCAGCCCCAAATGTAACTACACATTTCTCTGTGTAGGCATTTACTTAATCTTATATCAACATAACTCTGTCTATGCTATTGAGTGCCACTTGTAAACACTGCCTTCCTGTCCCTCTCGTGGAGGATCCCCCTGTTTCTGCAGGACTGGATGTGTGTGAGGCTCGGGGTGGGAGCAGTGCTGTGGGATGGCAGGTGTCTCTCCTGACTGACTCTGGTGTCTCACTGTAGGGTGTGGAGCTGTCAGGTTTATCCGCTGCCATCAGCCACTTCCTCAATTGTTTTCTGAGCTCCTTCCCAAATCCCATTGCCCATCTTCCAGCTGATGAGCTGGTCTCCAAGAAGAAGAATAAGAAAAGGAAAAACAGGAACCTTGGAAATGCTGATAACACTGCATGGGCCAGCATGACCCCTCAGGAGCTATGGAAGAATATTTGTTCAGAAGCAAAGAACTATTTTGATTTCGGTCTTGAATGGTAAGTGGAGCAGGTGACCCTGGCTTTTCCCTGCATTCACCAAACTTCTGTAGCTCTCATTCTTTAACAGGACCTCCCTTTTTGATTTGTTTTTTGTTTCAATAAAATTTGTACCCTTGAGGGACTTACAAAGATCTTTAATGGAAAGCTTGTGTGTGTTTTTTGCAGTGAGAATGCTGACCAGGCAGCTGAAGTCTATAATCTACAGAAAATCACCTTGCTCCGTGAAATCTCCCTCAAAACTGGAGTCCAGGTAAGATCCACATCTCCCTCTCTTGCCATCATGTTCTGTACTGAGGAACATGAAGAGTAAGTGCAATGTGTTGTGCAGGCACAGCATGAGCCCCAAAAGGTCTTTGTGGTGTTCATGTTGGAATACAGGTCCCAGCTCTGAGAAAGAGACTTCTAATCTAGTTTCCTCTTAGGGTAAATTTGCTGGCATGTCCCTTGGAAGAACAGCTAACCTCAGTACAGTTGCACTGCCTTCTTGCTCCTCTGTGGGCTGTGGGACAACAACTGGATGAGCTATTTTGTCACAGGTTCATTGTTGTCACCAGGGTGCCATTTTGCCATGCACAGGTGGTGGTGCACACCTACATTTGACCACCTTGGAGAGTTCTGGCCCAGGTCATGGCACAGGAGATGTTTTGACTGTGAATCCACATTTAGAATTTTGCCCCTTTTCTTGCCAAATGCCTATGGAAGTGGTAACTGTGCCCTCCACTCTTTTTGGTCCCTCCAGATCCTACTGAAGGAGTACAACTTTGACAACAGGCACAAGCCCACTTTCACAGAAGAAGATATTCTTAACATCTTCCCTGTAGTGAAGCATGTGAACCCCAAAGCCTCCGATGCTTTCCACTTCTTCCAGAGCGGGCAAGCAAAAGTTCAGCAAGGTACAGACCCCATGTGCTTCTGTTTCTGAGGCTGTTCACTGGTAATGGGAGGAGTAGGGTGTGTGGGGCATGGCCACCAGGACACCCCTGCCAACCCCAGTAGAGAATCCTGGTCTCCAAGACCATCTGGGACACTCCTGCTATAAAGCCACCAGCAGTGAGCAAGGATGGGTCAGGGCAGTGATACCTTTCCCCCAGGGCTGTGTATCCCACTGCTGCTCTCACTTCCCATCTCCAGCAGTGTTAGGGGTTATTTCATATATCTATATATGGATTTATGTTCTTTTCAGGTTTCTTGAAGGAGGGCTGTGAGCTCATCAATGAAGCCTTAAACCTGTTCAACAATGTGTATGGTGCTATGCATGTAGAAATCTGTGCCTGCCTGAGGCTGCTAGCTCGGCTCAACTATATCATGGGAGATTACTCAGAGGTAAGCAGGGGCTCTGAGGGCATCTCCTCAATGCTCTCATTCCTTCCCCAAGCTTGCTCAAGCTCACAGCGTGGTGTGACTTGCCCTGGGTTCTGTTCTGTTCTCCTCAGGCCTTAAGCAATCAGCAGAAAGCGGTGCTAATGAGCGAGAGGGTCCTGGGCATCGAACATCCCAACACAATCCAAGAATATGTGAGTATGGGGAGGTGGGGGAGCAGCAGCACCTCAGGGGGTCTGGCTGCAGTCTGGGAGCCTTAGTTCATGTCTGCAGCTGGAAAACAATTGTATTCTTCCCTCTTCTGCAGCTTTCTTTCAGAATTCTCCACTTCATCATCCTAAAATTGTGCAAAGTGAAAAGCTGAGTGTGTCCTGCACATTCACTATTTGTCCTGCTTAGCCTAGGTTTCTAGTGTTTGTCTGTTGCATCTTTATTTAGATATATTAATTCTCCTGGCTTTGGCCCTGGGCTTATGTCAAAAATAAAAAGAGGGAAGAATCCCCCTCAAAACATTGTCAGAATATGACATACATATGAAAGTCAGGTTGGAAATACTCCACAAGGGGTGTTAAGAGAAACTGAAGTAAAACACACAGCTTCCTCAGTGCTGTGTCCTCAGGGACACCTCAGTGGGGCTGTGCATCAGCCAGCAGACTGGACTTTTTGAAGTGGCTGAAGTCCTTCTTTAACCAGTGAGGAAGATTTTTTATTCATGCACAGCTGAGGAAAGGACTGGAAAGGAGAGATTAGTTTTCCTTTACATTAATGCTGGGCCCCTTCTCTTGTCCTAGATGCACCTGGCTCTCTACTGCTTTGCAAACAGCCAACTCTCGACAGCACTGAACCTGCTGTACCGCGCACGCTACCTCATGCTCTTGGTATTTGGGGAGGATCACCCAGAAATGGCACTCTTAGATGTAAGTAATTTAAGAGTCTTCAAGTTCCTAATCTCTGAGAAACCTCTTGGCCTTTTAAGATGCCCACATGATGGCTGTTAAAAACAAACCTTTAGGCAGTGCTTTTCCTCCCTGGGTTGTTACTGGTTGGTGCCATCAGGATGAAGGAAAAAAGGAGGGTCAGCCTCTGTGCAGAGCTCTGCACTGGGATACTGCAGGTGGGGTTTGAGCACCTATAATCCTTAGGAAAACTCCTTTATTATGTTCTTGCTGCACTGGCATAAATTGGAGAGCTTGTTACCTCCCTTGTGCCTGGATTGTTTGGGCCAAGCTCCCATGGGGGACAGTGGTCCCTGTCATGTGTTACTGCTGCAGGGACATGGCCAGGGCCTGCAGCCCTTCTGGCAGTGACACCCCTGTGTGGTCCTGCTGTCCACAGAACAGGAACTGTAGTGTCAATGTGTCTTCCCCAATGCCTGCTTGGCTTCTCTGTACAGAACAACATTGGCCTGGTGCTCCATGGGGTCATGGAGTACGACCTGTCCCTCCGGTTCCTGGAGAACGCGTTGGCCATCAGCTCCAAGTACCACGGCTCCAAGTCTTTGAAGGTTGCACTGAGGTGAGCAGGGTGGGGTGCTGGGCTGGGTCACTGCTCTCACAGCAGTGGGAGGGCCTGGGCTTGAGAATTCGATACTCAGTCTTGTCCCAGAACCAGCCAAGGTCCTGGTGCAGTGTGCAAGTTTGTTATTTCAAAAGATGGAGATCCATTGTTCTTAAGGTTAATTGTGGGATCTGCCGTGATGCTGCTTGCTCAAAAAATCTGTCAAGATCACCCTGATCCCTGTGGACTCTCAATAGAAAAACATATGTGGGGAGCAAAGATCCTGTAAGGGAATTACACTGGGAGCCAGGGGCAGTGTGTTAACTGCTCATGTTTAATTGTTCCAGCCCTCAGGGAGGGATCTTTGAGAATCATTTCATGTGCTGTTGTCCTTTACCATAAAGGCCTGAATTTGAATAGAAACCCTGAGTGGCTTCTGTGTGTTCCCAAGGGAGCTTGAGACTGGTGCCACCTGTAGGGTCTGCTCCCAGTGCCCAACTGCTGCAGTGCTGGGTGCCCTCTGTCCTTCAGTGCAGAACTGGCTCTGTCAGCCAGGCAAGGCCCACTCCCAGTTCTTGCTGCCACATCACAGCCATCTGTTCTCTATCAGGCTGCAAATCAACCTGATTAAACACCTCCAAGAGCCTGCCTTGTTTTCCAGTGGCTGATGAATGTGTCGGCTCCAGAGAGTCTTTGGCTGTCCCTCAGTGGCACTGGGATGCATGGAGAGTCCCATCCCCTCCCAGAGAGAAACACTGCCACACTGAACAATTTCTTTGTCATTCCAGAAGCACCAAGGCCAACAGCCCAAGGCAAGTCAGCTCTCCCAGCTGGTGAGAGCCCAGGGGACTCAGGCCTGGCTCTGCCTGAGGGCTTGGGGCTGCAGCTTTCCTCTCCAGTTAATAAATCCAGCCCCAAGATATTCCCATGGATGTACCTCTCCCTTTGGTTCACTGCTGTGGCCTTCAGCTTTCCTGGATGCAGGACAAAAGATGCCCAGCTTAGTCTTCACCTCTGTAGGTCACTTCTCAGCTAAAATCTAGCCTAAAATCCAACTAAAATCCAGCCTAGTGAGTGTAGTATTTGAATCCTCAGCTGGGCTGGGAAGAAGTAACTCCCAGGGTGCTCCATTCAGTCTTCTTTCACACTCATGTTAAGACTTTCAGCCCAGCCCCTGTGATGGCACAGTCACGCTTGCTGCAGCACAGAAATGTTTCTTCTTCAGAGAAGTGACTCGACTCAACTCAACCCTTTCCTTCCCTCAGCCACCACTTGGTTGCCCGAGTGTACGAGAGCAAGGCAGAGTTCCGGTCGGCTCTGCAGCACGAGAAGGAAGGCTACACCATCTACAAGAATCAGGTGATGAGTGGCCCCACTGTGCACTTGTGAGCTCTCCCTGCAGGGCCAGAACTGAGCAGTTCCACTGCAAACCAGTGCCCAGCCTGGCCCTTGGGGAGGCCCTTCCTACAAACGGCTCTGAGCAGATGTGCCAGGGAGTTCTTGTAGGGCCAGGGCAGAATGGCTGCCCTGTGCAGTAACTACCCACTGCTATGCCAGGAGTCTTTGCTCAGCTTCCTGCAAATGTGTCTGTGCTCTACCCAGAGCTGGACAAGCACTTCTGTCATGGCACAGTCCCATGTTCTGGCAGGGCTTGGAAAAAACTGGTCTCTTCTTCCCATGTTTTGTGGCACTAGTCTTTAAATACCAGCTCCAAACTGGTTTGGTAGTGAGCTCTCAGCCCAGCTGCTGCTCAGTGAAACTCCTGCCCCAGCCCGGGGCTGTCTGAGCACGTCTGCACGCGGTGACTCAGCTGAGCTGGCTGAGGGCACAGCCCAGTGTGGGGAATGCTGGAATACTGGTCCAGGTGGGGGGCATGCTAGGATGCTGCTCCTGGAAGAAGAGCCCAGTGCAGGAAATGTTGCTCACCCAGAAAATATGATCCCACTTGATGAAAATGTGAAATGTTGATAAGAAGGCTTCCAGAGGAACTGTTTTACTGGTTTTTGATTGCCAAGGCAGGTAAAATCCATTTCACTGAGTTGCTGTAGGGATGCTGAGCTGGCAGCACCCAGGTGTGTTCCCTAGGTTGGGTCCTGCTCTTGCTTATGATGTTGAACCTTTATTTCCCATTTCCCATCAGCTCGGTGAACACCATGAAAAGACCAAAGAGAGCTCTGAGTACTTGAAATACCTGACACAGCAGGCGGTGGCTCTGCAGCGCACAATGAACGAGATCTACAAGAACGGCTCCAACGCCAACATCATGCCACTGAAGGTAACCCGGGCACTGGGGACTGCTGTGCCACCAGCAGGTCATGTCCACCTGCTGCTGAGGGACACAGGGACTGTCAGGAGGGGTAGCAGTTGTCCCTTCCCAGGCAGAAGCCCTTGCTGGGGCAGTGGCTCAGACACTGTTGTCTCTGTGGATGGGGCACAGCGTTGCAGGGTGCAGGGACAGCTCCTGGGGTGAGAGCCTGGCATACCTGCACACAACCCTGCCTTGCTGCTGACTCACTGCCAGGCAGCAGGTTGCTCAACCCAGAACTACTTCAGTTTCCTCATCCTCAGAAATGCTCTCATCTTTTACCAGAGGCTTTGTTCTCCTTCCAGGGATGTTGTGGTTGGGGAGGCTGGGCAGGGAGCACAGATGGGCTGTCTTACCTTACATGGAGCAGCAGTGACTGGCCTTCTTGGGCCAAACCCAGCTGCTCCTGCCTGCCTCCACACCTGGCAGAGTACCTGGCCTGAGCCATGGGTGCTCTCCCTGCCAGGCTCTACCCAGCAGATTGGGAAAGAGGGTTCCAGCTGCAGGGAGGACAGAGTGGGACAGTGCTCTGTGTGTGGGTGTTCTCCCTGTGGAGAACTGGTAACAGATCTGAGGAGTTCATGGCAATGAAGGGTGTACAAGGACCTTGAATTAAATAAAAGTCCAGGGAATTGTGGCCAATGAAGTGGCTCAAACCCATAAAAACAGCAGTAAAGGTTTTAGCCTTGTTAAAATATTTAAATACACCACAATGTATTTAACTGAAGTCCTGCAGGGTTCAGCAGGAGATCCCTGCAGGGACTGGTGGGAAGCTCTAGATGGTGCTTTCCAGCTTATGGATATACAGATGTAGATAATGTAAATGATGCCATTTTACTACCTATCTCTGTATATCAATTTTACAAATGTTGCCAGGACCCAACCTTTGGTAAAGGGATGTGCTTAGCAGTTCAGAGTCCTCTCTAGGTTTTGACTCCTAAAACTTCTTTTCCCTTGTGATGTAGTTCACAGCTCCCAGTATGGCCAGTGTCCTGGAGCAGCTGAACATTATCAATGGAATTCTCTTCATTCCACTAAGGTACAGTGATTCTTCTGGGTTATGCCTTTAGAAACCAATTCTGTATTGTCTTAGTTCACAAGAGAGCAGAAACCAGCTCCCCAGGATTTATTTGTTTTAGATTATTTTCTTAAAATTATTATGAGTTGTCTTTTATACTTCTAGTTGAAAGTTTCATTGGGATGATGGTGAAAATAGATGACCTAAGCCAAGACTGTTGTTCTAAGGCTGCAAATAATGTTTGGTGGTAAAGATGCAGCATCAGCAGCTGGAGGCTGCCTGGCCATGAGGGAGATGAACCCCCCCTGCTCTGCCCCAGCCCCACTGAGGGAGCAGCTCCTGGTGCCTCTTTGTTCAAACTCAGCCACCTAACTGGGCCCTGGCTGTGCTCAGGCATGGCTGAGCTGTAGGGGAGGGAGGTGCAAGGAGTGTTTTCCCTGTTGAACATGGCCTTGTCCTGGTTCTTCACCATTCCCACAGCCAGTCTAATGTCTGCTCCCCTTGCTGCTTTCCCCTTCAGCCAAAAAGACTTGGAGAACCTTAAAGCCGAGGTGCAGCGACGCCAGCAGCTCCAGGAAAGCATGAAAAGTGGGGAACAGCTGGAAGCAGAGGACAAAGCTGTGGAGGAGAAAGAGGCTGAGCCGAGCATGCCTTCCACTGCCATCCCCTTAACACAGAGCTCTGCTTAACGTGTACCTCGCTTTCAAAAAA
>VWZU01016805.1:427348-456050 GCA_013397095.1 Sterrhoptilus dennistouni | reverse complement strand
AAAAAAAAAAAAAAAGTTTAAAACCACCCTTTTCTGAATCTGGCCCAGGGCCTTAGCTGCCCTCGGAGCAGCTCCTCCTTTTTGACAATGTTATTGCACTGGTACAATTAATACACAATGCAAAGAACTAATCTGAGCAATGTAATCTGTCTGCCCAAGCTTGTGTCTGCCACGCGAGGGGAAGTGGCCGGAGGCAGCACAGACCCGTCCTGGCGCGCGGGGCCCTCCTGCCGTGTGTGTGTCCGTGTCGTGTGTGTGCGCAGCAGTTATTTCTACTTTGTACATATGAATTCCAAATGAACTGTCTGGAGGAATGTAACATTTCTCAGGTCATTTTTATGTTGACTAAGGACACTGCTTTGCTAAACCAGTCAAGAACCAGCCCCATCACTGCTCCGCGTTCTTGTAAAACGTGGATTCCAAGCCAAAAGATTGATTTCCCCCCCAGTCACTATTTCAAGATTGTGCTAAAACAGCCATATTTGTGTCGCTGAGATGACTGAAGCTTGTGACGTGTAAGTGGGGGATGTACAGCATTTTCTACATCAGGATATAGCCATGGGATTCCTTTAACCATTTTTTTCTATGTTTGGTTGGCAGTTTGGCAATTCAGTGGGGTTTTGTAACATTCACATTCTAATTTTCAAAGTAAAGATATAGATAGATATATATATATAGATATATATATAGATATATATATATATATGATATTCACCGTTCCACCTCTGCTCTGCTTGCAGCTGAGTGACTTGGGATACTGTATCCAAAGAGTGAGGGCTTGATCTTTAAAAAAGCGCACAAACTTCCATTGCAGTGGAAACCCCAGTGCCTCGGAGAGGTGGGAATGCAGCAAGTGAGGGCTGAGCTAAGGGGAGAGAGGAGGGAATCACAGCCCTATTTAAGGGTGGGGGAGAGGGGATGAAAATTCAGAACGAGACCTGGTGTCATTTGCAACTGCGGCTGTTGACATAGAGCTGAGGGCCCTGAACCTGATGGAATCACAACCAGAAAGTAACCAGGTTTTGTTGAAGGGGTTTAAATAAAAACTTAAGTTCCCCCAGCACTGAAACCTCTGGCAAAAACCTTTCTCTCTGGTGTTTTTGCACACTGGTTTTGGGACTGGCGCTGGGAGCTGCCATTGCTGGCAATGGACGGTACTGAATGGCAACTAAAGAAATCCTCCTGTCCCCTCCCCGCCAACGCACATCCTGTGGGGTTGTCAGTGTCCTCAAGCAGGTAAGCTGTGGCTGCTGCAAGCCCTGGGCTGCCGACAGAGTTGAATGTCCCGTTTTCCAAGCAGATCAAGCAGTAGAAGGGCGGCGGGCTGGCCGCAGCCCCGCGCTGCCGGGGCCCAGCCCCTCCGTCCCTCGCATTGTCTGTCCTGGATCGTGCCCCTGCTAACCCGCGCTGCTTCTTTTACTGACCCCTGGAGCCAAGTGCTGTCCCTGTGCTCTGTACCCTCCGTTTCCTGTCTGACCCTACAGGTATTTGTAACTCGGGGCTGGGCCGGGGGGGGAAGGAGGGAGCAGCCTCTGAGGTGTTGGAGGCAACAAAGCAGTCTTCACTGCAAATGAACTTGCTCCTATTAGAAAAATTCTGAATTTCCTGGAAAGCAATCAATAAATGACTACAGTGCATCTTTCCTACAAGATTTTTCTTTTACTAGTGTCTTACAGTCCATTAAAAGCTTTTTAAACTCTTCCAGGTATTTTTTTGGTTTCTTTACTGCATGAGGCAGAGTGTTGGTACCAGCACTGGAGCCACCACTCCTGTTCCTTTGAGCAGGACCAGGGCTGGGGGGAGAGAACAGGACCTGGAGGCTCTAAAACCTGTAAATTACTACCAGAGTCACAACCCCAGCCCGGAGGGAGCAAGACCCACAGCCTCTGCTGTCAGAATCCATTTGTGCTCAGGGAGAGGAGTTACTTTACCTTCTCATCCTGGGGCGATGTGGGAGCAGGGACACGGCTTTGGGGAATTTCTACCCATGTGAACTGAAGCTGAAGGACACAAGTCCTGGCTACTGAGGCTCCACAGCTGAGCAGCCCCAAGGGCAATTCAGGCTGATAAATAACTGCATACCAATATCTGTCTGTACCTCACTACCTCTTCTGGGTTCTGAGGGTTCTTACTACTCTGTGCACAAGTTCTTAAATACAAGTATAAAAACTGATTCAAACAGGCCCTGGGACCCAGCTGGGCTGGATGCAGGCAGGTACTCAACCCATCCACTGAAAAATGTTTCAGTCCCCATCAGTGCTGAATTGGGACTGAACAGCTGGTCCAAACCAATTTCACACCTACAGAGCTGCTGTCAGTGCAGCACTTGCTGCACGAGCAACAACTCATCAAGCTCAGGGGGAAAATTAAATGTAGCTGCCCATACTGTTCTTGGCAACTCACACCTGAACGTGCCTTGTGCTCCCTGTGAGAAACTCACTACCTGTGGACATGTGAGGCTTTGCTTTCAACCCTCACTCCAAAAAGCACCTCTGTGCCACCCTGTCACCCCATCTGGGACAGCCTATGCACACATTGGCTCTGACAGAGCCCAGACTGGTTTTTTTCCCAAATGCAAGTGAGTCTCCTCCAAATGTCCATCCTGTATCTGTTCTCACGACAAAATACCACCCTGCCAGCTCCTTCCACAGACCTCAGCTGGTGGGAGTGCCCTTTCATTCTCTCCCACATCAAGCTCATGAACACATCCGTGCTCTTCCATTATGAAGATGTGCCCATTCTAGTTCCGGCCACTGAGCCATCTCTAAACAGGACTTGAGGCAATTAGGGCCAAATAATGGGGAAAAATTAAACCAAAGCACACAGGCACAAGACCCTAATAGCCAGAACCACCCAGTGCCTTCAGCTTTCAGGTACCCAGCTCCCTGTGCTGCCCCAAAGCCGAGCAGTTACTCCGAGGATCCACAGCCACGCTCAGCCACTGCCCCCAGCAGCCCCAACACTGAGTGAGGGGCAGCCAAAGGCAGCTCCTGTCAGGGCTGCAGTACATTCACAAGGTCAACATAAGGGGAAAATCCAACCAAACCCAACCCAACCAGGGCTGGCCTGTGCCAGGTGCAGGGCCAAGGCTCTCCTGTGCACCTGTGAGTCCAGCTCAGCCCACCAGAGCACTTCCTGCAGCACCTCCTTGCACCAAGGATCAACCAACAAAACCTCTCACTAGTCCAGCTGCTGTGAACCAGCTCAAAACCACTTCCTGCAGCCTCAGGTGAGCACAAAGTAAATTAAAATCAGAGCAAGGGCAAAGCAGGTGGGAGCAAAATCTGAGGGTGAAACACCAATAACTTTTTTCAAAATAGTTTTAATTCTTGCATCCAAGGAAACAAAACCACATCTAGTTTTATATGCATTTAATAGTTTACCAATTGGTACAATAAGATTTTTTTAATATGCAGAAAACATGAATAAATTTTGTTTTACACAGTCTGAGAGCAACAAATCTTACTGTAAAACACAGAGCAGTATTATATACATTCCTTTACCGATTTTGTTTTAATTGTGTCAATAGCTTCAGTTAACTCCTACAGCCTGGGAACTGTTCTCTCCAATTGCAACCTCTAACAGCGCTCAAACAAACATCTGACATTTGCCTTCACGTCGATGTCGGGACCGACTAAAGCGTGAGGATTTTGCTAACTTCTCTTCAGAATGAACTCGGGGAAGCCTGAGGGACAGGCAGGACAGGAAAGCAGCTACTTACATGACACAGTGGAAAGATAAAAAGGCCAGTAAACGCCAGTTGTGACTTGCAAATCCAACGCGACCCCCCNCATCCCACCCCTCTATGCACGTGCTCTTGCTACAGGACTCTCGGTATTGATTTAATACACGGACGTTATTTACAGCTGGACACAACAGCTCACTCCAAGGGCGCTTTTCCTTCACTCGACTCAGCATTTGCAATATTCAAATCATTAAAGGATTACCAAGCCACCACTGTCTACGAAAACAAAAGTATTTTTCTTTTTAAACAGCTCTCAGGGGAGTCAGGAGCTGTCTCAGAGTGATTTCTCAGGCAGTTCACATGGACAGGAAGAGGCAGAGGAGAGGCAGGGACCCATGCCCATAAGTCACCACTCACTACCAACCAGGGGTTGTTTTCCTTTCCTCAGTGCCCCGGGCACACATTGGTCACACCACACACAAAAGAAGGATGGGTTTGTTTCACCTTCTGAAGTGCAAGATGGTATAGAACATCAACTTCCAGCTTCTATCTAAAGCACAAAAAAGTTGCACTTTGTGGCCCGTGTGGCATGGCCCAGGCTAGGCTAAGCCCAGGGATCTGCAGGGGCTCTGGTACAGCCAGAGCTGGGTCCTGGCAGGTGCTGCCAGGTTTGGTCAGGAAGTGCCAAGCACCAGTGAACCTCTCGCCCCCTCCAATGCACTTAGTTCATTATTTAACAACCCAGTAACCTCACTGTTTCAGTTCTGACCACAGCAAAGGCACAGCACAAGCTGACAGTAACAGTGGGGACAGTTCCATCCACAGCACGTCCCAGAGTGTCCCCTCACTCCCGCACCTGTGGTGTGGCTCCCTTCCAACCAGGGCTTCAGCTTTGGTCCGGCAGGGACCATCCCTGAGATCATTCCCTGCTGCCCCAGACGGTTCACTCTGCACAGCAGCAGTGTTGAGTCTCACACAGCAGTGACACTGCTGCCAGCACTGGGGCCAGGTGTCCTAGTAAATGCTTCTTTGCTTCAGGGAAAAAATGCAGTAGACAACTTCCACATCACAGGTACCTTTAATTTCTCATTCAGGTTTGAGTTATGTACATGAGGGTGGTTTACTTTAGACTTAAATAAAGTTTCTAGGTCCTACCAGGAATTAAACAGATGTTATTACTTTACAGTTGCAGATGCATGGAGGGTTTTAAGATGCACTACTTGTGTATGGGGAATTCTCCAATAGGACAAAAAGCAGCAAATTTTTCCAGTCCAAGCAGCTAATGAACAAAACAGACTTTATTCGTGCATGCTTATGCAGCAACACACACTGAGAATGACAGAAACCACTGGATTTAAGAGATCAGCCTGGATCTTAAACTGGCTCTGAAAACCCCCACATCAGAACCCCGTTTACCATAGGATCCCACACCCCAAGCCAGCTCCTCCCACAGAACAACGGGTCCTTCTGGGCTGACTGTGGAAGTTTCCCCCTCACCAGGTGCAGTGTGCTCGCCCTCCAGCCCACCCTGTGCTGCTCAGGGACTCTCAGCTTTAAAAGGGACATTTTAAAAGCCACGGATTAAACCAAAGGAATAAAATAAAGCACAAATTCACCTGTTAAAACATCAGCCTGGTACTTCATTGTACTGTCAATTTTAAAGTTGATTTTTAAAAAGACCTGGTTAGTTTGATAAGTATTGTAATTCTTGGTTATCTACAATGGAATCTGTCACAAAAATGCTGATTAAAATATTAATTTATAATATTTTCATTCATTTCAGATCAAAATATGTAACTTTAGGGATATGCAAATTAAAAATTGTGTACACCAAACAACATAAATACTAATAACTGAGCTGGGCTGGTTTTGCTGATAGGATTTGGGTTTGGTTTTAATGTTTAGCATCATTCCCACAGATGGGTGTGGGCTTTGCTCATGGCATCCTTCTTTCAGAAGCCTGCATGGATCTGACCTGCCATTGTCAACTGATTCTCAAGATACTTAGTGCTTCCTTTAAAGCGTTTCACTGCTGCAGTCCAAGGTTCTTCTCCACTTGCAAACCCCAGGACGTTTTTATCGGAGCCACATTGCCAAGGTGAGGATCACCTCATTGTCCAAGGAGGCACTAAGGAAACCAAGAAACTTCTGTATACCCCAATTTCCTGCCAGTGAATGAGGGAAGTGTCCTTTGATCCTGCTGTGTAATAGGAATTGCACATCTCTAACAAACATGGAAAGCTAACAGCAAGGTGGACCATGGCAGTCATTTGGGAGAGGAAGCTCTACTGGAAACTGGATCACTAAACTCTAGTGGGATGGACAACTCCTCCTGGAAGTTTGTCTAGCATAAGAAAAACCAAACAAAAAACCATTTAAACTTAGTTTAACAGCACAGCTTAACCATTGAATGACCAAATAAAAAATAAATACATTTATCACATCAGCTGCGACTAAGATTTGTTGTCTTATTTCAGGTTTACAGTCAGTTCTATAAATATACCAACCCTTGCGTGATAGGAGGCCAAAACAAGTGTTTTCTGTTGATTTGGCAAATGTTTCATGACAAATATTCCAGAGTTTAATTAATTTCCATTAATTACATATAAGGTTCAGAAGATTCTGAATTGCAGCCTTATTATCTAGTATTCTTAGAGAAGATTTATTAAGCACACTTAAGTGATGTTACATAGATACACATTTCTGAAAAAGCCCTACAAAACTTTTCCCAAATGAGGTCACCAATTCAGGCACCAACAGACAGCAGAAAGAAAAACAGGTATAATTATCCGACATAACGACACTGTCAACTATTCAGTTAAGTGCCCTATTCCAATCATCCCACTTCTGCCTTCTCAGGTCTGATGTGACCAATGCCAGCCCATGTTCTTAAACCTATGGTACTTCTAGACAACGTATGTAAATTTACAGTATACAATTTGGATTCACCATGCATGAATACTTTGTGTGTAACATTTAATAAGCTCAATCTACATCCAGAATAATTTACATGAAAGGACAATATTTATTTAAACAGAGCTCAATGGGTAACCATGGTATCTGAGTGCATCCAGAGGAAAAGGGGTCACTGTGAACTCCATCAGCGGCACTCCCACACTTTTACTGTTTGATCTACACTCCCAGTCACCACGTACGGGGCTGTCTTGTGGAAATCTGCCAGGAGACAAAAGCTCACGTTACCAACGAACCCACAACTTCAGCATTTCCTACTCTCACTGCATGGCACTGCTTCTTCAAAACAATTCTACCAGCTCAAAGGCTACATTCCAAAGCTCCTGGCTGTACTTTTGTAGCCAAATTCCCTCATGCTGTTACCAAGATCTAGTAACATGAACCGGGAATGTCCAGGAATTCAAAGTAACTCTTTTCTGACCATTGTGCACACGCTTCTTTTCCTTCTGCTGGACAAGCACTGACACTAGAGCCCTTCCTAGGTGCCTGCATGCTCTGGTGACAGGCTCCAGAACTCCCTGTCAGTTAACATCCTTATCCATGTGTAACACTGGCAGCACAAATGGAAAAATCCAGCACACACTAATTCTACAACTCACATGGGTCGGGGGTTTAACTAGAAATTGGAGTTAATTTCTAGTTCATCTCTTCTACACAGAGAAAATAAGGTGGCACTAGAGGCCCAAGGTGAATGCCAGCCTGGTGCTCAGCTGCAGCCCGTGGGGAAGCAGCAGCTCTGGCACAGGGAGAAATACATACCCAAAGAGGTAACAAAGTGTTCGTGCGCGTTGAGGGTTTTCATGCATCGCTTGTTCTTGAAGTCCCAGACACGGAGAGTCTTGTCATCAGCACAGCTCAAAATAAACTTTCCCCCAGAATGGAACAGGACGCCACGTACCCAGTTATCATGGCCCACCTTGTGCACAAGGAGAGATCAGTGAGCAGGCTGAGAGCTGAGCATCCCACACCTCACACTGAGGTTCCCCTGCCTGGCCCCGCAAGGACAGCGCTGCAGCTCCTGAAACCTCCCAGAACTCACAGCTTATCTCCAGTTTCTATTATTACACCTCTATCAGCTCTCCCAACAATGCAAGTTCCTGTACTTGACAGCAAACAAACAGCAGCCCTCATGTGATCTGCAGTAATTCTGCTCTCCACCCCAGCACCACCAACCACCCAGTCCAGCTGGAAACTGAGCTGGGAACAGCAGGCTATGGCCTGAGGGAAGTCCCACATGTGGGAACAACATGATATTCAACAGAAGACAAAATTCACATCATTACCAGCATTTCTGTAAACAAACCAAGCTACTCATCACAGAACCTACACCACAGTACTGCATTCACACTATGGTTTTGGAGATTGTCAGTATTTCTTAGCAACAACAAGATCTGAACCATAAAAGCCATTAAAACTGTATTTCCAGCAACTCTGGCTTCTCTTGAAAACATGACATTCAAGATAATACAATTTCATTATAACTGGTTTTACATATGTAGCTATGACTGCCAGAAAAAACACCAATGGACTTACAAGTGTCATAAGGCACATGCCAGTGCTAATGTCCCACATCTTAATGGTCTTGTCTCTGGATCCAGACAGCAGAAAAGGCCCAGGCTTGCCACTCTTCTTAGTCTACAGAAAATTATGGTTTAAGTTATGGTACACAAAGGATGGAAGTGGGAAGAGGAGGAATGAAGCAGATTCCTTCCCAGTGATATTGCTTAGTACCAAAATCAGATCATACAACAGTTTACAATGAGTAAACCCACACTGACAAAGCTGGGTCACAGGCACTGGTACTAATGCTAGGAGAATTACACAATCTGTTAAAAGAGATGGTTGCTTGTCCTGCTGATTCCACAAGCCAAGTAACACTCTGAATACACACTTGCCTACTGCAAGACACCCTCTGTTAACAGCACACACAGCTCAAGTGCCACATTGTGGGACATTGAGGATGCAGCTCACTCACACATACTTTTGTGTTCACATTCTTCATAAAATGCAATGAAGCGGGGTTAGGAATTTCTGACAACCTCCTACTCTGAAGTGATTTCCGTGTGTCCGTGCACGGTGTTTCCACCTGCCCCAGGTGTGCAGGAAGGTGTTCCCGTGCGGGCTGTGCCCGATCCCATCAGCAGGGGGCAGGGGAGGCACCGCCGCACAGCCCGCACGGCCACAGGAAGGGACACACACACTTCCGTTTTAATTACTTATAATTAAAAGATTATAAGGATCTTTGAGAGATTCAAGTAAAATTTTACTGAAATAACCTGTAAAAGCCATCACTAGACAAGACTCTTTGTCAAGCGTGGCTGCTTTTCCCCTGGGGTGTCCATAGCCTTTGGAGGCAGAGGACAAAACAGCAATGCCAGGTGGGGGTTTGACTAGAAACTGGAGTTTTCTGTACCCCTGACTGGCTCTCTCCCCCCTCTACCTTCCAATTGCTAAACATCCTTATAGTCTTCACATTCTTCCAGAGAAGCTGCTTTACACATTTCTTTGCTCCAATACAAGACAGTGGTCCCACTCCCACCCCTCCCTGAACAGAGCACCTCTCTGACATTTGCCTTCACTAGTGAAAAGATAGGTCCTAAACACAAAAGCTGGATCCTGGGAAGCCAAGATGGGGCTTAGCTGCACACCAAGGTACTTGGACAAAAGCACTCATGCACCTGCTGTACCTGCCAGGCCCCTGAGCCCAAAGCTCAGGGACTCTCAGTGCTACACAGAGCACAGACTAAGATCTCCCTGTGAGTGCTTGTGTAACAGCCCGGGAACGTTACCTCTGATCCTGTAGCTTCTGATATGGTGGAGTAGGAGCTCTCAGGAGCCCAGGAAATGCACTCTACCACATGCTCGTGCTCTCGGAGCTCAGCTTTGCACTCCTTTGTCGCTACCACCCACACGCGCACCGTCTGGTCGTTGGAGCAGCTGGCAATCAAGGTGCCGTCCTGGTTGGGCCGCACCATGCGCACCCATTCTCTGTGCCCCGTGAAAGTCTTCACGCAGTAACTGTGCAAAAAGACACAGCAGCACTCACACACCAGCCCAAAACCCTCTGCACCTGCCCTGGAAATTCGAGGATGCTTAGCCCTCTCTCAGGGGTTAAGATAAAATATTTTAGCGCACACATGTTCATCCTGGCAGATGATGGAACACGACATAAAGAGTTCGTGGAAAGGATGCTGATATGAGAAAGCAGTGACAACTAAGGGTTAGCAAAAACTTGTTAAGGCAAAAAGCAGGAAACTTGCATTAAACAGGTATTTTTAAGAACAAGTAGAGATTTTCAGGTCATTTAGGTATTAGAGAGACAACTGATAAGTGAAATAAGCAAGAAGACAAAAAAAAAATCAGGAGACACCTTGATCTGTGTCAAGAAAGGTAACAGATACTCCCCTTAAATCATGGCTAACCAGTGAATTTATTTGCTTAATGGTCATGAGCTAGAGATCTACCCTCACAGCTTCCATGAAGACAAAACCAGATAGCTTCAGTTAGTCAGTATTAACATCTAAACCCCTTTGCCTAATGATTGAGGCAGAATCCTTCAGTGACTTACTCTAAACAACACAACATCACTTCTCAATTCAAATAGTGCCTGCTGACATTCAGACTCCCGTGTCCCATTTCTACACACAGCGGTTTCTCATTGCCTTTGTTCGGTGCTGTTTGCTCACAAGTGCACTTACCCTGTCTGGACTTCCCACATTTTGATAGTTTTATCCCTTGAGGCAGAAACTATATGATCTCCGTTGGGCATGATGGCTACCGAAGAAACGTTATGATCATGACCTAAAAACAAAATAAAGCCTTTATTAAGTGGCACTGGTAGAGTTTTCACAGAGCACACACGATTTGCCATTTTTTGTATCTTGGTCAAGTAGCTACAGCAGCAGTGTGTGTTTTATGGAATAATCTTTATATGTAAACTTGAGGTTTTATGAAATAATCATCCACATTTTTTAGAACCCCCACAGTCCAGACACTGAGCGTCCTTAAAGGTGCTTTCTGTTTACTTGTGTATATCTGTGGGTGAGTGTTTATTTTTTTAAGTCTCAAACATCCTCTATTTCTACTCGCCATTTCTAAAAGATGATCCTAAAGCAAGAAAAAAGTTCTTACATAAGACCATAAAAAACCTTTGCTGTCAATTCGAATCTTATAGCTGTGGTTATACTTTCTCATTTTTCCTATGGTTTTCAATCCCAGTGCAAAGAGAACGTTCCCATCTGATCAAACACATGCAGCCAAACCCCACAAGGAGCCGCCACAACTCCCCTGGCACTGGTTCCTCCCTTCCTGTAGCCCTGCATCAGGAACACAGAGAGCTGAAGGAAGGAATCTTCCACTGATTTGAAGGCAGTTTTATTGTCTAGCAAGCATTTAATATTTAAAGCTGGAATCTTTCTAACTGTCATTTTATTTCAGTATCATTATGGGATGCTTCCCACACCATCATGCATAGTAGATTTAAGATGCTATTTCATTCCATAAACACTGCATGTATCCCCTATTTATAGAGCATTCAAAGCATCAAATTATATCCCCCCTTTTTCTTTTAGAAAATACTCTGGTCTATAACCCCCTTCCCACATCAGCAGTTTTCCTGGATTAAAAAAAAAAAATCTCTTCACCCTACAGACTGCTAAATCAATCCCTTTATAACTTACCATGCATAGTTCTGATGCACTCAAAGCCCTGGAAATCCCATAGCTTAATGGTCATATCAGCAGAACAGGAGGCCAAGAGTTTGCCAGTGTGGTCAAAGGAAATATCTTGCACAGAGTCTGTGTGCCCCTTCAGGGTTCGCTCAAAGTCTCCTGTCTCATAATCCCACACCTGACAAGGGAACAGACAACCTGTTAGCAGCAGCCCATTACTCCTTGTATTCCCCAGCCTCACATTTGCACTCTGGAGGCCAGTCTGGCACCTTGTTCAATAATTAATCAAGCAAGAGACAGACAGACAGTCCTAAAAACGCTTAACAGTAGAGAAAAATAAATTTCTTTTTATGTGATTTTGTTACTTATAAATTAACTGAATTAATGCATTTTGAAAACTGCTTTTCAGCTAACTTTAAGCATTATAAACCCAGCAGGAGAACAAATTTCACTGTATTGATGTCATCTATTCCACAGCCAGTGGTCTGGAGCACACACACACCTTTATTGTGGCATCCTCTGAAGCAGAGACCATAACACTGAAAACTGGATGGAAAATGACTCGAGTGACAGGACTCCTGTGCCCACTCAACGCGTACTTCTCTGGAGGACGAGGAATCCACTCCTTAGGGTCTCGTTTCTGACCAAGAGGTCCACCTGATGTAAATTCTTCCTTAGCTTCATTCAGCTTCGATTCTAATTCCATTACCTAAGTGTAGGAATTTTAAAGAGACCTTTCATTTCCAGTTTTATGCAAGATCTAATTCACCTTCTTGCATTAGCAATCCAAAGAACAACTGACTCCAAAACTCACAATAAAGGAAAGACTTCATGGACCAAAACAGATTACCAATATTCAGTTGCATTGGTTTTAAAAGTCAAACCAAAATTAATAATTTAAAGTTTATTCTTTAACAATTCAGTTAATTCTTAATAACTTAATCATTAATTTATTATTTTCAAATTCTGAAATATTTTCACAGGAAAAAAAGTTCTAAAGAATTCCCTTTACTCACACACTGTATAAATACATCTGAATTACTATTCTGCCAAACTACCAAAGAAGGTTGTGCTACCAAAAAGGAATGCTACTGCTGCAGGAATTCTGTGTCCTGTTGGAGCTAGCACACCCATTAACCAACAACAGAAACACTGGAGGGCGAATAAACCCTCACTGTATTAACCTGCACAAGGAATAGAACTTCATTGTCAACACACTGATTTTAGGGGTATTTTTGCTTTTAATACACTCTTGAGCCATTGAAGCATGACTAAAAAGAGTTTTGTGCTCTCCACTTGCAGCACAATCAGCACTGGAATGCACTGGAGCTAATGGCTCCTTCCCTTCAGGGCCATGGCCAAGACAACAGGCAGCACTGATTTTCCCCTGTTCTAGCCCAGCCTGACCCTCTGCACAGCAATTCCATTTCCCTGCTCACCAACTGCCTCAAGGCACCTCGTGCCTCTCCAGCTTCAGGACTGCACATGCATGTTCAGTGCTGAATGCTTTCTGTGCTAACCTTTTATATATCTACAACCAGCAGATCTCTACTTACCTTCTTTTGTAATCTTATAACAGATGTCCATTTCTTTTCCAGAAGTCCAGCATACTTCTTATCTAACTCTTCATTCTAAGAAGAAGCATTTAAAGAAAGAGGAACACAGAAAAATAAACATCAAAGATGCAGAAGTAACTAAATGCTGCACTTTCTTTCTATTACAAAATTACAGCCTCATGCTACAATAATCCTAAATGAGATGAAGATAACAGACATCAGAAAATAACCATGCCAAGGCTTATTCCACAGAAGATAAAAGCACTGAGGACTGGCTACCTTGGTCAGAGACAGATGTTAATCTACTACTATAGGGGGGCACTTCTAAAAGCTGGAGTTATCTCCATGAATAATCCATACAAAAATTAAATCTCTCTTTGTAGAGCTACACATCAATCTTTCCAATTTACTCAAATAATTTCAGCCTTTACCTTTTTTTTTCCATTTTAGTATAGCCCACTCCAATTCAGATTTTCTTGCATAAAAGTCGTGAAACTTTCAGCAACTGCATTTTCTCTTTCCCTGAGGACCATCTAACCTATTTAGATTGCTTTCCTAAGCTTTGGGAAGAGGAAACTAAATTAGGTTGATAGATAAGGCAGATAGGGAATGATACTAGAATTTTCAATTATAAGTTCGGCATTTCAATTTGCCATTTCTACTTATTTATTCAATACTAGTAGCATACTGGAGAAATTAAGTCAGATTTCAAGCATTTTGGAAAAAGAACAGTGCAAGATATGTTACAAAGAAAAGGCATGGATTTATCCAGCACACAGAAGTTTATTACTGAATCCAGCTGTAGCCACATGAAATGCACACCTCCTATGCTAATAGGTGGCAAAGTTAAAAATTATACCAAATCATCTGTGACAAAGGCAAATCTACAGAATGAAGTGGCAAGAAACAACTGGTGTGAGTCATTGGCAACTGTACAGTCTAAGCAAACAGAGCTGCTTACCCCAGCTGGTCACACAAGCACAGAATCACAGGCTGGTTTGGGTTGGAAGGGACCTTGAACCTCATTTTGTTCCACCCCTGTGCCAGGGGGGGACACCTCCCACCAGACCAGGCTGCTCCAAGCTCTGTCCAGCCTGGCCTTACGGGATGACATGAACTGGAACTTCTATGACCTGTCTCAGCCTGCCCTCCTACTACATGGTTACCCAAGAGGTCTGCAACCAGCTCAGGCAATGACTTCACTCCTGACCCAACTCAAAGCTCTAAAAAACTTCCAACATTGGCTCTGTATGATAAAGCAGAGGACAGAAGTAATACAGTTCTGTCTTCCTGTTTCTCAAAGATTCCCAGTGAAGTCAGTCTCCAAAGCTGCACAGTCTCAGACCATTTCAAATCTGGTTATAAAATCATTTCCTCAGAAATAGTCAACTCATCCAATGATTATTTTTCCCTTTTCTGGCAAGGCAATAAGCTGTGTGAGTTCACCACCTCCAGTTCTGAAACTGTCTGAGCTCACAGGCAGGTAACAGACACAACAGGTTCAGAACAGATGCAGATGCCATAAAACTGACCGACTTCAAAATTTAAATACAGGTGAAGAATCTTGTTTGAACTCACCACATCTAATTCAGCTTCCTTTTTAAAAACCGAATAGGCCTCCTCATAGCCATTGGAACGGAGGTAATCTGCTATCGCTCGATTTCTACAAAACATTTTAAACACAATTCAAGGAGTCAGAGAAAGACTCATCACAACATAGCACACTCTGATCAAATCCTTGTCTACATTCCAAAGTAAAATGGCAAAAAATTTCCAGAATTTACTTAAGATCAATGTAGAATTCACAGATTGCAGCTTATATTGCAATGTGCTTATTGCAGATTAAAGAATACATTTTTTTATGCTATCAGTAACTCTGAAATTACATTTTCATCATTTCCCAATTTTAGTTTCAAATACCAACAGTTCTGTCAAAAATAAGGAGTAGGGAGATCCAAACCACAATATACAGTGTACTTAAAGGGCAGGTGAACAGAGACACTTTAAAATCTATTTGGAAACAAATGCTAATAACTGAAGTTTAATGAAAATGGAACACAAACTTAAAAACAAAGATCCCTTACAGTTCATCTCGTTGCCTTTGTGACAGCACCATGGTGGCTGAGATGTCAGGTTAACGTGATCGAGCAGTGGCTTCTCCTCAAGAGCTGAAGTCTTGGGAACCCAGGATCCACAATTCAGTCTGCCACAGTGGCTTAAATCACAAGTGTTTCTCCAGATGTGAAATCCAATAGGGAATCCAGAGGCATTCAACACAGAAGATTCAATCCATCTACAAGGAAGAGAAAGAGACATCACTGTCCATTTGTTTCCTTGAAACAAGCATTCCTCAGGAAGCTTTCTTAGATTTATCCAAACAGCATCTTTAAAGGCTCTGGCTCTACCCCAGCATGGGGCCCTTGCAGCTACAGCACTACACAACTGTAGCACATAAATTACTTTTCCCACTCCAGTACCACACCACCTGAGGAAGTTCTGAAAAACCTCTGACTAAGAGACAATACTTGTTTCCTTTTCAGTCATGTGTTAATGTGGTTTACCTAGAGTTAGTATTTCATCTCACCCATGTTTAGGGCACAGCAAGTTTTTAAACAGTCCTCCAATCTCAGCAGAGAGGCACCATTACCATGGGAAGAGCTGCACAGGCCCATTTCTGCAGTTGGGCTCAGGCAGTGGAGTGATCACAACACCTCGGGCACCGCCAGTTCAGGTCACGACTGGAATCTGACATCCTCGAGATTGTTCAAGTCAGTGCAGTTGTGCTTTTCCAAAACACTCACTCGTTAGCACCCTTGGGTTCAGAAACATGAACTACAGCATTCTCAGTGCACAGCCTGCTTCAGTGGGCAGCTTTAACCTCTGCCACAGTGACACCAACAAACTCATGTTGGCAGCACTGCCTTTGCTTTCTGCGCTGCAGGACCTTGTGAGCACCACGAGATGCAAAGTGCTGAAACGGCATTTCTTGCACACCTGGCAGGTTCCCTACAGAACTCATCATTCACTCGGGCTGCTCAGCAAGTCTGACTGACCAACCAGCCTTCAGCACCGAGATAAACTGAGGCAACACACAGAGGCTCAGAGACAGCAGGTGGGTTTGTAAACTTTCTACTGACTGAGGACTGCATGCTCCCCTTGCCTCTCCTCTGCCCCTCCCACAGGTACACTGCCTTCAGCATCACAGCTCAGTAACAATTCCAGTAAGGAGTCTCCTTTAAACAATAGCCTGCTATGAAAAAAGTAAGGAAAATACTAAGCTTGTATCATTAATGGTTATTTATTCATCAGAGGGGATCAGAGGCTTCTTTCTAAACCTATCTAGGCCCTGCTGTCTGCTTCAAAATGAGCTTAAGCTGCAAGTTGCACCAGCAAGATCCCTGCTGGTGGATCTTCCACGTTAAATGCTGCACACTCTAATACTGCCCTGCAAGCCAGTTAGGATAGGAACACTCTAAACAGGCAATGCCTCATTTAATTAGCCTAACCTGTTCCCCAGTATCTATTTCAGAAACAATTCAGCTGAAAACTAACAGCACAGGCTGCATCCTTCCAGAGAACAGAAGCAGGCATTTCACCTCCTCTTGTCCCATACCTAATTCACGCCAGGTAAAGAGATAACTGGGGCTCAGGAGGTGCCCGGTGCTCAGCACAGAGCAGAGTACCGCACCCAATTAACGGAAATGGAGTCACCATCAATGCCGGGCGCTGCAGTGGCGGGACGCGCCCTGCAGAGGGCCCCGCTGGGGAGGCCCCGCAGCGCCATCCCAACACACAAACGGCCCAAATTCGCCTCCAGGACTGCCAGGGGGAAAACTGAAGGTGGGCTCTGTGGTATGAACCGCCACCACGCAGTGAATGCCTGGCAAATCCAGTGCCGGGGTACTGACTCCGGTAAAAATCCCAGTATCTCATCAGTTTTGTTGTGGCATCTGGGAGATGCAATTATAGCGCTTCTCTAAAAATAACAGCAACTGTGTTTGTAAGGCAATCCTTTGCATGTCACCTATTTAGAAATGCATTTTCCCTGTCAAATGTAAAGTAACCCCAAACATCTCCATATCCCATATACACTTCCCAACATCTGGGCTGCTCCACAGTCTAACTCTGAATTGTCGGTGAGAAACAGATCCTGGTACTAGATAAATTCCAACAGCTACAGGGCAAAGCAGCTACTCCTGCTATTACCAAATTACAGCTAAGCCAAAGCCACCAACCAACTGATCTACAGCATCTCCCTCTTCCAGAAAAGGTCAGTTCCAAGCACTCTGCTCAGCATTCCTGACTTTTACCTACAAAGTCTCGTGAATAGAAGGCAAAGTATTTTTAGGACTGCCTCCTTCATAGACAAAAACAGAACAAACAAAACAAAAACAAAGCCCACTGCAAAACGAAAAACAAAACAAACAAAAACTCCACACACAAACAATCCACTCAAGCAAAAGTGTCCAAATCCAAAGCCCAAAAGGACCACCATTAATTACACACCTGTGCCACTATGTGCACCACCTTTTTTCCAGCTGGAGCAGATTTTGTGACATAGAGGCTTCAGCAAAGCAAGACTAACCAGTCCTCCTCCATCCCCTATCAGCCACCACCGTGTTACCCTCAAACAGCTCAGCCACGAGAGGCAGCTGGGGCTCTGGGGGAACCCTGGGGAACAAAAACAACCCACAAAGAACCACCACCTGTTCATCACATCTGGCCTGAAACTGGTCACTTTGTATCAGCATCTTAAGGCAGTGTCAAGACAGAGTTAGATCTTTTGAAAGAAAAGGTGTCTTTGCATGAGAATTTTACTTTGTCCACTCTTTAATACAGGAAAAAGCACACCGAACTTAGCCACCCATGGAGTGGACCTACTAATTAAGTGTGAACCAGGATGTGCCTTTTATTAATAGCCACTTACACTTCTCCAAGTTGTAGTTTCTAACTCAAATCCTATCTGATTCCCTATCAGTAGTCTGCATGTAGAAAAGCACCAAGTGGCAAACCCCTGCATAAGGACAGCAACAGAGGCTACAGGTGTTCTCAGCAAGATCAGGTGTCTCTGTAGCCTTTCAAAACGGGGAGCTGGCAGAGCTCCTGTCTCTGGCACAGGTACAACACATGCAATGGGCACCTCTCACTCCTCCTGGCAGTGCAGGACCTGGATGGTTTTCCAGAACAACACAAACCGTTCCCTACCTACACAAAACACACTCCTCAGCTCCACTAACAGCAGCAGATCCTCAGCAGGCAACTGCACCTCACTCCAGCTGCCCACCTTTCCACTCAGCCACAGATCAGCTTTTGTACTTAGGACTGGCAGAAACGTCAGAGCAGCAAGGACAGCAGACCTGCAGGACTACAGTGTGGCACACTAAAGCATAATCTTTAAAAAGAAATTAATTGAAAAAGAGACAGCCAAGAATCATCACAGGCCAGAATTTTTCCCTGCACAAGCTTCTAAAACACAGAAAATTATTGATGAACAGCAACAAACTGAGCAGAAATACCTGAAAAGCAGAAGAATCCTCTCCAGTAAGGGAAGGTAAAAACAGCACAGTGCAGGTTCATCTGACTTCCTCATTTGAAAACAAAAAATTAAAAAAAAAAAAAAAAAAAAAAAAAAAAAAAAAAAAAAAAAAAAAAAAAAAAAAAGGGGGGACCCTTTGTCTCTTCATGTCTGACCATTGCCCCTCTTCTTCCCAAACTGGGGTTCAGAGATTCCTGAGGTTCAGCACGCTGAGGACACGCTCTGAACTGCAGGACACCCGGCCAGCCCCACTCTGACCTGCCCCGGGCACCAACACCCCCTTCCCAGGGTGGCTGAGGACTGAACACAGCACTGCTGCCTCCTGCCTCCCAACGCTGGCTTCTCCCACTGATGGCTATCACTGTGGTTCAACAGCTTCCTAGATTACTGCAAAACTTCACAGCGACTTAATGAGAGACCTGCAAATGATTCATAAATGCACCAACAGCAAAACCAAACAAGTTCAGCTCCACTGGTTAGCTCAGACAGCTCTACAGGAGGTATCCAACACAATAGCTACACATTGCTCAGTCACTGCAATGAGGTAGGAAAAGAAAATCACTTTCAGGCAAGAGATTCCCCTCAGTTCAGGGTATGTCATGCCAATAAATTATACACCTTGGCTTGTAGGTATTTCTATGACTGTTCATACTTGCTTCAGGAGACACTTAAATATTTTCTACAAGTATTCTCCAAACAAAACTGAGAAAGAGATTATGGAATCAAATTAATTCATCAGCATTTTAGTCTCAACCTGACAAAAATACTTGTCATTTAACCAGCATCAAGGAAGAGCAAAATTACTGGAATTAAAATACCTAAAAGCGCCCATTCTGTATACACAGAAAAATAAATCGAGTCCATAAATTTCTTCAGATTTCATGATGATTTTGTTTAGCAGAATATACTGGATGCTAAACAGTACTAACATATATACATAAGCCCTTCCAAATCCACATTTTCAGAAGTGTATCCTGAGGTACCCAACTCCACCATCACAACGAACCTCAGCATCTTCCACAGGGTTTTGTCACTAACTTTGGCTCAAGGTTCTCCACTGCCTTTGTTTGCTCCTGTTAAGTGTGTCAAAAACACTTCTAAGGACCAAAACCATAAACAAACGCCTAAAATGGCTCAGCTGACTGAAAGTGCCCATTTCTGCTATTGAGAAAAAGCCACAGTAGAAATCACTCCCAGCTGAGCTCTCCTCCCCAGGGGTGAGGCACAGCAAACCCAGCTGTGCCAGTGCCCCTGTCAGGGGCAGGGCTCTGCCACCACACGAGGTGTGAGAGGAGCAAAAATCAGCTTCAGTCTCACTCCTTGGTTCAGGACACAGGCAGCAGCAGTGAATTAACTGCTCCAACACCAGCACCACCACCCCGGGTTCACTCTGCTGCTGCTGTCCAGCCACCTCATCTGTAGTGCACATCCCAAATGTATGTCCATAGCTACTCCAGGAACCTACCAGTAAATTAATTCAATTTCTGCAGGTTTTATGACTGTTGCTTAGGCTCCATAAACAGTCTTCCCCACAAAAACACAAGCTTTGTACACTAGACATGCAACTGCAGCTCATTATATCAAAAATTAGAAGAGATCCATGGCATCAATTACAGAACTAAAGCATCAGCAGATACAGAACAGACCAGCAGAGTGCAGCTCTGAAAACTCAACAAAGCTTTAGCTCAGCACTGCTGTGCTTTAGGAATTGTACATTTCTGCACTTTTTTGCAGATTTCTAATACTTTAGGTACTTCAGCTACAAGACCATTTTTTCTGTAAGTACTATTATGACACCATTTTAAATTATATTGTATAAGAATGTTTATTGAAGGAAACATAATCAGACATCACTTTCTCAGATTGCCAGCTCAGAAACACCCAACACAAAGCACTTGGGTGGTAAAAAGGCACATGAGCCATCACCAGCATCAGGAACACAAAACTGGGTTCACATTCTGAAATCAAGTAAGAGTTTTCCATTACTCACATTAAGGTTCAAATTAAAATCTTAATTTATCATTTAAAATGTCAATAACTCGTATAAAACTTAAAACATTTTGTCCAGCAACATGCTACCAACTTTCAAGTGGTTTCTCTAGCACATTCTGCCATTCTTAAAAGGTTTTTTTCTTACCTCAAAGAAAACTCCTAGAGTTTACTTCTGATTTGTTAATATACCCAAAATCCTACTTTAGTTGGCTCCCACTCTTCAGCTAATTTCACAATCCCAGTGAAAGGCTAGTCACTCATGAAAACCAAAGGCCACCAAAAAGAGTAACTGAATTGATATAATCAGAATTAAATTCCCCAATTCTTTAAAGCTGAAAGGGTCCATTTGTGCATTAATAACGGAGAAACTCTTGTTGCATTGTCTGTTGCTACATGGCTGGCATAGGAGGTTCTTTGCAAGGTTCTTCAACAGTGTATCCTGTTTTATAACATTGAGAAGAGAACCTAAAGTGGTTATTCGGGAGTATTCCCAGGCAATCTAGAGCAACTAGAACACATGAATTGTTCTCTTACACCTCTGGATTACATCACTAAATTCTACCAAGCATATAAGAAAACTTCCCTTTAATTTAAACTAATTTTTAATGGGTCTGATTTTGTTTTAAAGTCCACAAGCAAAAAGCTGCTTTATCAAACTCCAGCCACAGAAAAGGACAACTCTTTCTACAAATGTACTCAAGACCAGATTCCACAGAAGTGAAGTAATACCCATGGTGCCTGGGCAGAACTACCAGGACCTGAAAAGGGTTCCCAGATCCGTCTCTATCTGTTGTTGATAGGAAAGAAAAACAGTAACAAGTAAAATAACCCAGTTCCTCTCGGCCTCCATCTCGCCCCCCATTACTGCAGGAAAGCTCATCCACAGCAGAATCACCCAGGCACAGCCAGCAGCTGCTCTTAGTGCAGCACACAGACCTTATCCTAGAAAATGCTGGAATCCATCACCTGCTAAGCCAGCAGGGATGAGTCGGAGAATATGAGAAAGCTACTCATTTATGAGCTGGGTTAATCTTTTTTCCACTTTTCAGCCTACATCAGTAAAGCTGGCTGAGGGATTACAACCAAGTGAGCTCCAGCAGCTATCTGATTTGGGAAAAACAAAACAAGGAGCAAATCTGATCTGAATTACAACTCTGAGCCTTATTTTTAATTCATATGTTTAGTAAGCCTGTTATTCTGCAATTAAGGGAAGTCTCAAAACGCCCGTAGGTCAACGTTTTGCTTGATACATCAATGTGGTATCCACAGAGTACAGCATTCTGTGCAGTGTTTGTAATATCTCACAAAAAACATTTTCTGTTTCAGTTCAGTTACAGGTTTATCAAAGGAAATATATTTTTAACATGAAAAAAAAGTGAAAAATATTATGCCTGCTTTCTTCCCCATTTCACCTACTTTCACAGCTTTTGCTAAAAACCTGATACAATAGTTTAGTTCTGAAAATAATTCAACACCAAATCCACGGGGAACTAGAAAGCAATCTGTAGCAGATCAGATATAGTGCCTATGTTCCAAAGACTTGAAATGCAGGTTGCAATTACATGTGAAAAATAAAGCTCAGGAATGTCATCACGATGCTATAAACCAGGAGCAAGTCGGCTGCCTAAAGAAACGCCTGTGCATTTCGAAACCAACTCCTGTGCCCGTCTGCTTTCCCAAATTATTTCAAGCTAAGTTTTTAACACATCACTGGCAGGCACTACCCACCTTTAGGACTGTAAAACAACAAAAGCCATTTCTGGCCTCGTTACCTTCCCAGGCACCAACACTAAATGACTCTGAGGAATCTGGACTAAATGTGCTTGGAAAATATTTATTTTTTTAAAGAAGACTTTAAATTAATTCAATCTTGACATTTTTTCTCCATGTATCACTTTGGTTTTGCAATTCTGATAGAAGCATGATACAAGTAATTCTCAGGAGAAACATCTTGAGCACTGTCACATCATCTCACTTTAGAGCCTTTGAGCTTCCTCCAGGTCAGAGCTCCAGCCTGAGGTCTGTGCGTAGCTTTGGTGGAAAACAAGGGAAAACAAGGTTCTTCTAACCTGCCTGTCCAATTCTGTGTGAAAATGCAGGTAAATTTGCCTACCAGTAGCAGGAAGAAGGCAGGCTGCAGCAGAAACCAAAGGTTTAACATGTGTTAGAGGCCTTTGCCATGGCAGTCCCCACGCCGTGCCCGGGGTGCTGTGGCAGTGGGGGACAGGAGGCAGCGTCAGGGTTACAGGGCTCCACACCACACTCTGCTACTCAACACCTGCTCACAGCAAACCACATCAGGGGCAGCTGGGCATGTTTCAGCACCACTATTGTCAAACAACACATACAGATTTTGGGAGAGCAATTCTAGACCACCAGGAGAAGAGTGCTGCACTTAGATATGTCCATCAGTAGGAATCCACTGGATCTGAACTTTGTTGTTCTCAGTTCTTCCCCCCACACTCCTCTGACTGGAAAAATTAGTAAGAGATTTATAACTGTAAAGGAGGTCACAGGACTATATCCAAATTTAAATAATTCAATCATTAAACTGCCTGTTATACTGGAAATATGATATTAAGAAAAACAACCATGAACTGAATAAGCTTATATAGAAAAATATACAGAAGGAAACTTAAAGGAACATCTATGTTAATACTTTAGAAACAGGGGAAGGTGTAAAGCACGAAGAAATCCAAACAAGAACTTAGACAGAACTTCCACTCTTCCATCATGAGAACACTGTTGGTCCTTTAGCCATTTTCAAAGCTTGTTGACCAAAAACAGCTTCACTTGCCCATAGGGGAGGAAAAAATCCAAAACCAAAAAGCTCACTATAATTGATAATATAGTAACTATAGCATCTTATTCTGTTACAGGGAACAGTGTTCAACCTTTCATGACACTAGTACCAAAAATAATGAAATCAGGGTTCTGGTAGAGGGTGTCTCATCTTTCTCATCACCCACCTTCACCCACTGCACTCCTGCCTCTAAAACAGAGCTGAAGGTGAGAGAGCCAGAAACTTCTACCATTACTAATTTAACAGACACCATCTGTTTAAAATACATACAGACACTCATTAATGACATCATCCTCTTAATAGATTGCAAAGATATGAGCATTTAGACAAACCAAATTGTTTATCTAATCTCTTTCTTCACCTCAAAAAGCAGGTGAATCCAGCACAAGACAAGCTGCCAATATTGTTCCTTTACGGAAGAAACAGTAATTTATCTGCAGCAAACAACCTAGATGCCTCCAGCTGATTTTCCTCTAGTCTTAAAGGATAAACTTAACACCTTTGCTTTAGCATTAAGCAGAAAAACAAGGCAGAGGCAATCTCGGGGGGAGGTGGGGAGGGGAACACTTGTCTGTCTCATTAAACCAGAAGAACTTAAGGTTTGTGAAGGAAACAGGAACAACCAACACGGACACAAGAGGCAAAGTATAAATAATGTCAGTCACGGCTGGCCCTGCACCATCCCAGACACAAACCAGCACAGGCACAGAGCCTGTCACCTGCCTCACAGGAGGTGTGACAGCTGAGTCACCAACCAGCCCCAGAACAAGGGGTGGCCCTGAACAGCCTTCGACCAACTCCCTCGGCAGGGACCTACTTAACAACGGATCCGAGGAAATTACAGGACAGACTGACTCTGCTGCTGCACCACCTACAAACCCCAGCCATGGACGGGGCCATCTCTGGAAACACCTTCTCAGGGCTGCAGCAACTAGTTACTAGTAAAAAATATCACTGAATTCTTCCAGAATCAAGAGACTCACAACCACAAAGTTGTGTTTATTACATTCATTTAATCACAAGCCTTATCCGAAGTCCACAAGCAGCCAAGCCAAGCTGCAGAGCTCTCTCAGAAGCAGCACCATTAAGAAGGAAATGGTGAAAATAATTCCAAATGTATTAACTAGCAGGTACTACTTTGAATTCATTACATTATTTTTCTTTACACAGTCATACATGCATCAGTGCTCTTGGTATTGGTCAGTGTGAAATGCTGTGCACTAGTTTTGAGCACTGGTTTTGAAAGGACTGTATGTTTATAGTCCCAAGGAAATGGGAGTTCAGCATACACTTACTTCCTAAGTTACATTTTTCTTCGACATTTCCTGACTGTACATGCCAGCAGGAAGTGAAATGATAGGTGGCTCCAAGACAGTGACCTAAAAGCAAGAGTGCCTAAGTCACACCTATCTATTCCCTTAAGGAGTGAGCAGGAGGGTGAAAATAAAAGAAAACAGAATAAGCTTTTAAACACTATGAATGAGACAAACATTGCCTCATCCAGGTCCTGCCTCAACTGAGAGGAAAAGGCCCTTCCTTAAACAACAGATAAGACACAGGTTAACAATACACATCTGTTGGGCTAACCCACAGCAGCTGGCAGCTCCAGGGTAAAACTGGAATTCTGTTCTTCATCAGACAAAATCCTGGTTCTTGCCAATGCTTTTAATACGTACTGTTCATCAGTAGGATTTAGAACATGGTAGGAATGAAGAAAAGTTTTGTTCTAAAATGACTGTAGTAGATGAAAACCAGACATCCAACCCAACCCAGGCTCAGGACCCACCATCAGGCTGATGTGACAGAGCTACAGGTCCCCCCACAGCTCTGCCCCTCAGTGGAGGCACAATCCTGCCCACAGAGCACAGCCAGGAACACTCCCCTGGCATGGACAGCATTCAGAGCAACAATTCTGAGGAAACAGCTTTATGTACTCGAAAACTGACTTTAAACAGGTCAGGATTCTATCCTAGTGTGAATGCCTATTTGTAAAAACCTGAAGTGTGGCCTACTCTGTCAGGCAGATCAAAAGACAAAGCAACATCACCCATGATGAAAACCCTCAACAGCCACATCAGGAGCCCCATTTCCCTTGTGTCAGGTAATAAAGCAGCTCCTGAGGAAGCCCCTAACCCAGGCAAGGCTTCACCAGTGCAATACATTTTTAGCAGTCAGGTTGTCCTGCCAATGACACTTAAGCTCTTATAAAAGGGAGAAAGAGAAGCCAGTTGTAACGTCACTGACAGAGCTGCAAGTATGGACAGTGCAGAATTTAACGACTTCTCTGCAACAAACCTCACAGGAGAGCCCCAGCACCATTCGACCAACACACATGGCTCTGATCCTTGGAAAAGACCTTCAGTTGCCATCATAAATTACATGTTAGAGGCTGGAAACTCCCCCGCACCCTACATAAAATATGAAATTATTATCTATTAATAACAATTATGGATTCCTATTGTCCTCTTGATTTCCTGAATTTAGGCCTACACAGTTCTTTTTTTTCAGCCTGACAAGTATTTCAGTGCCCACTTCATGGATGCTTCAGTGGCTCTCCCAGCCTCTGCCTTTGGTTTAGAAAATGGGCCTCAAGTTCACCAAAGTAGAACAGAACTGACCTAAACCAAACTATTCCAATGTCACTCTCCTTCCCACTATGGTAATTCCAAACCTTCTAGTTCAGGAATACAGGGCAGCTACAGATGGCTGTAAAAAAAAAACTTACAAACAAATGCAGGCTGTACCTGAGGGGTCCAGCTCTTGTTTGCCCAGAACACTCCACAAGAGGTATAAATCCATCACAATGAGGGATGGACACTGGCTATGGAGCTCTCCACGGCAGACCAGGCTGGAGTGCTGGACAGGGCAGTCACAGATGGTGACTCTGGAGCTGCCCACCCACAGCGAGTTGGGAGCAAAGACACAACCTGAGCTCCCGGGCTGGGAGGGGCAGAGGGGCCAGGACAGGCACAGGAGTCACCACGACAGGCAAGACAGAGCCATGTGCAGCCAGAAAGGAACTGTAGATGCCTTTTGCTTCTGTAGAACCCAAATGAACAAGTTACTCCTGTAGAAAAAGTGACTGCCATCATTCCAAGGGCAAAAATCACCCAAAGCTGTTAAGATGGCAAGTGTTTTACTGGGTTCTTCCTTGGCCTTAGCCTGGATATGCATTAGGCTCAGGAATTCAGCTCGTGCAGCCACTGAATCCTGGAACATCTACTCCAAGCGAATGAACTAGAAACAATGCAGAAACCACTGCCCCTCATTTTAATTTTGGGCACAATAGGAGAAACACAATCTCCTTCTTGTAGGCCCATCTCCTATCACAAACTGCACTCCAGAACTGAGATCCCCAAGAAAAAGCCAAACCTCAGTCTGCTCCAGAACCAGCTGTGTTCAATGCTGTACCTGCTCCAATCAGCACTGAAATCAGATGGGAAAGCCACGAGGCACATGTGGAACAGGAGAGCCTTTCCACAGGCAGCCCTTCCTGGGGGCTTCCCCCAAACCCTATTGCGTTCCCCAAACCCTATTGCGTTCCCCACACCCTTTGTTCAAACGCCTTTCCTACACAACTTTAAGCAGCAGTACCCAAGGGGGACAGCGATGCTCTCACAGGGCTCAAAAGGGCTCCCAAAATCCCGAGCTGTTCTTGTACAGGAACTTGGCACACGACGAAGGGCAGTGCAATCCAGTCTGAGCACTGACAGCAGTCACTCCACTCTGGTCACCAGAGAAACCAGGGATTGTCTTTTTCTCTGTGCCCACCCATAATCCGCTCCAACCAAGAAGTTCCATGAACAAATAACAGCATGAAGCCACAATACGGAGGCTTCTCTACATTCCGGAGAATCTTATGTGTAAAACATGTGCACAAAAATCGTAATTCTTATCTAAAGTGTAAATAAAATCAATTCAACAAGTGCATATGGAAGTGGGTGAATTGAAGCGGTAATCAGACAAAAAAAAATCCGGCTTTGCAACAGTGACTGGCCACTTCTCACCGCCAGACAAATCAAAATCCACCCTGCAGAAAAATCAGCCTCAGAACAGAATGTGAGATTTGTTTCATTTCCGAAGCTTCCTGCACCATTAGATTCTTCCCTAAAGAAGAGACTTCATTGTTACGGCAATTAGTATTCCTCCACCCCGGCAAAGGCAGGGAAAAAAAAGCTCTGAAAGGGTAATCGAGCCATTTCGCAGCTTTGCCTCCTTACTCCACCCAGTCTCTTCCCTGCTCAATGGCTGCTCGCAGCATCCACAAACATGGGAACAGCAACAGAAACACACAAAAACGAGATGCCCGAGAACGAGCCGGAGATTTGCAACGCATCTTACAGTTTAAAAATATTTTCTTTGTTTAGCTCCCCAACGTAATTTTTCCTATTTAACAAAATTACTCTAAGGGCAAATAACATTCTGACAGCAGACCCTCCCTCTGCCGAAAACCAGCCAAATGCTGCACAATCATTTACAAAATGATCATCACTGAGCGGAGGTTCTTTAACCACCACCTCCTAATGCCACGAACAATACTGTCACAGGGACACACACTTAAAAGAATCACCACAAAAATACATAATTTAGCCAGGTCAATGCGCCCAAACATTTAATTAGATTAAAACGGTGTTTATTAAGGATTTTTAATAAAGCTTAGATTAACCTTCCCCCCATCCCTAGTAGGCAATTCATTATGAAAGGACTTGACCGGCACCAACCAAGCCCACTGCTGCAGCACTATCGCCGAGGAAATGGTTCGAGTGATACCACGCCAAAGAAAGGGAAGGTATCACATTATTATTATCATTGATATTAAAGGTCAAGCTTAATTGCATCTACCTTAAAAAAAAAAAAAAAATCTCACGCCCACAGAACTGAACAAACCCCAAACTTTTCAAGGGAGGCACCACTCCCACCCCCCAGCCTCCATCAAAAGCCCTGCCTGCAAATAACCTCCTGCCGAAACAAAACCTCGCGAGCAGCAATTAATACAGGATTTTAAGCAATATTGTAAGGTTTTCACGGGAAGCCTGTGCACCTGCAGCCGCCCAGGCAGCGATATGACCCCCAGAAGGAGAGATTATTCCTCCCTCCCCCGTTTTACTGCAGCTGGTTCTGAAGGTCTGAGCCACCTCCTATCGCCGCTGCCCTGCTGAGCACTGCAGGGAAACTGGGGACGCGAGAAAAATTCTGAAACAACACCTACTCCTTTGCCCGGATTATTAATTCCCTGTTTTGGGTGCCTGGGCCGCGCTGGCGATTCGGGCCGACGCCCGGCCCGGGCAGACGGTGACAGGGGGAAACAGGAACCGGGGAGGGATGCCGGGCGTCCCCTCCGCGCACACACCGGGCCCGCCGTCCCTTCAGGCTATTTTATCGCTATTTACCGCGGCCTATCACCTCCTCCCGGTATTTGCTAAGTCACGGACGGAGCGGTGTAGGGCGGGTTGGGGGGGGGGAACACACGGGCCCGGCGGCGGCTCC
>VWZU01016805.1:409651-426601 GCA_013397095.1 Sterrhoptilus dennistouni | reverse complement strand
ACACCGGGAGGGCCAGGGATACACCGGGAGGGCCGGCCGCTTACCGGGGACACACCGGGAGTGCTGGCCCCTTACCGGGGGCACGGGGAACCGGGAGTACCGGCCCCTTACCGGGGACACCAGGGGAACCGGCAGTGCCGGCCGCTTACCGGGGACACACCGGGAGTGCCGGGCACGGGCCGCGCAGGTCAGGCCCACGGGAAAACACCGGCCTGGCTGTAAGCTACCTTAAACACAGCAGCAGTGGCACCGAGCACCGGGAAGACAAGACACCGGGGGTAGACCCCCCCGCCTCTGGCCTCCCGCTGGCTCCGGGCGCTGTGGTCCATTCCGGTGTCCCTGCCCAGGAATCCCCTCCCGGGACGGCTCTGTCTCAGTCAGTGACCTTGTCCCGCGGATCTGGAGTCACCGGAGTGGAGGAAACGTTCAGATCTTCTGTGTCTGTCACCTCCGTGTGCCCGGAGCTCCGGGGGCTCCCCCGGGCATCTCCACAGGGTCAGTACAGAAACACCCGCACTTCACACTGGGAACTGAATGTTCGCACAATCTACAAACCCCATTCAGTTAAATCTCAAAATATCTTTTGTTCAGTATCTCAAAATGGTAGTTCCTGATGGTAAACTGAGGCACAGAGCACTGCTGGTTTATTAACCCGTGTGCTCACAAGACGGGACACAGCAGAGCCTGTCCAGCTCCTGTGTGACCACAAGCCAAGGAGCTCTGTCCAGCAGAGCTGTGCCGTGGGTTTGTTGTTTGAGCCCTGAGAGCCCCGGTGGCTGCAGTGTCAGGGGCGGCACATTGCCCTGGAGCCCAGCACGGTGAGCACTGCAGCTGTGCTGCCACAGAAACCTGCTGCTGGCCCGGGATCCAGAGCCCTGCAGCCCCAGGGACAGCCAGCACGGCCACCTCCAGCCCCAGGGACAGACAGACACCACGGCCACTTCCAGCCCCAGGGACAGACACCACGGCCACCTCCAGCCCCAGGGACAGACAGACACCACGGCCACCTCCAGCCCCAGGGACAGCAGGGCCGCACAGCTCCATGAAATGCTGACCCAAGGAAAGAGGTAATTCCACGTGCAAAATTATCTAGGTAGCAAAAACTAAAAGAAACTTCAAGGGACAGGGAAAATTTTGTAATCAAAAGCTGTACAGTCTTATCTGTAGCAGTGAAGATTATTAATGTAACAGTTACATAATGGAACTCTGTGTTTGTACCCAGAGCACCTGAGGGTACTGGTGTCAGCTTTGCCTGTGCTGTGCCTTGGCCACTCACTTTCTCTTTTTTATTTTATACAGCAATGGACAAGGCTGTGCAAACCCTGTACACCACAAGGCACTTGTCAGAGTTATTTCATAGACAACATAAGAAACAGGATGGAGATTCAGGGGAAGACTTTCAAATGGTTGCCCAAATTATCTTGGATTCAGTTCCATCTACTTGCAAAGCAGGCAAAGCCTCAAAATTCCTATATTTCAAGTATTTTGGGGTGCGTATTCAAGTGATAATTAGCATCTACCCAAAAAGTTAAATCTGGTTCGCAGGGATTGATGAATTGTCCAGAGATTCTGAGGACACTGGTGTTTTATTCTCCTTTTACAGCTGGCCTTCCTTGTAATATCATTGCTTGATATTAGAATGGAAAAGAAGTGCCAGCTGAACCATGAGGAGTCTCAGAGCCCATTTCTCTTGATCATTTCCTTGGTTGCCACCACATACCCTGATAACAGCAAACACAGACCCTGCACCTCAGTGGGGACAGGCAGGTCCAAATCACAGCTCCTCCTGATCTCAACTTCAGGTTTCCCCTCAGAACATTCCTGAAGGTAGTGTTTGCAGCTTGCACAGCTCTGCTGCAGTGTGAGCCAGGCTTCTCCAGGGGAGTTCTTGCCATCTGGGGTAGAGCAGACACAGCAAAAGCCACTACAGCCAGGACTGTGATTCCAAACATTCCATCAACCCCTGCCACACACTTCCTGCTCCACACGGAAACTGGGCTCATTGATAATTCATGTGTTGCCTCTGAATGAAAGTTGTCATTAATATTCTACACGTGTAGATATTTGTGTGGCAGAGCACCTGCAGTGACTGTTCACTGCAAGCAGCTCCTGTACACGTTCCTGACCTACAAAAGGTGTGAGCTGTCACAGCCACGGAGATCTGCAACAGAAAGAGTTGCGTGGAAATGCCTCCACAGATTTGGACTGAAGGATCAGTGCAGTTTTAGGTCGGGACTGAATTCCAGTGACACAAATACTGTCATTACAAGGTGCCCAAGCACATACCAAAGGAAATTAACTTCTGGCTGTGTCTTGCAATTCAATTTAATGAGTCAATGGGCATGTCTACCTGTGTCATTAACCCTGTCACTGGGATAAATCACGAGAAATGAGCATTTTTTCTTCTTTTTGTTCACTAGTGAATAGTGACTTCTCTGTGTCTCAAACAAGACTCTAGAACTGCAAATTTTCCACTTTATTGTTTTTATAGGTGCAAAAGTTTTAGAAATCCCACTCCTGGTATTCACATGGCCTTTCCTCTACGTTACAAACATAAGGAAGAGGGCAATCTGTGTGTCCTGCTCTACGTGACATTCTCAATTAAAAAGAAGATAAACAAATCCTGTCTCTGAGGTTCCTGTGTGGGGAACCTTGGCCCAGTGCAAAGTCTTCCCTTGTTGCAGTAAACTTTTCACTGAAGTGAGCCCCTTTTCTAATTTAGTATGAAGGAAACAAAAATTAAATTTTCAGCACGTGTTCCTGTTTTACTCCGAAAAGTGGCCGTGCCTGTTTTTGTTCCATTCTGTGTCTCACCTGGACTGTGATCACCTAGAGCTTATAACGAGTTTGTGCTACTGTTGGTGATGACGTGTTTCCGTATCTTGATTCAAAAGTCTTTGATAGTCCAATACTATTCCCATGATCCTGCTTTCACGTGGTTCCTTCTTCAAACTCACGTGTTGGTTCTTTCCCTGCAGCCAAAGGATGAAAGTCCAGGTACAAGTAGCATTTCAGGCACTTATCAGTTCTGTTTGCACTGGTGTCCCCTGACAGGCCCTTGTCCAAACCAGGCCCTGGAGGTGCAGCCCTCCCTGGCAGCCACGGGCCTGCCTCCCTTGCCAGTCCCAGCTCATCTGCTGCTTCCTCTGTGTTTTTTCCTCTGTGTCTGCTTGGCCTCACATTCACCTGCTCTGTCCCCATACAGTGAGTGGCATCTTAAAAATATCCTTTTTCTCTGAGACCGTGAAAGCAAGTGTTGCCTATAATAACCTTGTGAAAGTTTTTAACATAGGAGTAGGCATTTATTGTCGAACAATAAGGTGTTTTCTGTTCCCAGAATTTTAAAATGTATGAGAATTATATTATTCAAGGATAAATATGCTTACTTTAAAACTTTTATTCAATAGTTTTAGTGAATTAATTCTTATATCTTTAAAATGTTTGTCTGGGTTACAGTGAAGGCACAGTCCAGTTAAAAGGATGGTAAAGTAGTGCAGAGATAATAAAACATCCACATTTTAATGGAATTGAGGCATGCACTTTTGCCTGCAAAAGCTGCATATAGTTCTCATGCTAATGCTGCAGCTGAACATGCAGATTAGGTCATGGTAGGCTCCTGTAGCTAAGCAGGACAATTTGTGCATTAGTACTTGATTTGTGTAGAAAACTGCTGCAAAGGCCCGTGCAGGTATCTGGGATTGGATGGATCGCTCCCAGCTCTCCCAGATGTGCTGCACAGTTTGATGGACTCCAGCTTAAACCTCGCTGTACCTCAGCATCCCTTGTCCACTCAAACATGCTCTTTAAATTCTGCTTTTACAGCACAGATGTTGTTCAAGATACTGTAAAACACCAGGAAAGCGTGGCCTCTGCTCCACGGGTGCCACAGCTTCTGAACACAACTTTATAGCACAAACTGTTCAGTCCATCTGTGAATACCAGAGAGAGATGTTATTAATTATGTGATTCCTTTACAGATGTGGGAGATGGGAGGAGTCCCCCGGGGGCTGTAGCTGTGGCTGTCACCAGGGTGGTGACTTCGCTGCTCAACTCATGTAGATCCTGCACCACGGATTGCAACCACAGGCTGAGGTATGCAGGGAGCCTGGTCAGTACCTACTAGGAGGATGATTCGTAGTGTTACATGTCTTCTAAACAACGATATAACCCTGAGCAGAAATACTTCCCCTTACAGCAAAATGAATGCTCTTTTCCTAACGTTAAATCTGTTCAACTGACAAACCCGCACCAGCTTTAATAAACTGACAGTATATCCCCTCATTAAAAACAGCAACATTTTACAACATATAGAACTATTCAGAAATATAAATGCCATACCAATAGTTTATTTTTTACATATTAGAATATTTGTTATTACTAGAAAATAAAAATCGTCTATTTGATAAGAAACTCTTGTTTCTCAGCAACATTATGAATATTACTGGTCTAACTAGAGGGCTGAGAGGTTGAAATAGATGTGTGCTGAGAGCCCCTTCAACTTCTAAAAAGCCAGTCCAGGTTTCTTTCCAACAGGACAGAATATTGTAGCTTCCCTACAAGGAGGAGGTAGGTGGCTGAAATGCTGGGTGATTCACAGCTGTAAGAATGCACCACCACCAACCCATGCATGGATACTCACACGCCCTGATCAAATTATATGTTTGACACGTTCTTAAACTGAACCTTTCTGCAAGCAATTACACAGGTTAGTGATGCTGTGATTCAGTGTGGTGCTGGCTGATGATGAAACACTGCAGGGTTGCTCCTCATGGCACATGGCAGCAGGAAACAGGAACCTTAACTTGCCCTTTTACCACTGGCTTCCCTCTGGAGAACAGCTGTAAGGAATATTATCTTTTGCTTGTGAAAGAGGACAACTTAGAGACATCACCTGGTGCTGTAGGTATTTTCTAGTAAATGTACTGAAAACTGTAAATGGAAGAGAAGAGCTGAGATTGAAAGCTTTTGTCAGACAGCAAAGACACAGACACAGCGTGGGACAGAATCACTTGGCTCCAAAGGACGGAGGCAGTGAAAGGGTTTGTTCAGTGCTGCATGAGCAGGAACACTGCTGCAGTCAGTCCCTTCTGTAAGGGTGCAACTGTAAGTCCCAAGAGGGAGGGAAAGGGAAGGAAGAAGGAATATCTGTACATTTTTGGAAAAGTTACAAATTCTTAACACTGATACACTGTGATGTCCTGTGCTTTGTCCTCTCAGGAGCTTCTCTGCTTTGGAGCAAATCATTTCATGTCTCTTGAATACTTGTTAAAACATTTCCAAGGCCAGCATTATTCATTCATGTTTATGAAGTCTGTTTATATTCGTGCTTCAGTAAATGTCACCTAAAAGTAATATTATCAAGCATTGGAAAAAATCTTTTTCCCAAACCCGTGGTTAAGCTCTTGGTGACTGTGATGGGATTAATCATCCAACTGGTCTTCAATGTTTATAGAGAACAGTGGATGTGTCTCCACACTCTGCTGGCTGAAAAGCTCTCTTAGACATTAATGTGCTTCTGTTGTTTGTTCTAAGCATCATTTAGTGCCCTCAGTGACTTTATTGTGTTTATATATATAATTAGAAAAAGGTACATTTTAGGATGTGACATTTTTGGACAGGTTAAAAAATGCACCTAATTATAATTGCTTCAGAAAGGATCAATTGTCCCTGACTCTGCACTGGCTTTTCTGTATTCATTCCAAATAGGAAATTCTAAACAGATTTCATTAAACTAATGCGTATTACCTTAAAAAATGATAAAAGATGAGTTCTGTGGCTTTAAGAGCTCTCTATGAAAAAGGGAATAGAACTTTACCAGAAGGTAAGAAATCAGCATCCAACCGTGACACAAGAGTTTGTAGGCAAGACTTCCACTGGTGCCAGTTAGAGCTGTGCTGTAAGGAGATTAGAGTTATGTAATAGAATGTTTTACTGAATAGTTTCATAGTTCAATAAATTTTCTATGACTGGGAGAGACATGGGCAGAATGGGCTCTGAAGATGACAGGACATGATTTTTACAGTGTTTACCCTTTATTTTACACCAGTACTCCTTCTGAATTAGCCAGGAGTGATCCACAACTCTAACTAGGAACAAAATGTCAGACTTGAATTATAAAAATCAGAGTTGTGAGGTTCAGTTTGTTCTCATTTTAATCCATGGTGATATCCTTGGTTAGAAATGGTGTTAATAAATAATGACAATCTGTATTTGGAATTGAGAAGGATTTCTAATTGAGAATGATTTACTAATTCTTAAAAACATTGGAACGAACTCCTATTTTCTTCATTTACAGAGTCCCAGTAGATTTCCATTTGGCCTGGAGAGTTTTCTCTGTCCCCGTTTTCAGGCTTCATTGCCTTATCTGTATTCACTGCTTTATCTCCTATGGCATCTTCTTCATTATTAAGCAGGGTCTGAGAAGGAGAGATTGGATTAGAACAATTTTGTCATCTGATGGCACAAGACAATACAAAGTATCTCATAACCTTTTTTACATACTGATAAAACAGATTTTTTTTATATGAACTCACTCTAACACATCTGATCTGTAACGTCTTCCAATATGTTGTATTTGCAGAGCTACTCTGTGATTTTTCAAAAACCCACCAACCAACCAACCCACCAACCAACCAACCAACCCACCAACCAACCAACCAACCAGGGAACCAACCAATTTGCCTCTTTTAAGGACTCATGGAGGGGGGTGTAAGGCAGCCAGGGATTCTGACCTGTCTGTAAAAACTGAGAACTGCATAAATAAGGAGCTTGAGTTTGCAAAGTTGTTTTTTTCTATGGCATCATTTCCTAAGATTCTTTTTTCTCAGGACTTAGAATTAATCAGCTTGATGGTACATAACACAGCTGAAATAAATACCCTTTGTTTTCTTTTAAGTTGCCAATGTAACCATAAATAATAATTTTTAAAAAAGCAACGAAAACAAAACCAAACCAGACAGTGTTGGGGAGAGCAACTAATTGACAATGTGCCAGAATAATGGAGTTAGGTAAGGCTGTTAGAAAGCAATTGAATTATGGTAAGACAGTAATAACAACTGTGGGAGTCTGGACTGTAAAATTTTCAGCCATAATACTTCAACAGACAGTTCTGAAAAATTTGCCTTTGTGCCACCTGCACGTCTGTAGGACCAGGCATGTCCAGTGCTGCTGAATGCCAGGGTAGGAGCTTCCTTCTGGAGCAGCTGTGTGTGTAGTTCCCATAGTTCACGGATTTTCTGTTGCAGAAGCAGCAAGAAACTAAGATAAGAGTTACTGTAGTGAGTTGAAAAGAATAAGTAAGCTATGAAGAATAAAAATGGACTAGTTTGGGGAAAACTCCATCTCCTACCTTGTCTGTCTGCTCAGGAGACCTTCACCTTTTATTTTCAGGTGAGCAGAGCTGGGCTCTGTTTGCCAGCGGAGCTTTCAGAAGTATTCTTTGAATGCAGAAAGATACCTGTAGGCAATTTCAGCAATACAGCTTTTATTTTCATTTTCTCTACAGAAAAAGACCAAACACTGAAAAAGCTGGTGATTGCATTTTAATAACCAAGAAATCAAGTAAGTTTCAAATGGCTAAGAACAAATTCTCTGGGGAAAATAAACCAAAAGCATTTCCACCTTCAGCCTGAGAGATCAACCTTCAGAATATGTAACCTGCCAGGTTCTGGGTTCACCATTAGGTACTTTGTACAAACCACCTTTTTTAATTCAGGGTGGTTTCCCCACAAGGGAGTCTTTCCAGGCTCCAGGTTAATTATGTTTCTCTCCTCTCGAGTTTCTTTACTACCTAGAATTTTAACCTAATGTAGTCTATTTTAGGTTTTTTAAAGTGCTCAGTGCTATGATATCCATGTAGCCATCTAAAAAAAGATTATTAAAATGCGAATAAAGGGAAGTAGAGGACAGCTAGGGATCATCCTAGTTCTCACAGAACATAGTGAGTGGCTAAAATATTTGTCCTCAAGTAGTCCTGCTATGCATAATGTGTACATTTTAATGAGTTAATCCCTATGTTCTAGGAACAGACTTTGATAGTATTATCTGTCATTACTTACAAAACTGTATGAATTAGAGTGCCCAGAGTTATTCTGGGGCCGCCGGACCAGTTAAGGTAAAACAGTGTTTTTTACAGGACACCAAAACTTACAAACACTCGGCTCCAGTTGGGGTCCATGTCAGCAGTGACAGAGAGAGGGCACATACTCTCCTAAGATAATGCCAGATGCTGAGGTTTTGCAATAAACCCCTTGCCCCACAACTTCCATCTGCCTTGTCCCCAGCTGGAAGTCTTCAAAGCCTGTTAGCAAACAGCAACAAGTGTTCTACTGACACCTAAGATAGGGAAAATAAAACTCTAGCAGTGCTAAATGTCACACTTGGAAATGGCAATCGTACATGTTCAGCAGCCCATTACCCACTGAAGATTAAAAAATAATGTGGGTCCTTGCTGGGGGGATGCATCAGCAGTCAGAGAATGGAAAGCACCAAGCTCAGAGAGAGCACAGCCTGCCAAATGTGCAGGCAGGAGCCTGTGCCAGTGAGCTGTTACCTAAATAACTTGGTAATTCAACCTCGGATACAGAGTCAGGGAGCACAAGGGAGCCTCTTGTAGCCTGAGATTTAGAGACCTGAAACTGAAAATCAACTAAAATGACTCAAATTTTTATTTTTTTAATATTAGCCATCCAGTGTTTATGTGAGCTCTGAGACTTAAGGGGGAGCAAAGTGGAGCTAAGCGTGGCTGTGAAGCCAGAATGGAGAAATGGGGTCAAATAATCAAGCAGGAACCTTTCTAGTGTCAGCCTTGAACAGTGAGGGCTCTGTAGGGCAGCAGTGGCAGGTCACTGTCCCCAGGAGTTGGTACCAACAGCACATGGAAGGTGCTGGAAGTGCAGGGAGGTCAGCAGGTGCACTAAGAGCCAGGTGCATGGCAATGCTTTTGTCCCCGTGTCCCAAGGGAGCATTGGAGTGACCTGAGAGACAACTGCAGTGGTGACTGCAGAGGGAAGTGATGCTGCTCCCTGGGAAATGGCATTTGAAGGGCAGGGAAGTTCCTTCAGTGGCTGGTGGTGGTTGTGGTTTGGCATTTGTGTTCCTGACTCACATGTAAAAGGACTTCAGACGTAAATTTGTGTGAAGATTACCAGTAATTTGACTGGTGGGGGGTCGCCATGTAAAGGACAGTAAAGGCTGCTCAGGGGTAGTCAGAGATGATGCTCATGCTGGTGAGAATCCCTAAAAAGCAGTAAGAGTCTCCTGAAATCTTCTCCAGCATGGATGCAGGAAAATTTGTTGTCTAGCACCCAAAAGGTCAAAAATAATGTGAAGAGAGCAACTTGATTAGTTTAACGTTCATGCTTGCTTTTAGAAAGCATCTAAAATGCTTTCTTCCACCTTCTATAAGCTTATGGAAAGCCCTCCCTGAATTCATTTGGAGCAGGTCCTTCAAGGTACAAATGAATCTTTGGTTTAAAGAAGGAAGGAACACCAATGAATACAGCCCAGCTCCAACCAGTGGTCACATTTCTGTGCAAAGATTTGATTAGTGAAGTACATTCTTTTTAGATTGTTTGTAATGGATGTAAGAGCTTGACATTAGCTACTTACTGTATCCCCAGCCCAGCTTAAAACCACTGTGGAACCTCCTTATGGTACGTTGGAAATGGAGAAGAAAATGTGAGGACTTGTAGTAAATCCTTTAATCTTGTAGTAAAATTAATTTTCATGGAATTTGGGTTGTTTCGCTGAGTGACACAAACAGCACTCTACATTTGTAGTGCTTTATTTTTGTGCAGTTCATTCTTCAATTGTCTTGTATCTTGTGGAGTAATTTACATATATGCAAAATGAATGTAAAAAAAACCAACTGTGGCCTTTCTCACTACGATTTTGCAAGTGCTAATAATATAACAGGGTGCAAGGCAAGTGGAGAATCTTGCCTTCAGGCATGAGTCTGGTTTCACAGCATTTTTCTCCAGTTCATTGTTTTGATGTTATTCTTAATTTATCACTATTTTTACTAATTAGAAAAATACTCAAGAAACTCTCCCATTCAAAAAATTGTTGTGCAACTCAACAGCTAATACACATTTTAATCTGGAGTGTTGAGAATGATGGTGAGAAGCAAGATGGGATGGAGTCGGGGTAGGAAACTTGGAATTCAAGGAAATTAAAGGGAAGAGAAGAAAAACTATTTATCAGTTAGGGCAGGATTCTGTGTTTATCCATCGTGGCAGACAGAGGGAAGGAAAGAGAGGAGGGCATCACGAGGAGTTGGGTGTTGGCTGTGAGCACACCAGTTGTGATGGGAGAGGGGAGCACAGCAAAGAGAGAAGTTGCTGTTGGTGTTCAGAGTCAAAGAATGTCTGAGCAGGGCAGTGATCAGCTCGGCAGAGCCTGTAGCCCCATATTAGCCAGGTGGCCAGTGCCCCACTCAGTCTGCCAGGGGAGTTGATCATGAGCTCAGAGCCAGACAGGGTGCCAGGTGGCCAGATCCACCCTCGGCATCCAATTAACAATGACACTGCTCTGGAGCCAAGCGAGAGGGCGGCTCTGCCGTGGGGACAGGAGCATCACCACACCACCAGTCTGGTCCCTATGGCAGCTCCAGCTGCTCTGCATTTCTCTAGAAAGCTTGGCCTTCTCGAGACTTTGAGTAGTTTGGGTTGGTTGGTTTTGGGGTGGTTTTTAAGCAGTAAAGCTGTCTAAATCTTTTGGATGTCTCAGTGATATCCCTGTCCAGCACTTTCTCCATGGCTCAGAGGAGAGCTGTGCTCTGCTCTTGAGACATCCAAGTAGAGAAATTTTTTCCATTTTATTCGTATGTTGTGAATACATAAAGGTCTTCCATTTGTAGCATCTTGTATAAGTATTAGAGTATTAAAAAAATAAAGGGGAGTGTTTTAAAATGTATCTCTCTTGAAGCTTCTCATAGGCTGAAAATAGCATTCCACCTTTAGGCTGGCAGTTAGGGCAAGATAAACATTCCAGAATCAGGCAAACGGACTGGCTGAAAGTGAGATAATAGTTGATAGAAATGGAGCTATTTATAGGATGCTGTGGTTCAGGACAGCCCCGTGACTCACGGTCAGCACGGGGAAGGTGCTCTCAGGGGACAGGCCTGGCCAACATCTCAGAGCCTCCTGCAGTTACACCCGGGACAGACTGACACAACAACGGCAGGGCTGTGATTCTAACTGGGCAGCTACAGAGAAGGATATTTAAAACTCACTGGCCCGGTGTCAGATTGGTCACATCTCACTGATTTGCTGTATATGAGTACAAGGATATGCGTATGAGACAATCAGCTACATCAAGCAGAGTGTTTTTAGAAGAGAGGGTGACGTCTCCTTCGGCAGATGGAATACAACAATACCAGTGCTTGTTTCAAGTTCTCACTCTATTTGTTAAATCACGTAAGACTTCTCAGTATTCTCAGGAATCACTAATCTCAGTGTTAGATTTCTCAGTGAAGAGACAGGAATAGCAGTTTTGGTCCGTGACTCCTCAAAGCCAATGAAATATCCCAGCATTTTTGGACGAAGGGGACAGTAACTGATGTACTGTGATCCTCAGTTGACTCAGTGGCCCTGTGACCCTGTGTTAGCCTCTCTCACCAGTTTCCATGGCAAAACGGAGCTAACAGCGCTCGATTATCCACTTTATCTACTAAACAGGGTTAAGACTGGGGACGTTACGACCATTTAATTACTCTTTGTAATGAGCTCTGAAGAGAAGTGACTGGGAGCCGGTGGTGGTGGGGTAAATCTCACAGCTGCGGGATAAACTGTGTGTGCAGGGCGGGAGGGAGGCGCGGGCAGCAGCAGATGCCGGTGCTACCTGTCCCGGTGGTTCCAGGTGCCGGTCCCAGCCCTTCCCTCCCGCCCAACGCCGCGGTCCGGCCGTACCGAGGGCGATGCCGAGCGCCTTGCATCATCCGCCCGCCTCCCCCTCTCTCCGCGCCGCAGCTGCCATAGCCACAATGACGCTGGGAGGAGTGTGTGTGTGTGTGTGTCCGTGGCATTTCTGCCCGTTGGATCCCCGGCCGGCCATCCCACGGAGGTGGGGTTTCGGCCGTGCTTACGTGTCTGTGTTTTAGATCAGGCTTTCCTTGTGTGGCTGCCCTGGTTCCTCTGTGTCCTGCGCGCCCCGGGCTGCGGGGCGAGGCTGCTGTGGTTCCTCGGTACCCGACCCCCGGCCGCCCCTGCTCGCCCCCGTGTTCCTCTGCCTCTCCTCCCTTCACCGGCTTTTCGGCAGGGAGGGACACGTTCTCCAGGGAATTGGAGAGAGAAAAGGAACTTGGAGAGAGAGAAAAGGCTGTGTCAGACCAAGTTTTGGGTTATCAGTGGCCGGACAGGTGGCCGGTGGCGGGCAGGGCAATCCCCGGGTGACCCTGCTGGGTGTCCCCTCCCCGCAGAGCCCCAGGGTGTGCCCAGCTCTGCCTGTGCCCGGCCTGCTCACAGCTACACCAGCAACCCCAGCACCTCTGGAATCTCTGACAGTACACAGTGAACTCGCTGAGCAATTTTAGTCCCTGAAAATTATTTGTTTTGAGAAACAACTTAAAACAAGAAGGTTTTGATTGGTGGCTAGGTTCAGAAGTGCTGCCTTGTCTTGTTTTGACTTTAAGTGTTTGTGAAATATAAATGCTGACTCTGTGCCTCTTTCTTGTATTCTAACATGATTGCTTTTAGAATGCCTCCATCATTTTGGAGCAGCAGAAGGGTGTTTTCATGTCACTTTCTAAGGGCAGGAACTAATGTAGTCATATTGATGAAGGCAGCACCCAGTCTGGTAGAAAAGACAGAGAAATTAATGGTCAGCTCCAAATATTTCAAAGTTCTAGGTAGGGCCTTCCCCAGATAATGTTTTTCCATTTTAATTAATTCTTAATTTCTATTGATTTTTTTTTACTGGCATCATCAGGCTTCACAGTATTTATATTTGGGTTGTTTGTTTTCAGAATGTTGGAGAACAACATGTGAAAGAACAAAACCCAAATGAGTTCAAAGATCACTTTGTCATTAATGTAATATGGGGCTTGTTTATCAGTGACCTCACATTCTCAGATGCCAGTTGAGAACCTGCTGAAGGACCAGACAATTGGAATGATTGTCTATAATTGAGCTGCCATCAAGTCAGCTGCCGTCCCAGAGATCATGGAATCCTCTTCCTAAATGTCTGAGACACCACAGAGTTTTGTGGGGATTCTTACCACAGGAGGATGAGATTCTTCTCCAGGTTAAAATAACCTCTCTCTCCTGGCCCTCTCTCCTCCAGTGATCCCACACTGTGCTGTGGGCAGGCTCTGGGACAGGCAATAGGGAGGATTTTGCGAGACATACTAAGGGTAAAACTCTGCTTTGATGGCAGGTGGCATTCACTACAGCACTGCTAGATTCATGCTAATTTCAGTGTATACTTGATGTTAAGCTCTGTGTATTTCTAATTTCAACTTCCCTTGCTCCAGTCCCTCTGTTGCCCCCCTTGACACCCACATACCCCTTACCTGACAGACATGCCTGGCAGTGTGCTCAGAAAGAGCTGATGAAACACACAGAGCCCCTGCCAGACACCACGAACAGTGTTGCCCCAAGGAAACAAAAATTGCCTGTCTGTATTACACTCATGTGCTGTGCAGATTAGGATATGGCTTCAGGTATCTGAATGCTTTAGGCCTGACTGTAAGATTTTTTTTTTACCCCCATAATAATGAAGTGGAACTAAATGCTCTGTGTTCCAATATGCCACAAGGCTGATTAAATAGGAGCCTTGGAAAGAGGATGTAGAGTCAACATTTAGCTTTGGGTATTCTTTTGTTTATTATTTTTGAACAGTAGGTTGGAGCAGATTACAAAGCTTGAAATGAATATAAATAGTTTCCTGATTTAAAAAAAGAAAGAAAAAAGTAGAAGAGTACTTAAATTAAACCTTGCCCTGAGGAGCTGGCAGCTCCAAGCCAACACGTGGACTTGTGTAGTGGCACTGTAAAGAGTAATGCCAAACCAAAAGGAAATTAAACTCATCTCGTTGGGTTTGCTTCAGTGTTCTCCCAGCCCAGCTGTCTGTAGAGCTGTTACCAACATATTTACACTGAGAATTAGGACACTATTATTTGTAACAGCAGTTTTTGTAACAGCTCTCCTCCGCTGCAGAATGCCTTCTTGGCACCAAATGATTTCTGCAGCAGTCCTGGAATGGCAACAATCCTCATAATTTTAATAGTTCTTATCATCTGGGAAATACCAATCCGTTTTTGAGGTCCTGGATTTACTTATAGCATTAAGATTAGTTAATAAATATAATAACAGTGATATCATTGTTATCTGTAAGACTTGAATGGGCAGGAGGCTTCACTATCTGATAGAACAAGGAAGGAAAGGCCAGGTAGGGCATTAGGGCAAGTGAGGAATGGAACAGCAGCCCCTCCTTCCCAGCTCCCACAGTGTGACCTCCAGACACGCTCTTCCCATTCATCCTAGCACTTGGTTTTCCTGGAGAAATCTGGCAAAGGATCAGGCAATGCATAATGGAAAGGCTGCTGCATGCTGCAAGTGACAAACCCCACAGCGTTTGGCATTCATTTCTGTTGCATTTGGAGACGTGGGCTGGGTAATCCAATGTGTCTTTTATGTCTTATCTGGTATTGTTTGCAGCAGGCCTGTTTAGTGAGCATGTCACCTTTAGGCATTAGTGATGAACAGCATCTGAAAATGGACCCCTACCAGGCTGCTGCTTAAGCAGCACAAGAGCACAGCTCATGGTCCCAGCCAGCCTGGGCTCCATGGCCAGCACTGCCAATGGACTGTCCACTATGAGTCCTTGGTTTGAGCCTCCCTATTAATATGGTGAACTTATGGTAAAACACTGTGAAGCAGTTTGGAAATATCAGAGGAAAATAATGCACCTTTATTTATCCCAATCTTCTTATTCACAGGTCTGTGCAGCCATAAATAACATGTCAATGCATTTGTTTACTTCATGTAGCATCTGGAAATTAACAGGTACAGAATATCACTGTCTCTGCCTAGTGCATTAGGAATTGTAGAGGGGTTTTGGACTCATTAATAAATAGATATTTTATTATCTATTGAGAACAGGGCTGAAAGAGGACTTAGCACAAAAGGCCCTGTGGATGGTGTTTTTATTGCAGTCCCTTAGTGAATATCATCCAAAAGGATTTCAGCACTGTATTTTGCCATCTCTTCTAAGCAGAATACAAAATTATATATAAATATATATATACACTTAAATGTACTTTTGCAGCACTTTGGGGAAGATGGGGCTAACTCTGACCCAATTTTTCACTGAAGTGATTAGTGGTTCGATGTGCCTGGAACTGAAATCCATTAAAAGGTGCTGCTGTGTTAAAGTTTCATCTCTGGTGATCAGATTTCTTTGAGGAGTCTGCAGTTACCCACTCAAAAATAGACTCACTAACAGTCACTAAGTAATTTTTGAATATTTAGGTCACTTCTCGTTTTCGGCTTTGGAGGCAGAACCTGGAACAGGTTCTGCTCTGAACTGGTTACTGCTCTGAACTCTGCTGTTCCCACTTAAATAAGGGGGAATTTCCCCATTAACTTCAGTAGCCAGGACTTCTAGATCTGTTTGAGTTTAAATGTATGAAAATTTCAGCATTGTTGCCATCACAGTTCCACGTTTCAGGATGGTGTATCACTTGCTTCTGTTCAAATTCAATCCTTTTGGTTAGTTAGGAGTTCTTTTGACTGAAAAAGCCATGTCAATGGAAGCCCAAAAAGGCTGAGGAGTTTGGTATACTTCTTTCCCTTCCTTTTCTGTGATTTCAGCCATACCTGGATTTGGGGATTTGCTGAGCTTCAACAATCCCATTATAACCAGAGCAATGCAATTTGTCTGTAGACAAGCTCTTAATGTCATTTACAGTGATTATATCTGTGTTAAAATTACAGTATTGGTTCAGGGCAATTTCATTATTTTAAACAATTATTTAAAATAATTGTGAAACAAATCAGTCATCCTTTTTTGTAAAATTGCTTCAAATGACTTTTCTTCCAACACTTCTCTTTGAAGGAGGCCTGTTGTGGCCCTCTGTCAGTGGCTGTAGGTGCAGCCAGACTTTGCTCACAGCAGTGTCAGACAATCCTGGGCTCAGCAGAGGTGGCCTGGAGCTGCTGTGGTGGTGCTCAGAGCTGCTCCGAGGGCTGAGTTTCCTGGCTGCTGAGGCTTTCCTGCAGCACAAGGAGCTTTGAGCGCAGGGTTAGATTATTTATTATCATTTATTATAATCTACTGGTTAGATTATTCATTATCATTACTATAGAAAACAATAGTATTTTATTACTATTATTTTCTGGATTTCCCATGTTAATTTTACAGTCTTTGCCTTCTCCAAGGATGGATTCCCCATGACCTTGTTCCCTGATGTTATACTTGTTCTGGCAGGTTGTGCTCACACCCTACAGTCACTTGGCCAGAGCATCTCTTCTAACCCTTTGGAGAAATGGCTCTTCTAGCTTTAACCATACAAAGAAGAACATGAGGTTATATTACCTTTTGGTACTTTGTTATTTGATACTTGAAGATTTTAGGAGAAAAATAATAAAAGTTTCCCTTTCTCTGCACCTAACTCAAGAGGGTACCGCGATAGCTCGTTTTGAATGTTTTGTGTCACTGGGACTGTGGACAGTTTAAACAGAGAGAACCACCTTGGAAATGCAGCTCTCAAGGTGTCTGTCCGTGCTTGAGGGAGCGGGTGGGGAACGCTTTTCCGGGCTGTCCATGGGAGGGAGACAGGGAGCCGGGACGGGCTCCTCATCCCGGGAAACCGGGGGCGCGGGCAGGAGCCGGGCAGGAGGAGGACAGGAGCAGGGCAGGAGCAGGAGCAGGAGCAGGGCAGGAGCAGGACAGGAGCAGGGCAGGAGCAGGAGCAGGAGCAGGAGCAGGGCAGGAGGAGGACAGGAGCAG
>VWZU01016805.1:396894-409292 GCA_013397095.1 Sterrhoptilus dennistouni | reverse complement strand
AGGACAGGAGCAGGAGCAGGAGCAGGACAGGACAGGAGCAGGGCAGGAGCAGGACAGGAGCAGGGCAGGAGCAGGAGCAGGGCAGGAGCCGGGCAGGAGCCGGGCAGAACAGGAGCAGGAGCCGGGCAGGAGCGCCGCTTCTGCCTGGGGATCACCGAGTGGCTCAAGACACCAATGGACTGCCAGGAGACGAGGGGAACTGAGAACACATGAGCTGCTATCAGCTTCATGAATGAGTCACCAAAGAGAGAAAAGAACCCTCATTAAATCAGGACTTGTCACAAGTATGAGACCTGAGCAAGTGCTTTCAGCGTCTAAAGGGATGATCCCTCTGCACTGCTCTCGGTTTCATCTCGATGATGTTTAAAGACATCATTTCATATCTCTAAACATTTTTTAATGCCAAACAAGTGCCGTTTGCGTTTATGTGCTCAGACTAACAGTGACATCCAGTGGCTGAGCGACCCAAGCACGGGAACAATCGCTGGGAATGGAGCGGCCGAAGGGATCAGTCGTGGTGACTTAGATCACACGGACCTCAGAGTGAATATGTAATGTGCCATTCTCAAGGCTTGTGTGGCAGCCAAACCCGTTCCACCTTCCCACTCGTTCTCTTGGGAGGAGCTGCAGTGTCTACAAGAGGGATTGCTGTGAAATCTCCTGTGGTGGTGGTTTAGATTGACTCCTGGTTTAAAAATCTTCTTTTATCTCTGTAAACAAGTCTCACTGAGTGTGTAACCACTTCAGGCATGGGCAGAACTGATGGCTGTTCTGAGAGCTACCTGGGCACTGGGGACCAAGCAGGGCTGCAGCAGCAGCAGCACTCGTCTGAGATATGGAATATTGTTATATTGTTTCATGTGCTCCTGAGTCCTCCAAAGCCTTTAGGAANCAAAAAACTTTAGAAAAAAAAAAAAAAAAAAAAAAAAAAAAAAAAAAAAAAAACCACCACCAACCAACCAAAAAACCCACAACAGAAAAGGTGACTAGAACTGATAGTGCAGTGTCGTAAACGGGGCTGAGGTTTCTCTGTGCCCCTAAAGCATCTGATCAGAGTGTGCCAATGCAGATCAGAACGTTTGTTTATTGCTGAGATGTTATTTGCTACTGCCCTTGGTCCCAAAGGCAGCCCCTGGAGCCACCATTGCTCAGCCAGCCCCCAGGGCCGTGGGCATGTCACAGGTGGAGGATCATCCACTGCCCTTTGGGATGGCTGCTGCACCCTTCTGAGGGCAAACTGCAGCATCTTCCTCTTACTGCTCAGCTTCCAGAGAGACATTTGTGTTTTGTTTGTGGTCTGACAGTTAACAGAGATCTTAATGACATAGAATTCATAGAGCTTTAGGATGGTAATTACAAAAGCAATGCCGCGTTCCAGGAACAAACTCGAATATTTCAGAGAAAACTCACACAAAACCAGGAACAGCTCCCAGAAGTCTTCTGACATTAAACGTACAAATAGCTTGATAGAATAAATGGCTGCTTCCAGCATGAACAGAACTAATTTTAGACAGGAGTCCCTAATGTGCCTGTCAGTGCTTCCAAATGAATGATTAAAGATAAAAATAGATTTATCAAGTTTTTGCTTGCATGGGGCCTCAGATCTGCGAGCAATACGGAATCACCTGCTGCAGAACCCATGTGCGCCTGCCCTAATGTACTGTGGAAATGATCCCACAGTGTCCATTGAGCACAGCTCATTTCATTGTCACTCCTGGAGATGTCCTGGCTGCAGTAACAAGAAGTGCTTGGTAAATTTGTTTTGATTTCGCTGTTTTCTGATTAACATAAAAGTGCCAGTGCCACGAGGCCCGCTCTGCACTATACTTCATTTTCTTCTAAGAGCCTGTCAGTGAATGGCACACACAATGAGAAATGTGCTTTGTAAGGCTGACCTGAATCTGATGTTGTCTTTTTTGTTGGTTTTCCCCACAAAGTTTTTGTTGCATTTATTTGTTTTTATTGACTATATAACTGAATTTGCATAATAGTATCCATTTAGCAAACATTTTTATTTTAAAACAACTCCACTTGCCTCTGTCTTGTGGCCCAATTTCTAACAAATACACACCAGAAATATATGTTAAAATATTCATAGTACCAGTAATACAGATATATTGTTACAATATCACTGGATGCCTTAAACACATAAACTTGTAAGTACTGTAGGTGTCACAGGGTGCAGTGTGGCTGTGGCAGCTCATTCCTGAGCACCCACAAGCATTGGCAAAGCATCTATTCCCAAAACACCTGATGAGAAAACACCTTCATCACACCTGCTCAAAGGCCAAAGGATTTCACTCTTTTTGTAGGCACATCATTTATCAAAAGAATTAACAGATCTTGTATTTAAGTGCTTAATTGCCAACTAAAAAGTAAAGCCAGAAAAAATGAGTTCATTATTTGTCGTGGATGCAGAGTACATTTGCTTTTACTATGTAGAGTAATACATTTATAGTAAGACTTTATTCTTCAAGGTTTGCGGGTCAAGATTAATCAGGTGTGACCTTGGCACACAGCTCTTCTCTCCATGAAATAAAAGCTGAGCAAGGGAATCTGAAACAAGGATCCATACGTTTATATAGAGCTGAGTCTGATTGAATGGTTGAAATGTAATTGAACAGCAAAAATAACATTGCTTTGCAGAGGGAGAATTAAAGACCTTCGGAAAAAGAGAGGTGAAAGACAAGTAATTTTTCAGTGAAGTGACATTATGAATTAATCTCTAACATGGCTGAGGTTGATGGTTATAGTTCCTTCCCTACTATAATCCTTTCTCCAGTTCTTCCTGCTTAAAATATTCAGAGAGAAAGATACAAACATCAACATTTTAAATGCCAGGTACTTTAGTGACGGAGTGTTTGCTGTTTGCTGCCAAACAAAATTCATGTTTGTTTCTGCTTGGCATCTTTACTTGCAGGAACTTTTAATTTTTTATCTACTTCATCCATTCTGTAGTAGCAAACCAGACTATAACTGGGTAATGGGCTGCTGCAGTCACCCTGGCAGCCCCATCCACAAGAATGCTGCCCACACAGCCAGGACCAAATTCTCTGTATCCAAACTCTGTTGGGACACTTTGGGAAAGCAAAGCTCCTGCCTCAGCTGTCTGAGTTCACAGATCTCAGTGTGTGCATGACAAGGAATAGCTTTGGTTTATATCGTGACAGGGATTTTTCAGTGATTTTTTTATCCATATAAGCTCTCCTTTTTCACATTTCCTTTCTCTTTCATACCCGTCAGAGCATCCTAGACCTCGGCCCCACTCCACCAATGTGGTTTCCCTTGATAAGGGGAATTCCTCACACACTGTTTTTGGCTGGTTTAAGATTATTTTGTGCTCCTTGTCAGGCTTAGCACATAAGACAGTCTTGACTTGTGTGTTTGTATGGTTTTTATTTGTCCCTCTGAAAGCAAAAAGCTCTTGTAGTTCCATGCATAATGCTGGCCTGAAAGCCCATGTGCTGCTCAGGATCCAGCTGCACTAATCTGTTCACACTGTGGTACTCAGCCTTCTTCACAATCCTTTTCAAATTGTCCAGTCAAGCAGATCTTCAACTATTTCCACAGATGTAGAAGCAGTTCCTAAAAGGAGCATTTTTGCTTAGTGATGTAGTTTTCTCCAGCCTGCTCTAGTTTACACATTATCCACTAAGTTTACACGTTTACATAGAAAATGCACAACTGTCACTATAGAGAGGAATTATTTTGAGCCACAACTTTCCTCCTATCTCCTTCTGGTTTTATGAGCTTCCCTGCCAAGACTAATCAATATGTAAACCTCTGCATGTTTTTAGCTGGTCTCATCTTTGTATATTAAAAGTTGTATTCCATAGCTTCCAGGTCTCATCACAGCTTCCATAATATTCACCTTTTTCTTCACTCTTGCAGGCATGAGTTTTGTTACTTTAAATATTCTATTCATTTTTGCAGTTGTTGACAGAAACTTGCAAATCTGACCCTGCAGGCTTGAAGATTATTAGGGACATTGCAAAGCACAGAAGCTTAAAATGAGGCACTACTTTAAAGCTTGGCTGGAGAGAGTCCTCATCCTGATTCATGGCTTTGGAATTGCAGAACTCTATCTAAGCTCCTGTTCATCCTCTCTAATATTTTGAATTGATGTTCCAGGCAGAGGAAGGAGTTGGGAACCAGCCTGTAAAACATGGTCACACCTGCTTCAGTTGTCACTCCCTGTGCCCAGCACAGGCTCTACCCTCACACTGGTAAATATGGTTTGAACCTGACCTAGGGCTTCTACTGCCTTTTCATAATCCACTGAATCATTTATGTTTGTATTAAGGTTTATAATCTTGTTTTTGAAAAAGGAGCACTGACCTTTGGCTGATGTCATTTGCCAGACCTCCTCCAAGCAATGCCATCAGGAATTACAGGGATAATGAGGTGGAACAATTTATTAATCTGTCATCCCTGAGCAAATGGGCTACATTTGTTTTGGAGCCTTAATGTAGTGATCATGGGTTAACCAGCTTGTAAAATCCCTTAGGCATTTCTTTCCAGGTAGGAATAAACTGGGATCTCACTGACGTACCATATAGTAGAGAAAATAAATGGGTGAAATCTATAATTAGCATCAAAACTCATTGGATTTTCACTGGGTCAGGAATTCAGTGATGCCTTCACTGCTGCAATTTACTGCACCCAGAGAGCTCTAGACTGGCTTTGGCAGAGCTCCAGCCAGCACCACAACCTGCAAGAGCTCAGTGGACAGATGTGCTCACTGAAATACTTAGTGGTTGATCTGTGTTCTCTTCCCCATGCAAGGGCAGAGCTGACAGCCCTGCCTGTCCCTGGCCTTTCCCAGGAGTGTTTCTCCAGAGAGCTGCTCCCATGCCTGTGTCCATTCAGCAGGACTGTTCTTCCCTGCTCTGCCCCTGAGGAGAGCCCAAGGCAGCAGCTCCTTTGCCAAGGCCCAGCCCATGGCACAGCCAAGGCTGTGATGATTCACGTTGCTGGAGCTTGTGGGGTTTGGCCAGATATAATATGGGTTCTTCCCCAAGTTTGGGGAACTGCAGTTCCTCAGTTAATCCCTCCCAGACACCTCAGCACAGGTGGACTTTCATGGACATTACTCAGCTTTATCATGGCTGGAGTAGGCAAAGGATTTTAGTCCATAAAACAAATAATCGGAAACACAAGTTAAAATTTGATTCATCACATTGTTTTCCTCTCTTGTTCTAATTTAGAATCATGTCAGAAGTGGCTGGTGTTACAGACATTCAGGTTTGGCCTGCAGGCACAGAATGTCTGATAACATTGTTTAGGGCAAGCAGATTGATCAAATCCTGTAGGCAAGGGGTGGAATATCAGACTCCAGAATCCTTGGATGCATTTAAACATTCAATTCAAATAAATGCAGCTTACAGGAAGAGTTCTACCTATGTTTAGGGCAGAGAGAAGTTCTAAGTTGGGATATTGCTGACACTACTGCTGTACTACGATTAAAATATGGCTTTGGATTAGTAAACAGATGGATTTTGATCTGCATCATGAGCCTGAATGAATTTGTTGCCAGTTCTTGAAGCGATTTGTGTTCTTGGAATCAAACTACCAAACAGTAACAGATGTGAGTACATTGAGCTGTCAAGAGCTTAATGAAGTAAAACTGAGATCACTACCCAGTTTCAGAGAAGGGTTAAGGGGATCCCTTTTTGAAAGCTAATTATTTAGGACAGCACACCTGTCATTAGGCAGCAGAAGATACCAAAAATTAACCATTATCTCGCATGGGTTCTCACTCTGCCACATGTGGTTGAAATGATGGACAGAGTTGTAGCTCAGAATTAACTGAGCTTTCAAATTGGGAGAAAGCAGGAGAAAAAAAAATTATCAAGGGTTTTTAAAACCAGTCGAAATCACAATCACAGCACACATTCAGTAGTATAAAACATTTCTTTTCAATTCTTAATAGCGTAAAGACCATTTGGTACACGGAACACGGACAGTTAAATCCAGCAGACATGCAGCAGACGAGACATCTGCTTTCAGCATGGGCGGGAATAGAGAGCAGAGCCCGGCCGTGCAGGGGGGAAAACCCAGGTTTGGGATGCTCCAGGCTCTGAGCAAGGGCAGGTCTCTGTTGGGGGGAAACCACCTTCTATATCTGCACTGCTCAGCTGGTCCTTCAAGTGTGAAGAATTTAGGTTAATCACCAATCTTCACTGGTTTTGTTGCTGTTTAAAAGTAACTGTGGTGAGCGATGCGCATCTGCAGGATTAAAATCACCAAGTACTGTCCAAGGAGCAGTTTCCATCCTTGTGGAGGCTGGTGGCCATGGCAGTGTGTGTCTAGGGGTGGGAGGGCTCTGGTGGCAGCGGTGAGCTTGGGGGGTGATTCTTTGCAGGTTGCTATATGCAACTAGTTTCACTCATGCAACTCGTGCTATCAGAATCACTCACCTGGTACTGGCAGGCAGAGGGGCTCAAAAACCCTGGCATGGAAAGGAGAGGAGACACTGGATGGCATTGGAAGTGCAGAAAGGAGGGAGAAGTCTTTGTTACTCTCCATTTTTGTGGTACAGAGGATGTTCTGTGCTGACCCTGGGGCTTCTCTGCAGAAAAGCAGATTTATAATTCTTAGGAAATTGCTGCACTTTTACAGGAGATTTGGGTGAATATATAACTGCCTCCATAGGAGCCTTTCATCATTTAGCATCCTACTGATGCCTGCTTTTCCTCTCCACAGGAATCCTGCCCTGGAATGATTGTAAATTACCAGGCAGAAATCTTTGATCACTCACCAATTAACTCCTTTCCTTTCAACATGTAAAGCTCTGTACAAGGGAGCTCCAGTAACTTCAGTATGGACAGAAACATTTATATTCAACATATTGGGGAGTTGGTTACCTGCTACTTATTCCTGAACAGAAAATTTCTTCTGTGGTTCTTTTAGACTGTTCTTTCAATGTAGGCACAAATCCAGTGAGAAGCAATACCTTGTTGTGAGCAGAGAGATTGAGATGGAGAGAAGATGCTCACTTCTCACCTTAAACTTCTTTTTTCTTGGGCCACAGTGGGAAGCAGTGAAATAATCCAGGTGTGGCTCAGCTTTGGGGGCGGGCACAGCCCTGGCTTTAGCTCTGCCCCTGCCCTCAGTCCTGGCTGAGCTCAGCTGGAGCTGACACTCTCAGGGATCACCTTCCTCTTGCATTTGAGATCTGCAAAGAGAAGGATTTGCTTTCCTTCTGAATGAGGGGTTTTTCAGTTGTAATTCTGCATAATTTACATTTTTAAAAGATTTTTGGATACTCTCCAAAGGGCGAACTCCAATTCTAAGGGTGAGTCTCAGCTTGGCTTCAGCAACACACAAAGGACTGAAGGCAGTTGTGAGTTGCCCCTTGATGTGAACTCACCGAGGGATCCTGTTTGCAGTTAGGTTTGGTGTTTGCAAATTTTTGAAATTCACCCTTCTAGAAATTATTGTTGACTTTTAGCACCATCTCAAGTTCTCACTTTCTAGTAAGTTTAGGACTTTCATTTCTTTAACTCTCCACTATCTTACTCATTCCTTCCCAGTGGGAAGTGCCCCACATACTGAATCCAGCAGTGGCAGCCGCAGAATTAGACTCTCACTTCCCCTGTGAAAACATTGCAAAGTTTCTCCTGGATTTTGTTCTACTTTCGTTAAACCCATGCAGTGATTTGCAGCTGTAAAATAAGTTTTTCTGACTCTTGCTCTCCCAAAGCAGGTATCTAAAATAAACCCAGTGATTATTAGCCAGCTATGTTGCAGTAACTATTAAAAAGCAGGGGGGACATTAGTGTCACCACTGAAACAAGCAGATCTTGTCATGGAAAACAGGCTTTCAACATAGGGAAAAAAAAACCAAACAGCCTCAAACAAGTGGTATCGGGGTAAACAGAGAAGGGTGTGGAGTCCCTTTCCCAGGGCCACAGCAGATCCAGGAATAAAGCCAGGTGTCACTCTGGAAGCAGAGAGAATCTCCTCATGCCCTCTGGAGCTCTGCAGAAGCCCTGGCAGCTCTGAGGGGCTGCCTGGGTATGAGGGGATGCTGGGGATGGGGACTGCTGGAGTCCAGCAGCCAGGGAGAACTATGCCCTCTTTTGCCTTTTTTTAAAGATTAAAACTCTTCCATTAGTTCTTTATTTTTCTTTCACTCAATATTTTACAGCAAAAATAAAACTTTTCCTGCTAGGCTATCTTAAAGTAAATGTATTGTAGGAATTTGGGTGTTATGGGTATGTCTTCATTTACAATCACAATATAATTACAAGATTATCACAAGATAATTGCATTAAACTCTCTTTACCTGGAGAGATTTGAAATTATATTAAACCAAACAGTCACATCACTGCCCAAACAACATAGATCACTTACAAACTGAGATGCTCCCTTCTGCCCTCAAACCAAAAGCCCTTTCAGAAGAGAGGTGTTACCACCCACCACCTGTCTCTCCAGCTGTCAAGATCCTGAGCCCATTCATTAACCACAGGCAGCTCGTTTAAATTATTAAATTATTAAACCTGATTGTACCTTTTCTGGAGACCATTGAGCTGAACTGACAAACATCTTCTCCATGCTGGTGTCTGGGTAATGGGCTCTACTCTGGAGGAAAAGGCTTTCCCCATCATTTTGGTCACATTCCTTTAACTGCTCCTGCTGGAACAAGCACTTGGCACTGGGCATGGGGCTGGCATGGGCCCAGCCTCTGTTGTCTCATGGCTCTGCTATCCTGGGCTTCAAGAACCCAGCAGAGGATTCTATCCAGTGGGCAAAGCTGGGGCTGGGTTTACACTAGCCTGGGTTCAAATGTGGCTTCAAAGGTCTTTTGTGTTTGGGGATTTTTTTCCTAAGTAGTGAGTCACAAAAAGTTACAGTAAAAATAGGGTGTCTTTCTTCATTTTGTTGGATTGTTTTTATTTACAGTCCAGTTACAGCATAAGAGCCTGCTGAATATCCAGGAGGCCACTGGGCAATCTATAAAAAAAATGTAATCCAAAAAGCAAAGAGGCAAGGGAAGAAGGAAAGCAACTTGCCCTGTGGTACAATTAGAAGTGAAGCCCAAGAATAGTGTGTGATCAGGGAACACAATAAAGCAAAGGCTGGTTCAGTAGAGATTGCACTTGCCACGTAACCACTGCTCTTTGAGCATCCCAGAGAGCTCTGCACACATGGGTGACCTGCATGCCTCTGCACCCTGCTGCACCTTTTTACAGATGAGAAGCAGGAGTTTATTTAAATCAAAGGTGGCTGGAATAATCCAGCACAAACGTTCAATTTCAAAGCCACTCTTCCTCCAGCCCTCCCTAGCAGGCTCACAGCAGAAGGCTGGGGAAGATGCTACTTGGGATGGGCTTGGGCTGCTGTGCCAGGGCTCTTCCCATTGCTGCTGTGGTCAGTGGAGTCCTCCTTTGGGGTCCCCCAAGCACAGCGTGGTGCTGGCTCAGTGTCTGTGGTGTCCCTGTCCCTGTCGTGCCCATGTGGCCGTGTGTGCACTCCCGAGGTGGTGGGGAAAGGCTCTGGAGCAGTTGGGGGCAAAATAACTGCAAGTTGCTGATGGAGCCCTGGGCTGCAGCAGGCAGGAGCAGCCGGAGCAGGAGCCAGCTAAGCAGAAATATTGGCCTACATTTGTTCCTCCGCCTGGTGGAAGGCATGCGAGTTTCTATGGCAACTTGTGTTTTCTGTTCGTCAGGCCTACTGACTCACTTCTGGGGGAGCCGTGAAGAAAAAAGATTGTTTTCTTTCTGTGCCAAGTCAAGTGGCTCCTTTCCTGCAGCCCGGAGCTCATGTCTGAGGGCTTCTAGTCAGGGTTTGTGACTGGTGTGACTTCCCAGCATCAGTGTAGGGCCACAAGAAAAGACAGTCGAATGTGACATCCTCATCCCCTTGAGAATACACTGGCAATGAGTTAAGTTTATCTTCTTTACAAGAGGACGACAGCCCAGCTGGAACCCGGGGACAGCCAGGCTGGTGCTGGTGGCAGCACAGAGCTGTGCAGGAGGGCAGTGTGGTGCCTCCCAGCCTGTCCCTGTGCCAGGGGGTAGCCCAGAGCACACACCCTGGGTGAGCTTGTGAGTGCTGATGGGATGGAATTACCAGAGAGGCCCAAAGGAGACGGTGCTGAGGTTAGTTCTGGTAGGGGGAATCAGGCGAGGGCAGGGCTCAGTGGGAGGAGTGCAGAGCATGGAGCCAGGCAGGGCAGAGCACCTCGTCACCTCAGCTTTTCTAACTGAGAAACTTTCCTGGATAACCAAGCTCTATTTTCCAGCAGAGCCCAAGGATGCTGAGCAACCATCTTTCCTTGAAATGGAGGGGAGCTTTGCATCCACTTCTCTCAGGCTGCACTGAAATTCTCAGCTATTGTACCCTAGAGAACACTGCCAACAACTCGCACGACCAGCAATTCTTCTGATGCTTTTTCTTTTGCCTAATCACAAACATATGGTACACTTTAGGGGAGATTATCCTTACATTGTTAGCTTTAAAATGCAGTTTTCTTCCAGCTTTCCAAGGTCACAGCAGCTACCCAGTTAAATTCTAGAGCAGAAATAAAACGTTAACGCAGCATGACCTTGGTCAATCAGTTAATCTTTCTCTACCCTATTTACCCCAGCAAAATAAAAATCCATCCCCACACACTGCAGAGTGCTTTGAGATCCTGGGGTGAAAGGTACATCATAAGCTAGGGTATTAATTATTGAAGGCCTAATAGTGTGCGTGGTGCTGGAGGGAATGTAAATGAACTTACTGTTGGTGTTGGTTTGTTTGTGCACAGCTGAGATGCACGCTGGCCGTGGAGGTGCAGCCCCCAGGCCCCTGAACAACCCCAGCGTGTGTGAGGGCTCCAGCTGCAGCAGCACTGCTACTCCAGGGAGTAAAACAGTGTAAAAGGCTTTGTCACCCTTTGATGTAGAGCTCCTGGTTAATGACCCTGCCAGGGGAGGTCAGGGTGCAGGCAGCTCTCCACTGTCACCTGCAGAATGGGATGTGGGTACCTGTGTGTAACACGGAGGGCCAGAGCCTCCCACCTCTTGTTCCCTGTTGCTATTGCAACCTTGAGGTTTTGTGGGAAAACCTATTCTAAAATTGCCCATAAATGGGTTTTCTGGCTGTTACATTAAGCTGGATTACACAGCATAGAGCATTGATTTTTAGATTTGAGAGTGCTGAATAATTTATGTGAGCGTTGCCTCCTAAACCAGACTGTGGCCTTTCCCAGAGCAGACACAGACAACTGTGGTAGGATACAGCCAAACTATCAACTCTTACTTTTTATATCTGCTTTAAAAAAGGCAGGTCATCTCTAACATCATTCTGTTAGTGAGGTTTTATTTTAAAGTGTCCAGGAGTGTTATCCCACTGCAAGCACGAAGAATGATCTTTAGAGCTACTGTTCCTTAAAACATAAGGTGCTTTTGCTATCATTCTATTTTAAAGTGGCCATATATTATGATATCCAGTCGTTTGATACAAACATGAGTACACAGAAACAGCAAAAGGAAAGTTGTCTTTTTATGATGCTGTTTATCATAAATATAAATAAACCCCTTTTTCAGACCTTTTATCAAATTGAATTGGCTTGTGCCATTCAAGCACTTCAATTTTTCACATGTATATTGTAGAATACACTTAAAAGTAAAAGTGGATATTGGCACAGGATTTAGCTGGTGCTTGCACTGTCCTTGTGCAGAGACTGTCTCTGAAGAGCTTAATACACTCCTGTGTGGGTTTAAGCCATGTTCAGACATTGATGATAGGTTTGTAATTTTTCTAACAACTTCATTTTATTTTTAATATTCTGCACCTTTACTGACTGTAGCAAAAAGAGCAGAATGTGCCCATTTCCCCCTTGCATTGGGTCCACTTTGGTTAAGTCATCAAAGGCAAGAAAGGTCTATTAAGAATTATTTTGCCGAGTCCTCAATTCAAACGAACTTGCAGGGAGCAGTAAATATTTTTCCTCCCATTTTCTGTAGCCCCGTCCCTGGTCACGGCCTCCCTGGAGAGCAGCAGCCCGACGGGGCCAAAGGCTGCTCCGGACAGGTGCGATTGCTGTAATGATCTCCCTTAAATCCACCAGCTCCTCCATCGGAGGGAGGGCTGAGCCTGGAGCTGCTGCGGGATCGCTGCGGGATCCCTGCCGGGGCTGGTGTGGGATCTCTGCGGGATCTCTGCGGGATCGCTGTGGGATCTCTGCGGGAGAACTGCCGGGGCTGGTGTGGGATCTCTGCAGGGATCTCTGCGGGATCTCTGCGGAATACCTGCCGGGTGTGGTGCGGGATGTTTGCGGGATCTTTGCGAGATCCCTGCCGGGGCTGGTGCGGGATTGCTGCCGGGATATCTGTGGGATCTTTGCGGGATCGCTGCCGGGATCTCTGCGGGATCCCTGCCGGATCTGGTTCGGGATCGATGCGGGA
>VWZU01016805.1:326061-380276 GCA_013397095.1 Sterrhoptilus dennistouni | reverse complement strand
CTGCAGCACTACGCGGGGCCCGTGCTGGCCATCTCCCAGCACCATGTGGTGCCGCAGCCCATCCAGCCCCTGCAGCCCCCGGCCGCGCCCGCCGCGCTCGGCGCGCTCAAACTGGCACCCGCCGACGACATGAAACCCATCGAGCTCAAGAAGAGAATTGGAGGGTGAGTGAGAGCGCTGTGCGTTGTGTCCAGGAGAGACCCAGCAAAGCTGAGTTCTCCCCAGAGCAAAGTGTTGTCAGATCAGAAATACCGACACCTGTGGATGTGTAATGTCTTTGAATTGCCGAGTGCAGGGTTTTTTACCTTGAGGGGTTTTTATTTTCCTCCCTCACTCCACACTGTAAGGTTCTGTATAAGGATTTTTTTTTTTCCAGGCCAGAACTGTGTTAGGGAGCGAGTCCCAGCCCTGCCTGTCTGATCTCAAGTGGTGTCTCGTGTTATGTTTGGCAAAAGAACTCTGCTTGTACTGGTCAGGGAAATCAAAGTGCACTGCTGCTTGTGGGAGCTCTCTTGAACACTGGAATGGGATCTGGGAGATGTTATTCTGAGGGCAGAGATTACCTTAGTTGCTGTTTCAGTTTCTCAGTGCTGTAGGTGCTAAGGGCCTCCTGCTTGCAGCTGGAAGGGGCTGAAGGCTGTTTAGTCTGTCCTCACCTCTGACAGGACTTGTGGCTCTGATGTTCCTCCAGGTTAGTGTTTGTCTGGCTTGTTCTTAAGGACTTTGGCTGCTGGAGACCCTGCCTTCTCTGTAGGTGGTTGTTTCCAGGCCACAGTATCCCAGTAGGGAGTCTGGTATTACTGCTTGTGGACTGGGAGAACAAACCATTCCCTTCTTCGCAACAGTTTTACCTGTTTCCTTTGGCCCCTCAGTTTTCCTCCAGCATAAGTGACCTGGATCTGTTTGGTCTTCCCTCCTGGCTGTGCTGTCTGGGCCTGTGGCTGCCTGCAGCAGGGATATGTCTCTTGGCAGTGCTGTTGGAGATGGTGTGTGAATCCCGTGGGGGCTGGAAGAGATGTGTAGTGGACAGAAAAAAGGTTCATAGTGTCCACTGGGATGTAGAGATCCCAAAATGCATAGAAAGAAGCAGTGACAGTAATGCAGATAGGAGTTGGTGAAGATAATGGCTTTGGTAAAATGCCAGTGTAATTTCTCTAAGAAGATTGGGGTCTTCAGAGCCTGTCTGCTGCAGGAAGGGTCTGTCAGTGTGAGAACTGACCAGGAGACCCAGTCGCTGACATTGTGTGGGCTCAGGGAGCTGTGGAGGAGGTTTCTGCCAGCACAGGGCTACCAGGGCAGGCTGCACAGGTTTGGCTGCCTGGGCTTTGGGCAGTGGGGTGGCTGCAAGTGCACCCACAAACCCACAAACTGCTGCTGTGCTGTCAGGCTGAGCTTTGCCTTGGGAGGTGGGGAGGCTGTGGGGCCAGTGTGGAGCACAGCATCACCACTGCATCCCCCCAGAATTGCTCCATAAGCCCAGAAAATATGTCTTTTTCAGCCTGTAAATGCTTCATGGGAAAATGCTGTCAAATATTTGTGACAATTTATTAAATATGATTACCTCAATGTCCTGTATTTTCAGTAAAAGGCAAATAATTACTTTGCACAATGTAGGAAAGATACTTGAAATCTCCACATCTGCTAATGTACCTTATCACCACTGTAGCTGACAAACCGAGATAACATGTATTTGTTTGGCTTTTCCTAAAAATATTCCTCTGATTCAGAGAGTGGGTGGACTCAAACCCCAAACCCAGAGACTCACTCTGGTTTTTCCTTGAGCAGTGACTGGAGAATTCCTGTGTTGCTTCATTCTGTGTTTATCCTCAGCTGTGTTGTTTCATGCACAGTAAAAACCCAAAGCAATTGGAAGTGTTTGCCCAGTCCCATACACTTGAGTTTGAAACTGCACAAACCTTGTCCCACTGGAGTGTAGGCATAGATCAGAACCAGGTCAGAATCTGAGCTCTCTGGGTCTGTACAAATACTTAAAATTCATACTTGGTGTCTTTCCTTGGTGCTGGTAGTAGCTGTGTCTGCGTATACACACACATTACACCTGTTTGTATCTTCTGTGCATTATGTGCACAGTGATGTCCATTGATGTACATCACTGTTCATCTGGTGCACATGTAAAGTATGGAGTTTGTCTTAAAACAGTATAGGAAGGGATATATATGTACTTAATGTTCAACCAGTGATACCTGAACACCTCTACTGGTTTTCATCTTGACATACAGACACTGCTGCAAGCACAGGTGCAACGCAGGAGTTTTCACCTTGACACTGAGCTGATCTTTGTTCTGTTTGGGTTACAGGGTTGGGACCAGGGAAGTACATAATAAATTGGAGAAGAACAGGTGCGTAGAAAGCCAGGGGTTTGGGTTATTTTAATTGTAATTCCTCTCCTTTGTTTTTGGCCTATCATCTGTCAATATTTGTTTGGCTTTGGTGGGTTTTTGTTTGTTTGTTTGCTTGTCTTTTAAACGGACAACCTGAATAAAACTCTTAGTGACTGTTACTGAATCTTGCAGTATTGCTTGGCTTTCTTATAGCTCAATTCTGCATTTTACTTTCCAATATGTTCTGTTTAACTGCACCATTGCATCCCAACCACCCTGCAAAGCCCTGATCCTGCAAAGCAATATCAGTGCATAACAGTGTGACTCTTTTGGTTTAAAAGGAGTAAAATACCCCAAATCAGGGGTCAGTGTACAGTGTGAATACAGAATAAACATCAGTTTCTGACCCAAGACTCCTATAGGCCTGACCAGCTAAATTGGAATTATGGTGACAGTGAAAGCACCAGCACAGTGAGATGAGATATTTTATTTAAGGCTGCACAGTGTTCCTAACAAAGCTGGGCTGGGAGGGGCTGCTATGCACAGGTGTAGGTGCTTTGCTGGATTAAGGCCCCAATTAAGCTCTCCCCTCTGGTGGAATTGGTTTCTGGTGTGTCTCCCTGGCAGTTGACGACCCCACCTGTGTTTTCTTTAGACGTGCACATTTGAAAGAGTGCTTTGAGACGTTAAAGCGCAACATCCCCAACGTGGATGACAAGAAGACCTCAAACCTCAGCGTCCTCAGGAGTGCCTTGCGATACATCCAGGTACGTGTGGCGCCCGTGGGGTCTGCAGGGAGCACAGAGCAGAGAGCCCTTGTGGCTTTGGGGGCAGAGGAAAGCAGGAGACAAACTCCCCTTCTAGAAGTTCCACATTAACCACAAATCATCCTTACTAACAGTGGTGGTGGCAGGGAGCAGATAATTCAGTTGGTCTTAGAGGTCTAGGCTGAGTGAACTTCAGTTGTTCCTTTTGGTGAATTTTAATATGTGTGGTTTGGGGAGGTTTTGTGTTTCTTAACCAAATGACAGATTTCTGTAAAGATATGGTATGTCTCAAAATTTTCATGAGATGGACATGTGAGTACAAGTTTTTTGTTGGGAGGCAAGGAAAACCTGGAATCTGAGGTTGCAGCATGAAGCTGTAGGTGGATGGGGCACTACCAGGAGTGAATGTGGGAGAAAGCATAGGTAAAAATCAGTTGTGTTTGTAAAGCTGGAGGGAAATAAGTGTTAGTGTTTGCTTGTTTAACGTTTGTGAAAGTGGTTAATGGTAGCACAAAAGAAATTATTGTAGATGTCCTGTGAATGCGAAATCAGTAGCATGTAATGCAATTAAATTTTTTCTGGAAACTGGAAGAGTTGCTGCATTTATAATGCAAATAGAGAGCCAGTACACCTTGTACATTTTGTCTGGAATAAAGAGTGCTGAGGATTGATCATATGGTAAGGTCAGCGTGCAGTGCTGTCCATGGGTCAGTGCAGCGTTGGGGTGGCTGCCTGTGGGTCAGTGTGTAGTCCTGGCCTGGCTGTCCATGGCTGTCCATTGGTTGGTGTGGTGTTGGACTGGCTGTCCAGGGCTGTCTGTCAGTCCGTGTCCGTGGGTCAGTGCAGTGTTGGGCTGGCTGTCCATGGCTGTCTGTGGGTTGGTACAGCTGGGTGCTGGCCTGACGTGGCACAGGGGGTCAGGGTGACCCGGGGCCGTGGCAGCACCAGCCTCCACGTGTGTGGGGAGCACATGGCGAGCACAAGGCCTGGCTGGCCGGGCGGGCAGTGGGCTGGCACTGACCCAGGGCTGTGCAGGGCTGGCCGGCTGCCCCAGGGCACTGACACGGCACAGCCTGTGACTGCACGGCCTGTGACGTCGTCACCTCCTCGCCGCATCCCCTTCTCCTCCTCGTCCTCCCTGGCAGCTGCTCGGGGAGTATCCTGAGCACTGTTTCTCTTGGCAGTGCCAAAGCAGTGGGGCTGTGACTCAGTCACAGGATTCAGTTGTGCTAAAAGCTTGAGCACTGTGTATCTGCCTGAAAAAAACACACGATTATTAGAAATCTGATTTGAAATTTTAGCATTCAGAAACAAAAGTTGTATTGTTATTTTTATTTTTTTTTACTGTGGTTTGAATTTAGGTTTGATCTGTTTCAACAAACTAATATCTCTCAGTGTGGGGATGGCCACTGACCATGTGCCAGGCTCCATGTGTTTCACTCACAGGCTCAGTGTTTCCCTTGAAAAGAGAACAGGGCAATTGTACAGAAGAGATTTAAAAGTAAAAGCTCTTACTCTCAGGAAAGCAAAGTAATTTTTCACCAAAGGGGAAACAAAAAAAAAAAAAGCCCAAAAAACTGAAACCCAAATGAGGCTCACGGGGGAGGAGCACAGCACCAGCCAAAGCTCTGCACACTGGCTGTTCTGCTCCTGCAGGCACTGTGACACTACACTGATTGTTGCAGCCTCTCTTCCTACAAAATCCTTCCTTCCCCCCCTTCCCAGCTGGAACTTCTTAGAAACAGCCTGTTTGTTGCCTTGGCTGGATTTAAATATTTGTATCTGCATCAAATCAGATAAGTTAGAAAGCTAAATTCTGAACTTCCCATAGAGCCATCATTTTAATTTATCCTTGGACCTGGGCTTGTGCTCTGCAACAGTAAATTAGAATTTGCAATTAAGCACACTGTTGCACAAAAGAAATGGGGCCCAACGCAGCTGGAAGTTAATAATCCCTTTAGCTGGTGATTCAGCCTGAGGCAGTGTGGGCTGTTGTGCTGCAGCTCTGAGCTGAGGAGGGTGTCCTGGAGGGTCCAGCAGCAGAGTGGGCTCCAGACCCCAGCACACACCTCCAGCCAAGTCTGTTTGTTACATGGGCCACCTCGGCTCTTGTTCTGCACTTTCCCCCCTGCAAAACCTGAGTGAAAATGCTGCAGGCCTCTGGGGAGTTTGTAAGATGCATGGAGCAATGTGGGAAAAGCCACAGTGAGGATAAAATGCTGTTTGAGTTGAGGGAGCAGAGCCCTGTGGCCTCACTCATGCCTGAGCAGTGTCCCCAGGCAGGGCCAGGGCTGTCCCCCTGCAGCCCCTCTGTGCCCTGCCCGTGCTGGGGAAGGGGCAGCCTGGCACAGGGCAGACACAGCTCACAGCCCCTGCAGCAGGACTGGGTTTGATTCTGTCTGAGGGATTCCTTCCCCCTAGGAAAGGAAATCCTCTTCTTTGGAAGCTGACTGAAGCCCTTAAGCAAGACTGCTACTCTGTGTTCTCAAATTATGCCTCTAACTGTGGCACCTGAACACCCTCCAGTTTTGGGGGTTATTTTCTATTGCACATCAGTGTCAGATGACATGCAGGTGATTTGCTCACCAGGTGAGACTGGGACAGCTGGCACAGAGCCCAGCCCAGCCCAACCCAGCAGTCTTGGGTTGTGCTGCAGGTCCTGCTCATTGGCCAGTTTCCCCAGTACAATTGAAACGCTGACTAAATAACAATGTGCTTTCAAAATCTGAGATGCAGCTGAGCTTCCCAGGACGAGCAAAAGCCTTTAGAAGGTGTGGAAGCAAGGCACTGGTGTGATCCCAAACCCTGGGTGTGCTGCTCGGGTATGGCAGAGGCACTGGGGGCTGCTGTGGTCCTGCAGAGCAGTTTGGGCTCTGTTTGTGGAACAGACTTGGCTTACAAATTCACAGAAGTCCTCTGGTAGCCCTGCTTGTGGTGTTAGAGGCAAAATGTAGCTATGCTGAACTGAGGATTTATAATATGGCCAGTTTGTGGTTATTACCTTGGGGAGGGGCAAGAAGGGTGAAGTTTCCTTATGACTTACCTGTGCTCATTTATGATGTTTAAGGTGTTTATCCTCACCTCATCTCCCTTGGTTTCTCAGCCTAAGGTTACAGTTGTGCACCTAAGAATGATGTAGTTTTTACTATTCATGCCAACAATGATCAACAGATTTGACTCCCATGAGGGTAGAATGAATCCAAAGTACTATCCAAGGATGCCTGAGTAGTGCACATAAAAATCCTTTGTGAAGCCCTTTTTCAGCTGATCTTGTGGACGTGTGAACAGGCAAAATACTGGGTTTAGATTGGTTAAATTTTCCTTTTAAGATTCATAGCACCTCTTCGTCTTTTAGTTTGTTTTATTTATCAGTCACTTCATTGGTGCCTGGGCACAATCATTCATCCCTGTCTGCGTGTAGAGGACCAGAACAAGACCAGGGGATTTTTGGGTCCCATAGCAGTGCTTGATTTGGGATTTGGATGTTGATGGGTGCAGGGGGCCCTGCAGCCACACCAGATCCTGGTGCAGGGAGGTGCTGGACTGCAGACACAAACCCACAGGTCTGACAATGGTTGTGGTTAAAGACCAAAACTCATTTACATTCTGCTGTGTGACTGGATTATTGATCAAAATGCATAAACCCAACTGTGCTGCTGTGAAGTTCCCCACCTTCATGAGGATGGCTGTAACTGTTATTTTTTATTCTGTGCCTGCTATGAGGTGAATATACTCATCTTCTATAAAACTTTGCTAGTAAGAGTCGGGTCCATCAGTACCTGCTGTGCCTCTCTCATGTGAGCAGCATTCACATGCCAAGTTGTGCTGCTTCATGTTGTTTACCTGACCTGATCCACTGATTCTATCTTGTCTAATTAGCCTGAATCTCAGTGCCAGTAATGGTGGCCTCCAGCATCCATAGGCTGGTCAGGCGATGTGGTGTCATCTGTAGATTTTACAAAGTGATGAGAAATAAGACCTTCAGAAAAACAGTGTTTAATTCCCTGCTGTTCCTCCAGCTGCAGCAGGACCTGTTTGAAGGGAGACTCATCCAGGGAGCCAGCAGGGCATTTTTATTTGCAGGGTTGGCCACAAACGTGTCCTGTTATAGTGATTAAAAACGTCCAGCACTTGGGCCTCGTTGAGTGATTGTAGGCTGTTTCTTAACCATTGCCAAGAGGGGATGGTGATTTTTTTTTTTTTTTAAAGTTTCTCACTCATTTCTTGTACATGAGAGTTTGGAAAGGGTGAATGAAATTGTAAATCTGTCAGTGTGTTTGTAATTGTCAGAGAATCCACACCTGTTCCACTGCTGTCATTTAAGTAGTAGTTTGAAGAGGCAAGCAGGGTTGTAAAAACCAAACCAGCCTGTAAGTGGATTGCAGCACAGGGTTTGGGAATGCTGCTGTGTGGTGCCTGGTGTGTTTGGGGGCTGCTGCTTGTTCTGGTTGTCACCTGGTGACAGAGCTGGCTTGGGAGGGGAGACAGCACGGATAACATCACTTACAGTAATAATTACAGCTTGGTTGCATGGGCTGTATTTGATGTGTGACATTGCAGAAGTTTGTGGCCTATGAAACAGCAAAAACCCCAAACAAACCAAAAACAACCCCTCAGGCCAGCAGAGGAGCTGCAGCCCAGGTCCAGCTGGGTGGGCAACAGTGGCAGTGTGAGTGCCATGGCACAGTGGGGCACAGTGACTGCTGTGCCAGCAGCAGGGCAGAGCCAGGCCCTCCAGCACTGACAGAGGTTTCCACCTGGGCACAGCCCTGTCTCATGGCCTCACACAGGTGCTGGAGTCAGACTGTGTTTAACAGCTGGGTTTGTGCCCTCCCACTGCCACCATGGCCCTGGAAATCCTCTGGTGACCCAGATCTGCTCTGTGGGCCATGGGTGGAGCTGCTGGGATGTGAGTAACTGGCACTGACCTCCTTAGATGGATGGGGAAACAGGAAGGAGAGGTGGTGCAGGAGGATGGCACCATTCTCTGAGTCACCAGGGCCTCAGACCTGCTGCCATGGTGTGGGGGAGTGGTTCTGCCAGAGCCGATGGCTGTTGGGACTGGCAGAACTGTGTTTTAGGAGATGTCCTCTTTCAAGAGAAGTCCTCACTTCCCTGCTCCCTGTACAGCTTACCTCTGCCTTGTGCCTGTTGGCCATAGTGTAGGAACACAGGGAGGGCTGCACCCAGGACCCATCCAAAACTCTGCCTTGGCTCCTGCAGCAGCTGCTCAGAGATGCCTGCAAGGAAAATAGGAAAGCACTGCAGCAAGTGGATGTAGGGATAATGTGTCTGCTCAGAAATCTCCTCCCCATCCCTAGCAGACAGCTCTGGCTGTGGTTTTTTGTTGTTGTTTGGGGGTGGGGGGAGATGTGTGCAGGTTGTGGGTTTTTTTGTTTATTTTTTTCTGAATTTAATTTTTATCTTCCTGATTTGGATTGTTCCTCCTCTTTGCCCCAGTGACTGTTTGTACTTTGTCCAGAGCGTGGTGCTTCAGGAGTCTGACTCTGACAGGTCGGTGCAAACAGCCACGTTCCAGCCCTAGTTTTGATCACAGATCATGGCCTGGTGACTTTTTTGCCAGGAGCCTGAGGTGCAGTTGTCAATGTGAAGTGATAAATGTAAATACCAACACACGTTCTCATTTTCTGTGATTGCTCTGCTCCAGGCAGATTTCCTATTCTGGGAAGTATTTCTGTCCAGAAGCCCATCCCTGCCATTGCAGCCAGGCTGAGCAGTGGTGGGTGGTCCCACCCCACTGGGACCTGCTGCAGAGGGGGTGCAGCCCGTGGGTGCAGTGAGGACGGGCTCCTTCCCTCCTGTTCGTGCCTGCCTGAGGGTGAGGTCACTCCCAGCGCACAGAGCACGCCTTGGCTGCCATCCCGCTGGTCACGAGGCTGCTGGCAAACACCCATGGCCTGGCTCCTGCTGCAGGGGGTCACCTCATGGGGACCCAGGGACAGTCTCTGGTTCACCTTGCAGGCTTTACTTTGGTTTTGGTCCTGCTGTGAAGTTTGAGTTTGAGATCTTGGGAGGCTGAAGTCCCTGTCCTGTGCCTGTCCCCCATTTGCACACAGGCTGTCCCCTCTCCCTGTCCCCTGGAGACTGGTCACAGCGAGACCCTGGCCCTGTTCTCCCAGTGCTGAGCATGGTCTGTTAATGTCTTGGGGCTTTGGGTCAGGCCCGTTGTGTTTGGGGAAAAGCGAGACCAGTCCTGTGCTGAGCAGAGGCTGCTGTGGCCCAGGCTGCAGTCAGCTGTGGCTGTGGGTGGCTGCAGCACAGGGGGGACGTGCTCTGTGCTGGCTGCTGTGCCCCACCTGTGTGCTGTCAGCGGTGCCAGGCCAGCACATCCGGCATCGCCGCGGGATCTCATCTCCGAGAGCCGGCAGGATGGAGCCGTTGCCATGGAAACCACGGCTTTGGTTCCCCTGGCAACCGGCCGGGGTTCACACACGGCTGCGTCTGGCACACAGAGGGGATGGTGGGCACCCCCAGGGACAGGGGCTGGCAGGTGCTGTCACCCTGGGAGGGCTGCAGGGGCTGGGGACACTGGTCTGTGGAGACCAGGGACACTGACGTGGTGCTGGGGGAGCTGGCCTGGGGCTGGGAGAGCTGGCTGCCAGCCCTGCCACCTCTGCAGGCTCTGCTCCATCAGCAGCTCAGGTGGGCTCGGGGTGAGTGTTGGTGTCAGTGCTGTGCTGTGAACAAACTGCTTGTGGCAGCTGAGGAACATAGAGCATTTAGCACCATTCCAAGTAGGAATGCACAGGGTTGAATGAAGTGATAGAAAAGCCCCAAATCCTACAGGTGAGTGTGGTGCCTTGGCTGGTGGAGTTTTGGCAGCTGGGGCTGTTTGGGTTCCATCTGGGGCTCCCTGGGAACAGCTTGTTCCCCAGCACCCCTCTGGTTCTGGTTGGAGCCTTTTTGGAGTCAGCCTGGTGGACTCTGGCTCCTGCTGTGAATCTCCTGCACTGTGACAGTCCCAGCAAGAATGAGATCGTTTTCTTGGGATGTAGGGATTTTTCCATTACTTATGGAATTCAAAGCTCTATGCAGCAGTGGAGGGCATGACCAGCTAGTCTGGTCTGTGCTAGAGGTCCTGCAGGTGCAGCTCAGGCCCCCCCTGGCTCAGCATGTCCCACTCTCTGGCACCAGCTGTGATCCCCAGAGCAGAGTTAAGGAATCTGGCTGGAAATTGCAAATTGCTCTCCTGATTACTCATTGATGAGGTAATTTCAATCAGCAAATGCCATGTAAGAGAAGAAAAGAGCTGAAATATGCTTTGGAAAACCTCATCATTGAAAGTGTGTTTTTAAACTGCTAATAAAACGTTTATGAGGAGAGCTGTGTAATAAGGCCTTTTAAACCTCACTACTGCCAGCCTTAGGGCCAGCAGCCTTCCTGAGGTGGGTGCAGGGAGGATGTTGGGGGCATTATTTCCAGTCTTGACATTAGAGTGAGCAGTTTAATTACAGACAGCTATAAAAGGGAAAATTCTTTGCAGTGACAAATGACTGTAGTTACACAAGGAGGGCAGGAATTGGTGTATGGTTTGTTTACCAAATAATGACAGGGAGATGCACACAAGGAGCAAATAGTGACTCCAGGATAGTGGGCACAAAGTGGGGAAGAGTTACCACTGGAATTGTGTCAGGCCTTTGCTGTCACTGCAGTCATCTGGTCTGGCTTCAGTAATCCAGGTGGATAAAGGCTGCCAGGGATCTGACAGGTACAGGAGGAGAATCAGGTACTCTAGGGGAGCAAAAGCAATTTGTGGATTTTAATTTGGTTGCTGGTGTTTAAATAAAAGATGAAGGGGCTCACCAGTGCCCTTGTGTCCTTGTCACTGCTTCCACCTGCACGTGGAGCAGCCCCTGCTGTGCCCAGGGCAGTGGTGCCTGGCAGGGGAGGGTTACTCAGCTTCAGCTCAGCAGAGCTGAGAGTGTTCAGAGTGGAACGTCATCTGCTTTCACTAGAGCCAGCAGTTGATTTGCAGTACTTCCCAAGCATCAAAAGCCATAGGTGGATTCATGAGAGTATGAGGAAATCCTTGATTTCTTCCTGGGGTAGCTCAGCTTCCCCCTTGGCAGGGGCAGGGTCTGCTCTTTTAAGTGATGCTCATGTGGAATTTTTTTTAAGGGCAAAAAATAAAAGAGTTCTAAAGATGTAGCTTCTGTAGGTTCCTCACACTGCAGTGTAACAGTTGCCTGGGCAACCAGGGTTCCCACTTGCTTAACAGGAAAAAAAGAAATGCTACAATGATGGAGACACAGACGTCAGAAGGAGGATCTGTGCTGGAGCCTGGTGCTTGCAGAGAGCAGTCTGGGATGGGGTGGGTTCGGTGAGGTGCCACCCCCAGCTTTGGGCTGCCCTCTGCAAACAGAACAGAGCTGTGTTGTTTGTAGTTTTAGGGTCCCCTCTGCTCTTCTCAGTGCTGCCGTTACATGCCCATTGTGTTGGAAAAATTGCAAAGGCTTGGGTTTGGGGGAAAGGGAATGGTTATGTGTTATTTTAAATTGTCTGGTTTTGTTTTGCATGGGATCCATGGTGATAGTGCTGACAGAAACTCCTGGTTTAGAAAAATATCCTGGGACTCAGTGGGTGTCTCTGAAGGCTTTGATGTGCAGGGGCAGGTCAGTGACCACAGTCCCAATGACTCAGGGTTGGCTGTCACTGTGGACTTTCTGTTGACTGATGGGAAATCCTGGCACCTGATGTGGGCAGGATGATTTGCAGAAAATAATCTGTCAGGAGGTGGCTGCCAGGGAGCTGCGTGTCCCCAGGGTGCCAGTGCCATGGTCAGAGGGCACACGGGGAGACAAGTGAGAGGCGCAAAGGCAGAAAGGGTCCCTGCCCCCTGTCCCTCCATGAGTGCCCATTTCTGCAGTGGGGCCAGGGCTGTTGTTGCTCCCAGGCTCAGGGAGTGCAGGGCACTCTCCCAGTCCCTGTGGAGCCTGGGAGGGGACTGCAGAGAGTACCTGCAGAGAGTGGGGCAGTGCTTGGAGGGGAGCTCAGAGGAGAGGGAAGAGGACTCCAGTTAATCCCACCCAGTTCATTATTAGGCCAGAGCAGCTCAGCCTGGAGGAGATCCGTCTTTACCAAGTGAGCTCCAGTGAATTGCATCCCAGAATAGGTTTTGAAAGATTACTGGTGCCTGCAGCCCATCTGCTGCTCCAGCCTCCCCAGCAGCTCCCCTTGGAGAGCACCCAGCCCTGCCGGGCCCTGGGAGGAGATGCAGACCCAGCGAGGGGCTGCCGGGAGCTGGCGCCTGGTCAAGGGCTGGGACTGCTGGCACCGAGGGAGGCAGAGCCCACAGGGCTGGGCTTGGACCTGTGCCACATCCCAAAGCCTGTGGAGTGCCTGCAGAGTGACACAGTGAACTCCCTGGCTCCCCTGGCTGGGAGACTCCTCCTGGTGCTTGATAAGGGTTTGCCTGCCTTCCCAGTAATTAAAAGTTTGTAACTAATTACGAGCTGCCCTGCTCATACTTGGTGTAGTAGTGCTTTCCCCCAGTGCTGGGAGTCTCCTCTCTCAGCGGGGAGTGAAGCCAAATCTGTTTGAATATGCGTGTGCTGTGCCCGCTGCGGAGCGGAGGCTGCTGCGGGGATCTGGCGCCTGCTCCTCCTGGAGAGCTGTTCCTCTTCTGTCCTCTCGTGCCCTGCGTGGAGAGCAGCACTGGGGAGATGCTGCAGAGAGGGGCTGGGCTCCTGCACACCAGGTTTAGCCTCAGCCTTTCTCCTGCTTGCCTCTTTCCTGATGACACAGTGAGGGGAAGACATTCAGACAAGTTCCATTACAAGCCTTGCGTGTTTAAACCTGATCCAGGAGTGTGCACCTTCCTCATCACCTTCACCTTCCCCTGCACTGCTCTGTGCCTCACTGTGAGGGGATCAGGGCACACGTGGCTTTTCTGGGTCAGGCAAAATGCTTTGGCTGCACTCGACAGGAAAGAGACTTTAAAACCAGCCTGTGGATTTGGGCCTCAGCCATGGGGGAATCTCTGGGCTACAGGTCAGGGCTGGTGCAGGGCCAGGATTCCAGGAGTCCCCATCCTCCCTTCCTGGCTGTCCCCATGGCTACCTGCCTGCAGTGGGTGCAGCTCTGCTGGGCTTGCCCAGGACAGAGCTGTGGGATCGTGGTGTTGGCCTGTCTGCTGCCTGCTTTGGCTTGAAAAACACCAGGGGAGAAAGAACTGCCCCCTTTGCCTGAAACCCCTCTGTTTTGAGGAGCTTTTAGCTGGTCTGGGAGGAGAGGAACCGTCTCTGTTGACACACCTGCAGTGGTTGTGCCCTGCTAACACACATTGTTTGGCTCTTTTAAAAATACTTCCTTTATTGCTATTAGCAGGACAAAGGTAGCAGCAGGAGCTGCCCTAATCTGTGTTGCCTTAGGCTGCATTAAAGGCTGGCTGAACAAGCTCTGAGGTCCTTCCCAGCAAACCTGTGAGCTGCAGCACTGGCAGAACTATTGAAAGGCATGAGGTCAGGCTCTGATTGTACTCATCCCAGAGAACCTGAGAGAGAAATAAAGAGATGTTAAGGAGACCATGAGCCTAGTCCTCTGCCAGGTGTGGGGTTTGCTTTTGAGCTCAGTGCCTGCCAGCAGTGAGGGAATTGGAGCATCCATGTGGGCTCCATGTGGCTGGTATTTTCAGAAGTGTGTGTGTGGGATTTAAATTCCCAGTGGTGAAACTCAACTTCAGAAAATGGACAGTCTATATGTGATTTTTACAGATTTCACCTGATTTTGTCTCTTTTATGCATATAGTAAGTGTTGCCCTGGGCTGGGAGACCAGATCTCTCACTGTGCAGTGGTATACTGGCTTAAAAATTCATAGAACAGGCCTTGGAATAGTTGATTCCTTCTCAGGTGTCTGTAGTTTTGGTTCTGCCATCCACCATCTCCTCTAGATCAGGAGCTCTTGGTTGTGGTGTGTATTGCTCTGAAGCTCATCAGTATTTAGGCTTTTTCTTTCCTTCTAAGCATTTCAGTTTTGGGGGCTTATCAGTTTTCCCTCAGAATGCAGAAAGCCCTCAACTAGAGCAATACTTTATGTGCCAGCTCTAGTCCTTTCCTTTCTCCCCAAATCTGGCAGGTGTAAATACAGCTGAACATATTTTACACCAGCATAACTGGCAATATAAAATAATGAGCTGTGGTCATGAGAGTGACCAGGTTAGTGTAGCTAATCCTTGTCTTTGTTCTCATTATATTTCCTTTTCTTTTCTCTTTAGACTTTAAAGAGGAAGGAGAAGGAATACGAGCACGAGATGGAGCGGCTGGCCAGGGAGAAGATCGCGACCCAGCAGCGGCTGGCGGAGCTGAAGAACGAGCTGAGCCAGTGGATGGATGTCTTGGAGATTGACAGAATTATTCGACAGACAGTTCAGCCAGAGGATGACCAGGCATCTACCTCGACAGCATCAGGTACCCCTAATTATTCTCTTTTTTTTTTTTTTGTAATCATCACGGAAGGTCATTGACACAGTTACATTGGGATGGTGGGATCTTCATTTAGCAGGGTCAGGGTTTCTTTGCATTCAGAATAAAGTAAAAGGTTTTGGAGTGTTGGTGATGATTGATGTTGTTAATAACACACTGCTGCTCACGTGGAGTAAACCAAAATTTGTGCATCGATGTCAGGTAGATGCAAAGTGCGGGTTTGCACATCCAACCTCATTGTGGAGACAAATCCCTGCTTTCCAAACTTGGCTTTTTTCTTGCACAGCTCTGCAACCCTGCTCGCTAGAAGTGGGCATCCTGGTGTATTTGTGTAGATGTGGGAGGGTGTTCAGCACATACAGAAGAAGGATTTGGTACAGGGAGGATCACCAGAGCATTTGAACAACTTAATGAGCCTTCACATTGCATGAGGAGGATTCACAGCGAAGATGAAATGACACTAATGGATATCTCATGTGCGGTTCCAGTGAGAAGTTTCTGCAAGATAGGAGAGTGCATGCTTCTGTCCACACCAGGGATCTGCAGCAAGAAGAGTAGGCAGTCTGTGGATGTAGAGCTTTCCAGAGGCACAGAGGCTGTAGCAGTGCATAACCATGCACAGCAGCTCCTTCAAGTCAGCATTTGCTCTTGGCATGCCAGGCAGACGATACCGCAGGTTCTGAGAAGGGAAAACCTGAGTTTGTTCAGGCTCATCACCTCTGATCGCAGGAGCAGGCTCCAGGTGTAGTGTGACGGAAGTTGGGAGTAGCAGTGCTTTGTTGTTAGAAGTGCCAGCTGTTCCCTCTGCAGTGGCCTCTGCCAAAAGTGACCAAAGCATCAAGCTGCTGCTACCCAGAGCTTGTGAAGGGGAAGGGTCTTCCTTGGTGTTCCTGCTGCTTCTGGATCTTCTGAGATTTTTATTCTTTGCTTCATGGCTGGCACTAGGACAGTGCAGGATGCCAGCCTGATCTTCCTGATCTCAGGGCTAGTATGTTCATGTTTTGCTTCCTTAGTTCCTGGACTGGACAAGAGTCCATTTTCCAGAACCAGACGAGACTTGCTGCCATGTTTCTCCATGGCTATTTCCTTCCTGCTCTGGGAGCAGAACGAGTGGTGCCAATTGGTGGAATAACTAGCCAGGAAAGGAAACCCTGTTCCTTTTCCCAGAAGGAGCCCTCTTCATCCCAGACAGCTCAGCCAGGTGCTTTCTGTCAGCCTCTGCTCATGGTGCTCCCCTTGCCTACCCAGTGAGACCTCTCAGCCTTTGGGAGCACCCTGCTCTAGCTGGGTCTTTGAGCTGTCACACCCGCCTGGCTCTAGGTCCTTGGCCCACAGGCAGTGAGGAGAGGGCTGTGCCAAGCCATGCCATGTGCCATGCCATTGTGCTGTGCCATTGTGCCACCTGCCTGTAGCTCAGCGACGCTTCCCGCACGTCTCTTCTGCTGATGCTGCCTTTTAGGGAGCCTCATTGGTCCAGTTCGTGCTCTGCTTGCTTTTTTATGGGAGTTTCTTCCTTTCGTGTTTTCCAGAGGGTGAAGACAACATAGATGAAGATATGGAAGACGACAGGCCAATGAACTCATTACCAAAACTCACCCAGCGCCAGCACCCCGAGCTGCTGAAAGCCGTCCCCCCCAGCGCTGCCGCCCCGCTCCCCACGGTCCTGCCCCCCCACGTGTCCATCCAGCAGAAGCCCCACGCCCAGCCCTCCCTGCAGACACAAGCACTGGTCCCGCCGCAGGCGATCGTCCCCGCACAGACTCACATCGTGGCGGCCTCGACCGTGCAATCGACTGTTATCGCCCACACCGCCACCACCCACGCCTCCGTCATCCAGACTGTCAACCACGTCATTCAGGGTCCACAGACCAAGCACATTGCTCACATTGCACCTTCCACATCCAGCCCCGTGCAACTCACCACCGCTGCTCAGCCCATCGGCCACATCACTGTGCACCCAGCCACCATCAACCACATGGCCCACCTGGGCCCGCAGCTGCCCATCTACCCCCAGCCCGTGGCCGTCAGCCAGCCCGTGGTGAGCCACATCGCTCACACCATCTCGCACCAGCAAGTGAACGGCACCGCGGGGCTGGGCCAGCCCGTCATGGCCAAGCCGGCCGTGGGCGCCCAGGTGGTGCACCACCCGCAGCTGGTGGGGCAGACGGTGCTGAACCCGGTGACTATGGTGACCATGCCCTCCTTCCCGGTGAGCACGCTGAAGCTGGCCTAGGGGGCACGGCCCCCAGGCGAGGTCTTTGTTGGGAACCTTTCCTAAGGAAACTCCGTACATTCCAACCGCGTCCGGCTCGGCGCAGGGGCCGGGCTGTGCCAGCCGCCCCAGGCCCGGGACGGGGCCGCTCGTCCCACTGACTTCAGAGACAGTTGTTCATGGTGATTTTTTTTCCTTTTATGTGTAATGAGTGAACTTATGGATATGATGTTCTTAAGACTTTTAATTTTTTTGCCCTCTTATGTGTTGCTTCTTTGTAGAATAAAAAAAATTGCTGATCTCTTTATTGAGACGTTGCGTAGAATGGGAAAAAAAATCATAGAAGTCTATATTTATATATATGTGTGTATGTGTGTGTATATATATGTATATACATATATATATAAATATAACATTTGAAGGCCTTTTGTAAGGTTGATTATTTTGCAGGATTATGAGACAAAATTCATTTTTGGAGGAAGAAGACAGTGTCCTCTCTAAACAAGAAACTATAAGATAGATGGTTTGGTGGACCAGAGTACAGTGACAAAAAAACCCCAACAACAAACCACGAGTCAAACCATGTGAAAGGTATTTCCCATCAATATATTACATTTCAAAAACCATCTAAAATCACTGTGACTTGTTATGGCATTTTAAGGAAATTCTCTGTCCTGTCTAATAAAAGGAAAAAGAATACACAACCAGACTTGATTTGTTGCCATTTTATAAATGACTTGATTTTTATAGCTGTGTCAAAAAAATACTGGTTTTTATTATTTTAATGATTGACTATGCTTTGTTTGGATGTTTTTGGGGGAAATTTGTATTTTGTCTGGCTTGGTTTGCTGATGCAATAATTGGTTTTGCAGATCTCTGTGTGTGGCATGGCCCCGGTCAGGGTCCCTCCTGCCCATCCAAGCCCCCCCAGGTTTCTCGGGTTTGTTGTTTGGCAGAGGCACAGACTTTGTGCTGGCATCTTGCAGGGTGTTTCTGTGGCCTGGTGAACGGAACCTGGGACAAGAAGACCAAGAGAAATGAGGTAGATTTGCTGCATGGGTTAATGTTTGATGGTTCATTCTGTCCTGACCACACCTTGATGTGGGAGCCGGTGGGTTTGGAAAGGGATAAAAGGGGATGTGGTTCCCTTCCAGAGCACAGGCAGTTCAAGCAGCTTTGTTCCCTTTGACAGGGAAGCAATCTCTCCTTATGCAGGATAGGGGCTTGCTGCAGGAGATCAGTGTGAGAGCTCGTGTCTGACAGTGGGACGTGCACCAAAGAACCCTCATCCCTCAGGACCTTCCCGTTCCCCTTCCTGGTGGTTGGGGCAGACCTGTCTGAGGTCAGTGGCAAATCCCAGAGAGCCAGGAGAGGAGGAATGTTGTTGTGCTGCTCGCTGAATGTTCTGGTCCTTGCACTGTGTGTTTAGTTACTGCTGTGAATGATCTCCATTCTGTCTTCCTCTCTTTCTAAAGCAAGTATTCCACAGTCCTTACTGCAGGCAAAAAGCTGCTGTAGCCAGCAGCTGTTCTAGGGCAGGATGGGAGGCTCCATCTGCCCAGGAGCTCTGGGAGAGGAGAAGGGGTGGCTGAGCACCAAACCTCACTGCCTGGCTGTGTCCAGGCTGGGGCTGGGGTCTCCTGCAGGAGAACAGCATCCATACTCTGCCCAAAAGACCTGCTGACTCCAGCAGGACTTCAGCCTGCTGAAGGACTGGTTTGAAAAGTGAGAACATCTGCCTGTTCCATACTGTCCCCAGGTAAAACTGATCTGGAGGCAGGAGAAATGACTGCAGAGGTCAGGGGTGATTGTGCCTTCTGAGCAGGTGTCACTGGGAATGGTGTGAAGTCTGTTTATAAAGCCCCAGTTAGCACTTGTTTAATTTTTCTTTCATGCATCCTTGAGTTCAGGAGGCTCTTGGCTGTGCTGCCAGCACAGCTCCTGCAGAATGGTCAAACCTTGAAGGGTTTCTTTTCTTATAAACCCCGTTTAAGCAGATCGTTTGTTCTCATTCCAGTGCACCATTCACACTGGGGGATTCCCAGAATTGCCAGGGTTTAGTTGTCCTTTGTCCCTGCGGGTCCTTTCCCAAGGAAGGCAGTTGTGTGCCAGTATTTGAGAGATAGGGTTGGGTGTCAGTTCAGTTTCTCCTCATCAGAAACTCCTCAACGCTGAGTGTGTGCAACAGGGTCACCTCCCTTCTCAGGAGGGAGTGTGGCTTTGCCTTCTGCAGCAGCGTCAGGAGGGGAAGGATTTGTGTTTCTGCCTTTTGTTACTGTTCCAACTCACAAAATAACAAATTCTCCTCGTTGAAGGAGAAGGAGCCAGGCTGAGAATGGGCTCAGTGTGGGAGCATTGGGCGAGCCCCAGGGGGATGAGCTTTCTGCTGGGTTATGGAGTGGCCTGTGCTGTATGGACAGGGGTGCTGCTGACCTCATCTTCTAGTCCCTTATGGTTTAGAGCCAAGAGTGGCCCTGCCTTGCCCAGTCCTGTATCTTGGCCAGTTTTTCTTTCCCTTTGGAGTTGTGCCATGCTGTCTGTCTGATCCCCTTTGTGGGTGTTGGCCTCCCCATTAGGAACATCCTCCTTGGCCAGCCCAGGAGCTGCTCCAGGTGTCATGTGTACCCTGTTCTCATCTTCCTTTTTCAGGGCTACCAGAAACATTTCTTTGGGATTTTTCTTTTTGTTTTTTAAAGTCAGCAAACTTCTTTCTATTCTGTGGGAAGAAGAGCAGCCATAGCCCTTCCTTTTCCACCTCTGTTATTCCTGCTCAGAAACTTTGGATTTACACTGATGCTCTTAGAAATCCCGTTCAGTACTGTATGACAAGGGGCACTTTAGGAATGTCTCTCCTCCTTTGATATGTTTTCCCTATGGAGAAAGCTATATATAAATATATATGTACACTTGGGGATTCGTAAGATCTAATTTGTCCCCCCCAAAAAAATCAATAAATATGAAGTTTACAAGAAATCTCTTCTGTTGTTGAATAATATTAGTTATTGGTAACCATGCCACAGAAACAATAGAAAATGGGGTTTCTATGTAGTAGTTTGAGAGGATTCTCTGTCCTGTCAGACCTGGCTCAGAGCCTGTTGGTCAGTGGAGGTGGTTCTGCAGCCCCCACGCTCCATGTCCTGCTGCCAGCAGCCAAATCATGCCCAGGAGCTGGAGCTGTGCTGGGAGCTCAGCCAGCACATCCAGAGGTGTCTGCAGCTGTGTGGGCACAGAACCCCAGGGTGGGGAACCCTCATGCTGGGCTGAGCCTGCTGTGCCTGCCAAAGCCACTTCTAGCTGCCTGCCAGGGAGGTGCAGGCAGAGGGTAAGGAACACAAACTGCTACTTTAAAATGATCCTGAAAAAAGAGCTCTTAACGCTGACACTTTAGATACAGGAATGTATTCCTGACCTCACCAGTAAAAATTAGCCAGACCTGTTGTAGTTTATCTTAGGAAGGGAAGCAATCTGATTTCCCATGTTCTCTGCAGTTGCTTGTGTGGGATCTGAGGGGCAGCAGGTTGTGTGTCCCTGGGGGCAGCTGCTGACCCACATTTCACACGGGGAAATAAGGGCTGGAGCCAAACTGCTGCCGTCGGGGTTTTTCTGCACGTGTGTGTGTGTGTGTGTGTCCATCTGTCTGTCCGTGCTGGGGCTGAGTGTTGGGTGTCAAAGGCCAGAAGGCTCCAGTGTCAGCACTGGGCCCCTGGCCACTGGCACAGCTGGGTTTTGGTTTCTTGAGCAGAGCTGGACAGAGGGGATGGCCTTTGCAGGGGCCTCTGCTCTCCAGGCGCCCGCGGCACGTCCGGAGTGTTCATCATCCCACTGAGCTGCTGCTGCTGTTGGGCTCCTTGTCTTTTCTTTCTTTGTTTTATTTCAAAGTGGCCTTCTGTAACAAAAGAAACAAAAAAAATGCCTTTGGGTGGTTTAGGTGGAGGTGAGGTGTCGCTGCTGTGTCAGTGTCGGTGTGGTTGTCTGTGCGCACGCCTGGTAGATTCCTGTAGACATGCAATGCAAGGCTTATTGTGTCTGGTTTTTGTATGTAGCCTGTGTCTCTTTGGACTGGTTTGCATCCTGAGGGCGTTTTTTGCGTTTAAAGAAAAAAAGTGAGAACTGTTCCAGGTTGGGTGGGTACAAGGGGATCTGGAGACCTCCTGTGTACCAGGGGTCGGGGGCAAGGTGTCCTTTGCCCCCTGGGATGATGTGGTCAGTGCTTGTTGGGCCCCTTTGCTTTCTGTGATGGGCATCCAGTGTCCCCAGTGGGGTGAGCAGCCTTGGCCAGATGAACCAGTTGACCTCTGCTTGCCTGAGCAGGACTTTGGCTCAGCCTGTCTCGGTGTTGAGGCTCTTGCTTAATTAGCTTAGTTAGATCCGTGGCTGCTGCAGAGGGCTGGTGGAGCTGGTGTGGAGGTGGGCAGCTCTGAGCACTCACAGGTGAGGCTCCTCTGAGACTTGGCATGTTTTTTCTGAACAGTTGTTCATTCCAGTCTTATTTTGATTCTAAAAGCTATGGGGGTGAGGAGAGGAAAACTGTCATGGCCTGTTTTCCATCCCTTGTTACCATTTGGGACAGATTAAAATGGATTATAACACTATATTTAGGTTATTTCCTCCCTGAGTGAAGCATCAGTTGTTAGAAGCAGATGTTTAATGTTAAGGAAAATAGGCTGTGGATAGAATCAGTCATGGCTTCTTTCTGTCCCTGTTATACAGAACTTGATAATACAAACTTGAATTATTAAAATACCAGCCTGAGCCCAGCACGGGATGGGTGCAGTCATGGCAGAGGTTGTGTGTGGCTGTTCCAGGCTGGCTCACTCCCTGCCTGGGGCTGCTGAACAGTGAAGGAAGGCCCCAGTGGCCTCTGTCCCTGCACTCAGCGAGGGGACAGGGCCGTTCTGTGCTGGGATTTGGTGGGAATGGGCCGTGGGGTGTCGTGGTGCTCCTCACCAGGACAGCACGGCTGGTTCTGCTCTGGCTCTGCATGAGGCCCATTGGTTCACCCCATCCCTTGTGCTGTCAATAGGAATTGGAGTGTGGGGAGTGCTGGGGCAGGAGCTCAGCAGGGAAATGCCCCGAACTCCAGCCCGTCTGCTCTGGGGGTGTCCCTGGCCGGCAGCAGGCTCGTCCTCCTCGGGGTTGTGTTGCCGTGGCGGGCACAGCCCCGCGCTGGCTGCGGGATCCCGGTGCCAATGCCTTACGGATACGCCTTAACAACCTGAGCCAAAAGTGTGCTGGGGCTTGACAGAGCGAGAAATCAGGGACTGACTGCAACCACCCCGTGATTTATTGGCTTCTGGTCAGGCCCCAGCCTGGGCATTGCTGGGTGAGGAGCCGTGCTGGGAGCGGGGACCCCCTGCTCTGTCACTGCATGTGGCCTCCCCCCCTCCTGCCTAAAGCGTTTATTTATTTATTTCATCTCGCTGTGCTCCCCGCGTTAGGAATGTGTCACTGGAGCTGCTGACTGACAGCCCAGTGCTGCCCTCGCTGGCCCGGAGCCCCTGTCCCTCCCCTGCACCTCGCAGGGACTCCCCCTGTGCTCACCTGGGCAGGTGCAGTCTGTGTTTACAGTGAGGACGTGTCACTGTGTTACCAATTTACTGAAATACTGAATATTGACAAACTAGACTGTAAAGATTTTTATGTGTTTGGATACATCTGCTATGTGAAAAAGCAACTAATTTTGTACATATTGTATTTTTACTATTCAGCTGTACAATACTGGCTCTTCATGCTCCAGAATTTAGGTATCCAACATGAATGATATCCATGTAATAAGCACTTGCCTGAAATAAATATAAAACTGAAATAAACATGCACTGAAATCGGAAACAGGTTTCTGCATTTGCTTGACTATCCTTTGCATGCAGCTCTCTCACTTGGTTTGTGATTTCCCAGCTCCAAGAGCAATGCCCTCCCTCCCTCCGGAGCCACGGCCGCCACTCCAGGTGAGTGTCCCTGATCCGCGGGGTTGGAGCTCACCCGGGCCAGGCACAGAGTTCCCGAGGGCCGTGGGTGTGTCTGCATCCAGTGCTGCCTTGGCAGCTTCAGGAGTCTGTGAGAACTTGGGGAACAGTGCTCTGTCCTGTGTCCTCCTGCCGAGGAGGCCATCCCAGCCCTGCTGCAGGGCAGGGGGTGCCCAGCAGGGCAGTGTCGTGCCCGGGCCCCTCCTGCGGGCACCATCCCCACCCTCCTGTGCCCCGGGCTGGGGCTGTACAGGGTGAGCAGAACTAAGCGTTGTCTCTCCTGCAGGTGCTGCAGTCCTGGGCTCTGCTGCTCCCCTGTCTCCAGCAGGGACGTGATGGACGTGGACGGACACCCCGCACTGGGTAAGTCACACCAGCGGTGGGTTGGGGGCAGCAGGTCAGGGCTGGGGCTGGACCCCGAGTGGGCTCTGGCAGAGGGGCTGGGGGAACACCACGGGCCTGAATAACTGCTTTAGAAATTACTGGGACTGCAAGGGAAATGGTGGCGGTGTGTGGGAAGGACAGAGGGACAAGGGCCAGCTGTAACCCCAGCTGTGCTCGGTGCCCTGCCCTCCTCAGGCCCACTGTGCAGACAGGTGAAGGCAGAGGACACAAGGTCACTGGAAGTTTTTTAGGTCATGTCTTTGATGCACTTCATAAGGGGCTGATCCTTGTTGATAGGGATAAATACCTGATTAGCAGCTGTAAGGAGACAGGGCTGAGGGATGGCTGCACCCAGCCCAGCACACAGAGGCCTTTGTTGGGCCTTTTTATGGTGGAATGGGGAAATGTCAGGGACTCATCTCCAAGCAGACCTATTTAGCCTAAAAACCTGGAACATTGCTGCAAAACTGCCAGTAGCAGCCAAGCAGCTAGGTGAGACTGAGCAGGGATTATCCCTGCTGCAGAGGAGACACAGCCAGAGGAGTTTAAAGGGTTTGAACAAGGACTGGGAGTGCTGGAGGAGGATCTCTCCTGGAAGTCCAGCAGCTCAGCTGCAGTCAATGCAGCTGCAGCACAATCAGGCCTAAAATTTCAGGATGAAACTCTGTAACACTTGTCGTAAGCCTATTTCTGTTCCTGGGCTGGCTCAGGCTCAGCCAGAGGGTACATGAAAGCTGCCCTTAAAGTAATTTAAGGGACCTCAGGAGTCTACTTAATGGTGACCTATTTATTGCCTTTAGCACTACAGCCTATGCAGCTCATCAGAGAAACATTAATTACATCTCACCCTATCCTCCCAGACAGCCTCATCCCTGTTCCATTGCTGGAATCACCTTGGGGGGAGAGAAATCGTTCCCAAAGAGCTCCACGGGATGCCTTGATGATAAGTATTTATTCATAAGTTACATTTAAACATAAATAATTGAGCAATAAAGAGAATAGTCTGCTCCCAACAAAAATAAATAATACACAACATTGATAAAATCCAATCAGAGAGAATGTTCTAATACAGCAAAGTTCACAGATTGGGTTAGTGTGAAACAGCTGTACAGAACATTCCCAACGTACCAAAGGAAAATAGTGCAGTATTATCTGTACATCCATCACTCCCCGGGCTCTGGGAATTGGAGGTTTTTCTCACTCTTCTCATTCTTTTAAAAAATACTTTTTCAGTTTTCAAATGAACAGACAGACACACCCGGAGCACTTTTGGGACTGCAGAGCAGCCGTGGGGGCTGTGGAGGTTGGGCACTGCTGGGACTGGGATGAGCTCAGACCTGTACACGGCCAGGACTGGGAGCAGGGGCTGCAGGACTCTGTGCCAGGAGCCTGGGTCATCAGTATCCCTGGAATCTCCATGAGCAAGAAGCTCCTCCCTCCCTCCCTCCCTCTGGCTGACCCAGAGATTCACTTAGCAGCAGCAACAGGCAAGTAGAGCACAGGTGAGAGTTCTGCCCCAGCAGTGCAGAGCAGCCCCAGCAGTTCCCCCCAGCCCCAACACTCCCCGGGCTCTGGGCTGGGGCACAGACTGTCCTGGGGCACACAGAGCTCCACACCTGAGCAGGGGCTGCAGCAGCAGCTCAGAGCCCCCAGCAATTCCAGCTCCTTCACCTGGCAGGGGCTGATCCTGCTCGCAGACGAGCATCTGGTTTGTGTCTGCGAGTCCATGGAGACTCCCTCCTGAAAGCTCTGCAGGGCAGGGAGGGATCTGGAGGAGGCTGGCACTGCCATCTGCTCTCCATGGGATGAGAATCCATAGCTCTGCAGAGCACAGGGAGCAGGAGCTGCCAGTGTGAGCAGGGTCCTGTCCATGGGCTGAACCTGCTCACCTGAGGAACACGGAGCAGGGCCTGGCACAGGGTCAGTTTGCAAAGCAAGACCAAGGCAGGTCTGTGTGGGCCATGCAGACTGAGCAGGGTGAGCCAGTCAGCCAAGGCCAAACTGGTGTTTTAGCTCATGAGCTCATCACTGCTCACATCAACTGGGGCATTTAGGTTAAGGCCATTCTCCCAGCCAGGAACCTTATCAGCTTTAATCCGTGCTAAACCCAAATGTTTTAGCAACATGGGCTCAGACACATTCTCTTCCATGTTCAAGGCAAAGACAGTGAGTCCAGGACCATGCTCCTCCAAGGACCCAATCCAATGCTTGCAGCAGTGGGCCCAGCCTGGCCTCCATGGCAGCTTCTGGCAGAGCACACAGGGTGCATCCAGGCTTTACAGGTGCAGTAAGTCAAAATAGAAATGCTGCAGTTTGTCAAATCCCCCCTTTCAACATCGCAAAGATGTAGACAGATGTCTTCTAGAGAGGGAAACAGAGAATGCAAAAAGATTTTGTCTAGAAATACAAAGTGAGTGTAACAAGGACTATCAAACACCAACCGCATCTGGTGAAGGGGAAGTTCAGGTTTTAAAAGTCTGTTACTGTCTCCTCACTATTTATTACATTACATGGAAGATGCAATTAAAACACCATTTGGAATTACAGTGCAAGGAATGCTCCATCCAGTGGCTCACAGCGAGGCCCCAGGGCCAGCCTGCCCATGGTCACTTGTTCTCAATCAGTGTCTGCACTTTGTAGACAAGGTCTCTGGCTATCCTCAGGATCTCCGCAGCATCGTGGTGCTCAGCCATTTCTAAGAGACACAGACAAACATCTTAACTCTCTGCACCACCTTCCTGCCCTGCCACTGATAAGCACGTGCCATTAGCATTAATTAATTACTGTAACGAGCAGCAATCCCAGAGCGTTCCAGGGGGTTGGTTTTGGAGAATTAAAGACAGAAGAAGTGGATGAATCCCTTGTGCTGCAGGACCTGGCACTGAGACTCTGAGCTTAAAACAAGCAGGGGTTTGTCACAACAAGAACTGCACCAGACAGCTTCAGGAAGGGACAAGGAGCAAAGTCTCATTACTTTTTATCAAAATGGCTCTTACCATTAAAAAACTTGATGATATCTGTGAAGTCCATGTTGTTATCACGGATAATCTCTCGATAAACTTCCACAAGTGCTAAGGCAATGAAAAGGACAAAATGTTCTGAAGAGATGTGCTTTGCTGCCCAAATAACTTCCCACACTGTAAATACATCCTCGTACAACAATTCTGAATGGGAATAAACATTACAAGAGCATCTGATTATTCAACTGGCCATGCCCCTTCTCTCTCACCAATGTCTACAGGCCTTACTCAGACATGAACAGAACCTGATGCCTCCTCCTTTCCCTCTTCCCCCAGCCACCTCCTGTCACTTGTGCACAGAACTGGCCTAAAGAACAATTACCACAGCCTGGAGATGGGGTGGTGCAGAGCCAAGCCCAGGAAGGAACCTGAACCACAGTGACCATGAGAGCAGCACAGGAGGCCCGGGTGTCCCACAGGGCTGTGGGACAGGCTGCAGGTCTGAACATGTGTCCAGGTGTATCTTGGCTCTGCAGTGGGCCTGTCAGCACCAACACTCTGCTGGAGTGTGCTTGTGCAGGGATCCAGGGGTGCTCCCACACAATATAAGGCACCTCACCCACAGTGCAGCAGCTCCTGAGCTATTGCTGAGCTGCTCCTTGTTATCACAGGGGTAAGACAGGAGCTTATACAGGAGTTGGATCACTTTGAGCAAACAGGCATTTGCACTGGGCAGGAACTTGGCTTCAATTACATCATCAGGAATTTGCAACTCCCCTTTCTAAGCCTGGACTCACTCCAGTGCTGTTTCATCTCAGCTGCATTGCCTTTCCTGGCTACAAACTCTCCAGTGATCCCAACTGCCACTCACCACCCTGACAGACACTCACACCAAAACACAGAACTATTACAGTTCCACACAACTCCAAACTACTGGCACAGAACATTATTACCTCTTTTAAAGTCAAGCAGGAACCAGCGATAGCAGAAGTAAAAATGAGTGTAATCTCCATTCTGGTGCATCAATTCAAAAAGTTCTGAGTCCAGAATCTAGAATGGAAAACATCAGCTGTCAGATGTGGTCTGAAAGCAGCCAGGGTCAGAGGTGCTGGACTCCCACTCTGCTCCTCATCCTGTGATCAGAGCAGCTGCTCAGCCCTTTGCTGTGTGTGCCAGTGCTGTGCCCTCGGTGTCCTGACCCAGTGAAGTGGCAAATGTCCATCTCTGCCTCCACCTCTCTGGCTGCAGCTCTACAAATCCACTGACAACTCCTCCTCCCCAGCTCTGAAGTCACAGCTGAACTCCTCAGAGCTCTTACCCTTCACTGCTGAGTCCTGAGCCTCTGCACAGCCTTTTCTTCTTCCAGACACCCTTAACCAGACTCACCTGGATGAGGGACCTCATGTTGGCAAAGTGTGTGTCCATGGCACCTCCATTGGGGAAGTTCTGGCTCATCCTCTTCATCAGGTGGCTGAAGCAGCTGTAGGCCAGCTGATCTGCAGGGACAAGGCAGACACTCAGTGCTGGCAATTGTGGGACTTCTTGAACCAAAATAATGGAACTGCAGGGCTTGGGAAAAACAGGATCTTCCCCTTTGCTGTTCTCTGAATCCCAGGATTTAGATGAAAGGGAGGTTGGTTCCTGACTCTGGACCATTTTTACTAGTTATGTTTCCAAGAATCCAGCCTGCAGTTCACTTTTCAGTGTCAGCAACTGCCAGAACACATTAATTTTACTAACTTTGGCAAAATTTAATCTGGCAGTCAGTGACAGGGCAGCCCCAAGACACTAATGTTAGCCATTTCAACAGCCACAGGTGGAGAAAACACAAATCAGGAGCTGCAGGTTTGATTTTGCTGGTGACCCAGCCCTGGTTAATGCAGACAACTCCTTCTGAAACAGCATTTCTAAGGAAAGCCCTCACTAAGGATACCAGCACATCCCAAAGGAAAGCCCTTCCTACCATTGTCAAGAATAACCATCAAAGGAGCCAGGAGGTCACACATGCCTTGGACATAACCAACTTCTAGGTGCTCCCAGACATAGCTGTGGAAAGAAGAAATCCTTGTATTGAAGGCTGATTCCATATGTGAAATAAATCCTAAGCAGATGCTGAAGGTGGGAGTCTCAGAACCTTCTGACACTTCCCAGAGCATTTCACAGCCCTTTACTGTTTGCTGCCTGGATGAAGTGGCCCTCTGAGCATGGAGGTATCATCCTGATCAGGAGAAACCCAAACCCCAGAGTACATTCAGAGAACAGTTCTCTAAAATAGGGTCTGTCACTTGAGAAATCTCAAATCTGCATTCCAAACTTGGACCCATGCTCTAGCCTGCCATGCTGCCTGTTTTCCTTCTGGCAAGTTGTTTTAAATTCATTAGTGAGAATTCTTATTGATTGTTGTTTGCATATTATTACAGTTTATAGATTATTTTATGGATTATGACAGAAATGTGGAAGTAGTTGGGTTTGCAAGCTCATTTACCTGCACATGACATTTCGGAGCTTCTCCAGGTTCTCAGCAGTAAAATACCAATAATTCCTGTCACATCTCTGGACATCTTTATCAATTCTGTGCAAATTTAAGGCAACAGTGTCCAATAACTCTATCTAGAACAGAAAAGTTTTAGTTAGATCTGCCAAGTTTGCAGCATTCCCAGGACTCTGTGCAGATTTGCTCTGAGAATCACCAAACCAGAAACAGCACAATTACACTCTGAGCAGATGAGGGCATCGAAATACTCAATTACTGTCAAAAATGCCAGGTAAAACACATTTGTTTTCACTGGGAAATATGCCAAACCTGTCCTATTTCCAAATGGCTATTTCCAGCTAAATAACTTCTGCAGAGAGAAGCAAAAACTATGCTGCTGTGTGACAGCAAGAGTAACAGAGGTGGTGGCATCTTGAATCTAGATTTAGGTTGTGGTTCAGTTTGACTAGTTGGAGATTTTATCTTGATTTAAATAACACTAGAATCTTACAAGCAGTATGTTGTCCATACCCCCAGGCCCTGGAAAGTTCTAACTGCTAGAAATGTACTACACTGATTGTCTTGCCCTCCTACTTTAAAAAAAACACCCAAATTTTTCTTGCTGCCTTATTTCCAATCTCAAAATCCAGATGAAAATATTTGGATGCAAAAAATCCTCAGTTACCATCCCACCAGCTGTAGTTCTAGTTTGGGACTCTCTCTCATTAAAACCTATCTGAAAAAGTACCAATGTCTGCTAAAAAAGCAACGCTGAGCAGAGAGATGATGGTACTTCAGTAGTGACCTACTGTGTAGGACGCAGCGCAGACAGAGGCGACATCCACGAAATAATCCCCCTGGGAACAGAGCTGCTCCTCTGAGACAGAGTCCTGCGACTGCAGCACGCTGGGCTTGGCCCTCTGCAGGCGGGGAGTGCCCGGCTCGGTCCTGCCCCCCTCAGTGCCGCCCTCCTCCTCAGCCCCGTCCTCGAAGGAGCCGCCCTGCCCGTCGTCGATGCTGGACAGGATGCCCGAGGCCACTGAGTAGTTCCTGGAGCTCGGCAGCCCCGAGTCGGGGGAGTCGAACTCGGCGGCCGCGGGCGCCGGCACCGCTGTCAGTGCGGGCTCCTCCTGCCCCTTGGGGTCCTGCTCCACTGAGTCCGTTTCGTCCACAGATATAAACACCTGTGACATGCAGAACACACACTTCAATAGCAGTGACCATCTGCTCTGTGCTGGGTCTGACTAAAGCAAGAGATCTGGAGAGCTGTTCCTCTGCTGGGAGGAACTGCCTTCCTAGGTGAACCTTAGAGCTCCTTAAGCATGAACAGCTGATTATCCTAATTAGATTATCCGAATAGATTATCCAAAATTCAGACCTGCTCTTCGCTCTAACATGGAGACACCACAGCTCCAATCTCTGCCCCCCAGGGCAGATTCAAGATTCAAGAGCTGTGCTAACCTCCATCTCTGCCCCTCTGCAAATGCTGATCACTGCCCAGAGGGTGAGTGGGAAGGGAGTACCTACATCATTGCTGATGGTGGAGTCCCTGTGGATGAGCCGCTGGACGTGGCTGTCAATGCTGCTGCCCGATGAAAACTTGGCCAGTGTGGCTGAATGTGACTCCTTCTCTCGCTGCTTCACGATCACCTCGCAGGCCTTCCACTCAGCCATCACCTTCTGGTACCTCAGAGCAATGTCTGCGTCCACCTGCAGGGCAGAGACACAGCTGAGACACTGCCCTCCTTGCCAAAAAGGCACTGACTCTGGGAGGAAACAGGAGGGAGAGGTCTAAGGCAGGTGCAGGGTCTCAGACTGAAAGCCCAAAGGATGCCGAGGCCCTCTTGCTGCAGCAGCACATCCCTGTGGCTGGAGAGGAGTAGTCAGGTGTTGGGTATTAAATGCAGAGAATTAGTAACACTGTAGGCACCAGAAAGGATCCATAAAAGCAGGTGTGTACACTATCAACAGCACTGTGCCACTGTGACAGTGACCCAGGATGGAACAAAAGATGTCATATGAAACCTCACACAGAAGTCAGATGCAAGTGCTGCCTCTACCTGCATCCTCCCATATTCCATCATGCCTCCTTCCACCTCCTCTGTTCCAGCTCTAAGGTAGCCCTTGTGAAGAAATCCAGGTCACAGGTTTATAAACACCAGCAGATCCCCGGGAGAAACTCTGGAATCCCAGCTCCTGCAGCCCTGTCCTGTGGCTGCACTGTGCATGGGCAAATCTATCCTCACTGGGTACCACAGGAATAAAACAGATCCTTGTCACTGGTGGCTTTCCCTTTGGAAAGACAGTCTCAGAAACCCCCTTGAGCTATTAAGGGACATGGAGCAATTTCGCTGCTCTGTCACTTGTCAAGAGCTGAAGAGAAACCACAATTGTGAGCTGGCTGCAGGCTCCACACTTGGCTGGCTGAGCTGCTGCCCGAGCCTTCATGCTCAGAGCTGCAGGCTATTTGTCACTTGAGGTAGCTGTTGAGTCATAAATCATAAAATACAACAGTTAGTGGAGGGCTGGAGGACAGCCACATCTGGGAGTGCAAAAATACCATCAGAAGACAAAGATGATAAATCACCTGCAATGACTTCAGTTAAGGGCACGATGAGTTTCTTGTATGTGCAGGTGCTATGTCTGTTTTCATGTCACTCATTTAACAGACTCCTACATTCAGTGTAAGCTTCAGTCTCCAACAACCCATTCCTTTGAGGAGTCAGTTATTACTCTTGTTTACTACTGGTGTTGAGTAGCTCATTACAATTCCAGGTAAGTTCAGAGTACCCCTAGGTGAGTAGGGTACAAACCTAGGGAGAAAAATCTTCTGTAGGAACCTGTGTTCTGCAGATCAAATCTTTTTCTATCTCTGTATGAATTTACTCTAATTTCTGTCATACAGACTCCAGTATTTATCTCTTCTTGCCAAATCTATGTTGTAGCTGTACAAATGCATGTGCCCTTTGGAGGTGGGGCTAGCATCCATGAGAGATGCCTTCATATTCCCCACTCTAAAAACTAAGCATCTGAGTCCTTTTGTTCATTTCCAGACATACTTTTTATTTCTACACATGCATCATAAATCCAGTAGTTTATATACCTGTGGAGATCAGGGACAGCAAATTGCAGCCTATGCAAGAAACCTCCAATATCCTGCTTTTCTTGAAAATCTGAGATTAAAAAAAGAATGGAGCAGTGCTCAGTAGAACATTCCTGAGGTACACACTGCAGCCAGAAAATTTGCAATAAACATCTACTAAGGTGACTGGATTCAGGGGAGAGAATCTGGACTGTGACCCAGTTTGAACAGTGAAGGGCCCTGTTTCTCCATCTATGTTCAGAACTGGCTTTGGAAGATTACTGGGAGGAAAACAACTCAAATTGTCTCAGCAGTGTTTAGTAAAAAGGTGTTTAGTAAAAAGGGAGCTGCTTATAAAGTGCCCCATTTGCAAGACACTGATTTGTCCATGGCAAGGCTCGAGGTCAGGCTGCCCTTCTGCTCTGCAGGTGCTCACAGGGATATAAATTACTCCTTGGCATGTAAAGTAATTGGGAGTTAGCAAATGCCAAATGTTTTGATATATAAACCACTCCTTATCAATTTAATCCAGAACAGAATCAGCTACTGCATGAGTGCTACCTCTCTGGTAATAACACTAACTGAAAAGCAGATTAATGTGTTAATTATATTCCAGGCCAAACCTCATTACTGTTCCACCCAGTTCAGCCAATCTTTGGGTGATGTCATAGAAAAGCAATGTTTTACCACCACACAGTGACTCCAGAGGGTCCATCTGGGCTGTTCCCAGCTCCAGCAGAAGTCCATGCATGCTGATGCAGTATCATGGAGAAAAGATACTTATTTCAAGGAGCAGTCTGAAGTATAATTCAGCTAACACACCATATAAAAGAGGGGTGAGTAAAATTCCCATTCCAGTGTCAATGTCTTCCCATTTTGTAAGTGACAAAATTTTGACACAGGGTGTACTCAGGGCATGTGCATGCCACAGGCAGAGCTGAATGCAGGCTTCAAGAAAGAAAGAACTCTCATTTAGTGATATTCAGACATTAAACCATGTGTTACTAATGTTTTCAGTAGTGTTTTTCCCTTGGGAATATTACACAGTAATAAAGACCAACAGCTGCTATTCAGGAAAAAAAATCTACTCTGTAAATGTAACTCAGATTCCACAGAAGCTATGGCTTACCTGGTCCATCTCCTTCTTGGCCATGCCAAATTTGTAGTGACCTAACAAGAAAGGCCACACTTCCTTCCGAATCTCATGCTGGACCCCACCATAGTAAACTCTTCTTAGTAATTCCAGTTCCTTGTAGTTCTGCAGTGGCCAGGAGAAAGAGATGTTGAAGGCAATAATGTGTATTTAACTCAGGTACACTCAGAGACATTTCACAGAGTACAGAGACAGTGAAATACATGCAGGACACTAAATAAATTCTGCAGCTTGATTGAAGCCTTTAGGGCCTTAGCTGAAATCCAGTCTAATATAGGCTGTCAGGCCTTCCATGAACATAATCTAAATTTAAATAGATCAGTTGCTTTGATAATTTCCATCTTTGCCATCATCAGAGAAGCAAAGGAGAGAAGGGATTGTAAGAACTGACTCACTCTCACTAGCTGAGAAGTGACCCTGCGGTCAAACACCTTTAATGTTTCTTGGGGCCCACCGCAGGTGGTTCCCTGCCCAGAGCAGCAGCGTGTGGAGCCCGTGCAGGGACATTAAGGGGCCGTGTCACTGACCTTCTTGTCCTTCTGGTACTTGCTCCAGACCTCCTTGGTGAGGCCGGCGGTGGCGCCGGCGGGTCTGTCGGGGGGCACGATGCTGTGGTTGACCAGCGCCGAGAGGTGCGTGCGCACCGTGGACAGGTGCCGGCAGTGCGCCAGCCCTGCGGGGACAGCGAGGGGAGCTCAGCCACAGCCCTGCCCCGGCCCACCTGGGAGCCCCCAGGGACAGCCCTGCCTGCACTGAGCTCGCCCTGCACCGTGTGAGAATGAGCAGTTACAGCAGAGCCAGAGGTTAAACAGATCAGACATGGACCAGCAACATCCACGTCTATACACGGCCAGATAAAACGACCTTCTGTCTTCACTCTGCATCACTCGTCCCACTGCCAGCTGCAAAACTCACAAATATTGAAATACTGGCATATTACATCCACCCTACTGCCCTGAATTTAGGGTCAGGCTGATTTCTAAGCCAAACGTCCCATGTTGTTTAGATAAGCATATGGGTACCACATGGACCAGATATAAGAAGCTTCACTTACATCCATAAAAGGCTCTGGAAATGATCTGCTTCTTCATGCTTTCACACAACATCTTTAGTGGAGTTCTGTGGACAGGCATCAAGAGGACAAGAGCAGGTGGTGAGGACAGAAAGCATCAGGAATTTTATGCTGATCCCTGTGTCCTACACACAGCAATTTTTTCTCTGCACCAAGATTTATTTAAAGGACACAGTAATAACAAACTTCACTTATTAAAGCATTTCCCCCACCAACATTTTGGCCCCAGACAGATTTCCACACAGTCACAATTGCTGCAGGTGCACCGTAGAGGTCTGTGTCAAACTGAACTGTTGCCCTTCATTCAATTGTTAATGACTTGTTAAAGATAACATTCCCTGAGCTGAAGTATTTTACACTATACAAATGAACTAGATGCCATTTTTCTATCAAAATGTGACTTGAGCATAGTTTAATAGGTTAGTTTTAATAAATAAATTCCTTGCTGCCTAAATTTGTCTTTTTATGTTAGAAACTACTTGAAAATTGTTACTCTCTGTCTTGAGTGCTGCAACCACTCAAACCTTCCTGCTTTTACCTGTGGCATGCACAGTCCCCAGGTAAGCTCTGTGCACAGCTTGCTCACCGGTCGTGGATGCAGGTGCAGCAGCTGGGAACGTCGTAGGGAGAGCTGCCCATGGAACAGGAGATACAGGAGGAGCCCTGGCTGCAGTGCTCCAGCTGCCACGACAGCAGGTTTGCCCCAAAGCCTTGCATCTCTATCATCTCACTGGTGTCTGTGGAAAAACCAAACAAGACAGGAGGACATCAGCCTTTTCCCTTCTCTCCCCCTCCTCCTTCTGTGCATCCTGGCGGTTCATGCTTCACTTCTCAACAGGCTCTGAACAGGTTCCAGAAACAGGAGAGCAGCATCCTCAGAATCTGCTCTGGACCTGCAGCATGCTGTGCAGGGTCCCTCCCCAGGAAGCCAAACCCCTTCACCATTTGCCCCTCTCTTACCCATGCACATCCCAGTTCATGTTTCAAGAGAACAGAGAAAAGGGTGCTGCAGTAACAACTAAACTGGTTTTTGTGAAATACTATGGAAATGTTAGTTATGGCCAGAAGAGATCATCTAGCCCAACTTTCTATTTAATTCAGGCCTGAGAATTTCATTTTGCAGTTCCTGGAATCAGCCACGGAACTGCTGGTCCAGCCAGATTGAAAGCTGGAGCACAAAAGAAATTAAGGCAAACTGAGTCAGTTACTTTCGGAAGATGCTTCTTTCCCCCTCAGAACCAGATCCCAAAATACTTAGCACAGAAGGACAGTTCCAGTCCTGCTGATGTCCACACTATATTTATAAAAGGATACTCTCTACAGGAGTATGTGATCCAACTGTACAATGCAGCTTCTTGAGTTATCCCTGCTCCACCAAATCTATCTGCCTTTTTAACCAGCTTCAGAAAGGCAACTCAAAAAATCAGCAGTTCTCTTCAGAAAGCTTGGCTTCAGCTCTTCCCAGCTGGCATTTGAACTCGTGGGGTTTTTGGTTTATAATAAATAACTGGCCTTTCAGCTCACCCATGATTAAAATTAAGGCAAATACAATAATGTATGTCATAAAGTATGCCACTAAATTAACAGTTACAAGCAAAATCCAGTCCCCTGGGCCGTGCTTTTAAAACAGATATTTGTTGAGTGGTGGTGGTGGTGGGGGGCAATTCCAAACCATCTCATGCATTTTAAATCAAGGTAGCACAAAGCATTTTAGGAGTGCCTATTAGAAAGTGGGCAGAGGTGAGGGAGGAGTGGAGTAAACCCATTTGTTAACAGAAAAAGCACAGGCTCATGCGGAAGCAAGTCATGTGTGTTTCATTTCACAAAACAAAGTGTGATGCAAAAATGCTCTTCACCTTAATTCTTCAGGAAGGAGCTGAACGACCCAGTCTTTATTGCAGCTTCTTATTGGGTTCAAATAAAAACCACTGGATAAACATTTTTAGATCATTAGATCATTAGTTTTTGCCTCCCTTCTGTAGACAGGAAAATTGGGTTTTTTAGTTTTAATTTTTTATTCTGTTTTTTAGAGAAACAAGGAAAGAACCCCACAGAACCTAAAGATTCAGATGAAAGGTACCTGAATTAGTGAAGAATTAGAGTGAACAGCATCTTTTATTTAATTGTAGTGGTGTTAGCTGTAACTTCAGCTACATGCAAAAGTCGAGCATGTTGCAAAATGTCAAAGCAGATGGCTGGCAAACCTGCTACAACAGTGTTGTCATTATGGGATGGGGCTGCTGGAGAGACAACAGCCCAGCCAGGCTATTGCCAGACACATCCCTAACTCTACCCTCCCCTTTGAGATTAAATAACCAAAAGCAGACACCTGACAGCCATTCTAGTGGGATAACTTACACATTCTATCAACTGACTAAAGACTAAATTATGTTCCTTATGCTTAATGTGTATGTGACAATTAAATGTTCTCCTTCCCATTTTTGTCCACATCCAGGCACAATCAGTTAGGACACACTGAAACTCCCTAGAACAGTGTATTTTTTCAAGGGGAACGCTATTTTTGGAACTTCTTTCTGTCCATGCCTTCCAAGAACTCTTTATTAACTTGGGCTGGGCTTTATCAATTTCCAGGGATATCTGCTCCCTTGGGATAAGTGTGTGGGCAGTCTGGAAGAATTGAGGCTCTTCTTAGAACACCTGTTCATACCCTGGTCTCACCAGAACTTTGGCATTGTACAGAGATGCAGGGCAATTATTGTCTCTTGCAGTCAGTCCCACCAGTCCAGGGTACAAAAGCAAGCACTTCTCAGAATTCAGAGCTAAACTACTGGATGCCAAATGCACAGACATCCTGAGAATACCAACTTAAATAATATGAAGAAACAGATGACAAATTCATGGAGGGTGGTGGAGCTCACAGCTGATCCTCTGAAGCCCACCCAGCCTATGGATGCAAGTGGAATGAAAGCACTGACCCCAACAGGCACTGCATCTCCACACAGCCTTCTCTGCATACTCTGCTACCTCATCTGTGAGATCACAAAGCTCCCTCCTTCTCTCCTGAGAACCTGCTCTAGTGTCCAGCCTTTATGGAGGTGGGGCAGGAAGCCCCACAGGAGAGGTTTGCTGCTCAGCAGCACACACATCAAGGGACAGGGAAGATGCTGTTCCCACTCCCCATGGGCTGTGAGCCCATTCCCAGCCTCTGCACAGTCACCTCCATCTCCAGGTCTCATGGCATAAGTGAAATGTCTGTCCCTGTAATAATGCCAACACTGTTGTATGCATCAGTGGAAGGAGCTGCAAGAGAGCTCTGGGACACAGGGGGAGGAGGATAAAAACCTTTCATCCTATTAGGAGCTGTGAGGTTCCGAGAGCAGATCATTGATAGCATTGCGTGTAGCTTATCTTCCTCCTCCTCATCATCGTCAACAGAGGTAGAGCGGCTGGCAGCTAAGTGGTGGTAGTTAATAGTTACTGCTCAAAGAAAATAGTGAAAGAGGAGCATAAGAAAAAAGAACTCAATGCTGTGGGAAAGCTCAAAAGGACATGGTCAGCAAAGACAAAGGACCTGAATCGTGTCCTCTGCTTGAGGGCACAAGCTCTTGTAAATGGATGTGAAAACTGAGTTTCTTACAGAAACAAAGCAAACAAACTCAGACCAGCCTTTGAGTGTGCACAGGCTGTGAGAGCACACGTGGCACACCATGGCAAGGGGAGAGATCCCAGTGCCAGCCTGCAGCAGCTGAGTATGCTTTTGAGCAAAGCTCCATGGCAATTCTAGGCTCCAGCTGGCTTCTGCCCTTCACTGTGCCCTTAGCAATGCTATGGCCCCTTCTCTGAAACCTGTGCCAGATGCACCTGGACAGCAAACCCTCACTCCCAGCTGTGTGTGGCCCTGCAGACAGGCTGAGTTCCTGCAGCCCATGAGCCCCCAGGCTCTGCAGTCTCTTCAGCAAGGCACAAGGTGCTGTGCTGGTGTGTGCATGGACTTACCTGTGCCAGCCCAGGAGCCCTGACAAAGCCCAGCCAGGCCTGTGAGGCTGCAGAGGAGACTCCTGCTTTCTCAGCTGCAGTAAGTCCCAGTATGAGCAGTAACTCCCCTGTAAACTTTAGGGTCTGATCTTCCCAGGAAATTCTTGCTTCTTTGCCAAGGGGAGTAAAACTGAACATGCTGTTTCAGAACTAGCTCAAATGCCTTCTTGCACATAAGGAATTTGTATTCACTTATGACATGAGGTGGTTTGGTGTTTGGGAATTCATTTCATTTCCTTGGAAGGGCCTTTATTTATCCATTGTTAAGTTTGTGCTTCCAAGCCAGGGAAATTTAGCCCAGGGAGTTCTTGGGGTACTTTTAAGAGTTTATGGTTGGGGTTTTTTTCCTAATAACAACTTTATGAACAAGCATTGTGGCCAGTAAAAATATCCTCACTTCAGGAGCAAAACTGCTCTTGGCTAGTCAAGCAATCTTTTTTGTTTCAGTCTCAGTTTGCAAGCCCAGGGGAGTATTTTGAAAACTTCCTCTGTAAAACACAGAGTAAATATAAGATTCTCCACCTCCACTCCATTTCCACTAAGTCTCTCTGTATTAAGGAAACCTAAGCTGTACCTGTTGATCACAATTATCTCTCAGTGAAATTTATTAGAGGTTTGGGGTTTTTTACCCCCTTACAAAAACGTGGCTTGTCACCTGCAGGTACTTCCCAGGATTTTACTTCAAGATTTTCTCAGATGCCTGATTTGGTTTTTCATTTGTGGGGTTTTTTTTTCAAACAAAGCAGAACAGAGGCACTTACTGTTATCATGCTTGTGTCCAGGATAAATAATTCTGAAGACATAGTCCGTGGATGTGTCCTCAGCTGGCATCTCTTCCAGGTCCACTGATTTGTTGCTGTTCCGTTTTCGAAGCTTTGGAAACACCTTGCCCTAGAGAAAATAATAATTCCATACATTCAGTTAAGAGTGACTAACAAAGTAAAACAAACGAAGTACTGCAGACCTTTGGCATTCTAAATCTCCAAACTTTCAGTGTTGGGAGGAGGTGAGAGAGAAAACAGTGGAGTCATTTACAGCTGCTGGCTTAGGGGTACTTAATACTACTTTTCTGTGTGCTATAAACCAGCTTTTTCTTGTAATCCATGGGAGCTGGGCAACCCAAGCCTCCGGCAGCAGCTCTGTCCAGTCCATCTGAGTCTCACTGCTATTGTGTGGGTTTGTATCTTGATGCAACAGCAGATTCCAGCTCATTGCTCAGTGGGTAATGAGGGTATGAACAGTTTTTATAGAGCACGTGTATAAGGAGCAAAGTGGACTAAATGGAGTTATTCTGCATCCTGCTTTACCACAAAGCAGGTGGAGGTCAGTGCCCAGCCCCCGTGGAGCAGAGTTCTGCACAGCAGGCCCACCCCAGAGCTCAGCAGGAAGAGCAGTACCTTGCCCTGCTGTGACCACAGCGGGGGCTCCAGCTGGCCACGGGGCAGGAGCCCGTTCTCCAGGCAGGACAGGAAGGCCAGGAGGTGCCCCCCTTGGGGGAAGTGCAGTGGAGGCCTCTGCGTCCCGTCCTGGCTCACCAGCACCAATGTCCATCTGCTTTCTGCTGCAAGGAGGACAAGGGGAGTCCACACTGTTACATCAGAGCCTCAGTTTTCTGCTCTTACCTCCTAAGTAAATTTTATTTGGGATCATCTCTAAGTAGATAAATAAACCTTTGTAAGGCACAGTGTGATCTAAGGATGGTATCAGCCCTTCATTCCTAAAGAAACTCAAGATACAAGCAACTATGAAAGCCTCATACAGCTGTCATCCTCTATCAGCTGGAGATTTTAACATTCATTCCCACAAGCCAGAACTAATCAGAGGTGTTCCCAACACTGAGGGAGGAAAAGCAATCATTCAAGTGGCTCTCCTGTTTATGAGTTTTTAAGGAATATATGCTTAAGGGTTATGCTTACCTTGCTGATGGCAGTGGATGCAGACAATCTGGCTCAGTGGCACAATCAATGCGTAGTCCCAGTAAACACTAAAAGGGAAGGAAAGTGCAGGAAACGTTGTTTTTCCATATTCAGGAATGCTTGCAGCTCCAAGCACTTGACAGAAAGACTCTGCTAAGCTAACAGCTGCCTATTAAATTTGGTCAATTAAAGTAGATCATTAGTCAAGTAAATGGCAAAGGAAAGCTAGTTTCTCCACACTGGATATTCTGGTACCAGGTTTGTACCACCTCTGCTTCCCCATTCCCCTCCCCTTACTCTTTCCTGGTGCCCCCAGCAGTGTTTCCCATCTTTCCTGAATGCAATGAGTACCTTTTCTCCAGTTCTGAATCTCCAAGGGTTCCGTTCATCAGCTGGTTTGGAGTCCATTTTAATGTCAAACTATCTGCTGACTGATGAAGGGAGAGATACCCAGGAATTGCCTCCAAGTCATCTTTCTGTTCAAGGAGCAACAAACAGACAACCCAGGTGACTCAAGTGCACAAAATATCTGCATAAAATATATGTTCCAGTCCTTCTATACCACACAAGTTCCAAAGCTGCAGTATCTGGGAAGTGCTGAGGGAAACAGTAACAGCAAAAGTACTGGTATACAACGTTGCTACTAGAAAGGGGGGAAAAAACACAACACAGCAGGTTTATGAAATAGAGTTCAGTATGGTTGTTCCTGCCTACAGGCCCATTGCTCATTGACAGTGGTCAGGCAGTGGAAGTATTTGCGACCTGTCAAACTACCCCAGCCCAGGAGAGCCAAGCAGAAGGCAGCTCTGTGCTGAGAACAGCCTGCAGTGAGCCCCTGACAGGCCTGAGCTGCAGCCCAGCTGTAGAGCAGTGCCTCCTGCAGGGGCAGCCCAGGCTGCAGGCACTCACCGGCTGCACCAGGACGTTGTTCTTGCCGTAGAGCAGGTGTGTGCGGGAGTTCTGGTGCAGGGACTCCACGTACTCCCGCGCCGAGGCGGCAAAGCGATCCTCCGACGTGCTGCCGCTGGAGTGCCGCTTGCGGATCTGCCGGGACACACGGCTCAGGTCAGGCAGGGCACACACAGCAACCCAGCCTCTGGAGAGTGCAGCTCCTGTGCAGCCAGGAGGGTTTGCAGAGAAATCACCTGGACTCCTAACTCAGCCCTCACCATGGCACCTCAGAATTTCTTGTGAACTACCTGCTCGGATCACAACTACGAAAAGCGACAGAATTTAGTGTGGATGTCAAACTTTTCTACAAACAGATAAAGAGGACATTGTGGCCCAAATGGATTTCTAATCTGTGATAAAGCTCCATTAGAGAAGAGAGAAGAAAGGCTGTTCCAGATTCAGGTATGTCCCCCTTGGGGCTGTTTTTGTTATCAGCCTGTGCTGATAACACAAGGAGCAGGTCCAGAGTAAATACCTACTCCCAGGGCCGGGCGCTTGGAGGGCGAGTCCTGGCGGCCGTGCGCGCCGTGGATGCGATGCCGCTGCACCAGCTCGTCGGCCGACGGGTCTGTCCAGTAATGGTCAGCTGTCTTCAGCTTGGTGTACTCCAGAGCACACGGTCCAACTAGGGAAAGAGACCAAAAAGAAACCTTCTGAGTCTGCTCAGAGTCACACCCAGTGCTATCCTGCTGGATCAGCACTGAAGGTGAGATTTCCTGCTCAAGCCAAGTGAATATTAACAGTCACTGATCCTATGGGATCAGCTCACAACACAGACAACAATATAATAATGTATCACTCCTATTACCCAGGGCTGTGTAAGAGTATTCCTGTAGGACACTGCAGCATTAGCAGTTACAAACTGCCAGCAAGAATTCGGTAAAAATCCATTCCCATTTTGCTTTCTGATCCAACCAATAATTACTAATAAAACCAGATCATCAGTCCCTTCTGGTCTGTAACAAAACATCTTCACTGTTCTATTATAAATAGTTAACTACATACAAAATATAAAATTTACCTCTTGTAACACTGCCATAAGGCAAAATGCTTTATGAAGTAACTTTGCAAGAACTCACCTAGCAGAGAAGCCAGTATTGGGCCACAAACAGGATCTGCCAGTAAAGCTTCCTTTTCATAGTATTTACTAGGAATAAAAGATCAGAGCCCAGTTAAAAACATTACTTGGTATGAACCATTTCAAAGCTTGGGTTTAGCTACAGGTAGGTCTAACACAATGGGCCTCCCAACATGCTCGTTCTGTCTCATCTATTTTTCAACTGAGCTCGGAGAGGCAGGAGCTTGCCTTGTGCTCAATGTGTTTACCCAATATATTTGATTTGGGGCTTTGGGCAGAATTACAATATGGGAACAAACAATAGTTCTCTGCAAGCAATTTTGTCCATTTTCCACAGGGACAAAATAATCCACACATTCTTAAACATCTCTTCCATCTGTGAGGAATCATCTTGAAACACTGTGAAGAACAATGAACGACTACACTGCTCTTGCAATGACCCCGAAGCCTTGCCATTGCAGCAGGCAAAGCTGCTTTACAAAACCACATAGGCAAAAAATCCAAACACCCACAGTTCTTGAATGCCACTGTCCTCTGTGGTCTGTTCACTAGATGGGGCTCAAACTCTAAAGCACCTGCTTCTCCTCCAGGACAGCTGAAGGATGTGAACATGGAGCATTTGAGCAGTAATGACACAAAAATGCATGGTAACAAGTCTTATGAAAAGGTTTGCTTTGTTCACCAAGTCAGGTTCTCAAAATCACAAACCTGCAGTGAAGGACCTGATCCTAACTCATCTGAACAGATGGGGAAGGCAGTGAGAGGAACATCTACAACACACAGTGATGGAACAACTGAGAACAAACTCCCCTGATGTGTCTCCTGTGGATTATGTGGAAAAGAAATTAAAACCTCTTGTACCCATGTATCTGCAGGCACTGAGGCAGTGGACTAAAATGCTTTCATTAACTGTGTCTCTGGGACATGGCCAACCCTCTCTCTGTCTCTTCTGCACACAGCTCATAAAAGCCAAGCTGGTATTACATATCCCAGAGCAACAGTTTGCTTGAACAGCACAAAGACCTTTCTTCTATTCTCTTGCTTTTAGTGGCAAGATACATCATGAAAATAAAGCTGATGACAGGGAAAAAAGTAACACAAACTTGGAAAACACTGAGAAAATAAGCTGCTTTGCCCTTAGCTCTCATCCTTTTTCACCCCCATTGGCTTTGGATAAACAAGAATGTGTTGCCAGTGCAGAAGAAGAGCACCCCTGCAGCAAACTGCCTTTCTGGGACCACACCAAGCTTTAGGGTCCCTTCCTTTCTCTTTTTATGGGAGACTGTCCTCAGTGTGCCCCATTAAGTCTTCTGTTTCATGGGTTATGGGAGGGCAGGAAGGGTAGGAGTTAAGAGCCACTCCTCGGCAAGCCACAGCTGATACTGGGCAGCAGGAAGCAGGAACAGAACAGAGAGGACTCATCTTTGTCTCTTAAGGAGTCTGTGGGGAATACATCCATAAAGCATTGATGCTCTTCTCTGGTTTTGCAAGGGAAGACTCACTTTACACAAAGCTTGATTTTTCTAAAAAGGAAACATGATTCAAAGAACCTATTATCACAACCGTAAGGATTTATGTCACTAACTCCTCCTGTTCTAATTCTCCTTTCTTTCATCTACAAAAGGCATTTTCCTCCCTGACATCCTAAGGTTCCAAAGAATTATTTTCAACTCATGACCTATTAGAAGATATTTCTATTCCACTAAGGTCTAGGTCCCATTAGAATATGGGCAACTAATACACTTGAAGTTAGATTTGTAACTGATTTCTGGAAAGCTGAATGCCTGATAATGGTTTTTTGTAAGCCTGAAACACTGTCAATGATGAAAAACTGAAGTGCATTTTTTTCTAAATGCCTGTGTAACTGGTCTTCATCTTGCTAGAAGCCTACATCACAGGGGTTTGCCAAAGACTTCTGCTGCAGACACCTCAATGCATCCGTCCAACAAATCCTTGTGCTTCTACTGCTTTCCTTACCTGCAGTTATCAACAATGTACTGAACAATCTTGTCCAGCACCTTCTCAATCAAGGCTGTCCGAACCCAGATGTGCTTGATGGCCTGAGGTGTCAGGACAGGTGTTTTGCTTGTGGTTGATCCCTGCCTTTTGAGGGGTTCCTGCCCATTTGGCTGATTTTTCCTGCAAAAGGTGATAAAATAAAAGTAATCAGAACTTGCACTCTTTGATGACACCTCCATCCTCCTGCACCAGGTAACACAGTGCAGCTGCAGGAGAAAGGTGGCTACAAAGCACAGGGACACATGCCTGGCTCTCACACACTGCCCTGGGCTGAGGGGAACAGGAACCCTCTGAATGTCTCTTCCAGAAAACTTCCCCCTTAAAATAGAAGAAGGCCCCATTCTGCCTCAATGAGGAAAGAAACCCTGACATCTTCAGGTTCTTTGCCATCACCTGGGCTCCCTTTCAGGAAACTGTTCAGTTACACAGATAAATGCATTTGTTTGGGGTGGTTTGGGTGAGATCTGTAATTCCCCCTGCACTGGCAGGGTCCCAAGTCCTACAGGAGGCCATGACAGCAGCCCTACAGGTCAGGAACACAAGTGACACCAGAGCACTGACATCAGAGCACTTCAGGTGTGTTCAGCTGCATCCTAAACAGGCGTTTTCTTAACCCACAGCCTCAGAACAGTCAGGCTGTTACAGCCCTTCTGTCTCATTTCATACACCCAGCAGAGCGAGTCCACCCGCTGCAGTATTTCCCAGTAGTATCTTTGCTGTGCATATTTTCTACAGCACTTAAATTTTGTGGCTGCTAATAGCTGAAAAAACACTCAAAATTTGTCCAAGAGAAACCACAGAATTTAAGTTCATTTGCTCCTCTCTGTTAGAGGACACAGGCAAAGTTCTCTGGTGGTTAGAGGGGTGTTTGTGTGGGCTCTTAACCAGGAGAGAGGCTGGTGAATTTTCAGTAGAAAGCATCCTTTTTCCCAACATTTAAAAAACTAACATTAATAAAATCCCTGTCTGTATCAGTAGGCACAATTAAAAATATATCAAAAATAGGTATATATCTGTCAAAAACTACATAACAAAGTCTGATAATTACAAGTCTAATAAAGATAAATGTCAGAAAATTACACAGAAATACAAGTGCTAATTTAATAACTGTCAATAATTGAAGACAAGCTCTCTCAGCAAAGCCCTTCTTACAGCAAAATCATGAGAGGCTGGAAGTTCCTATGCTGTGCAAAGAGCTCTTAGGGCTCAGCAGTGCCTACAAACAGATTTAAAAATGCTCTTGTCCTGAGTTTATAGGACAAGACACTCATGCACTGTGATTCCACCTACAGAACCACATGGAAAAAGTTAACTTTGCTACTCACCACCAGCAAAAAGTCTAAGACTTTCAGCAACCTCAAGTCCTTGTGTCCAGGATTCTGTTGTGCTGAGGTCCAGTGTGTACTTGAACAGCTTTCCTACAACTTCTTCCCATTACTCTTCATATCTATTAATTTAACTGTTTCTGCTATGATACCTACAAATTTGTTCCTGGTTTGCAGGAGCATGCCAAAACAGCTTTTCCAGTATGTCTGTTCTTGAGTTCCTCCTTCCACCCCCTCCCTTCCCACTGACAGTCCAAGCTGGTCCACCAAACCCTGACTGTGAGCCTCTCTGAAATCAACAGTAATTAGTCACTTCTGTTGCTGTGTGTGGGCTGAATGTGCTCCTCTGCTGTACTGAGAAGCAAAATGAAACAGCCAAAGCCCCAGCTCCCCATGTCTGTCCCTTTGCTCACTGCCAGCTTGATCAAACACAAACATCCACAGCCACCAACAAGACAAAGCTGCATCACCCGTGGGCGAGACAGGCCCTGGTGCACTCCTGGGGCAGTCTGCGTCCCACCATGCTGCACACACACCTGGCTGACAAACAGAGCCCAGCCTCACCTGCTCTCTACCTGCTGCTGCAGCTCCTGCACCTTCTTGCACACGTCCCCAGCTATGGCACAGGTCTTGCCCACCTTGGTGAAGAGCGCAGCCACCTTGTCGGTGCGCAGGAAGCCGGCGGCCCTGCGCTTCAGCATGTGCAGGAGACACGCCTCCACCACACCTGTGGGAAGGGGACACAGCGTTAGGGGTCTGCCTCCTCCTCCTCCTCATCATCTCTCACTGCCACGGGGCAGGGCTGGGTCACAGCAGAGCTGGGGGACAGACAGACAGGCAGACAGACAGCGATCAGAATCAAACTATATGACTGATGTGTCTAACCTGCAACTACAAGCACCTTGTAAAGGTAATGGCGGCTTATAAGTGAACTGGAATCTCTCTGAGTATTTTCACCCCACTTTACATGTGCCACACAGAACCACAGTAACATCCCCTGATGGCCACCAGTAAAACACTGCACTGCACTGTGCTGGCCTTGTAAGACTGCAGCAGAAATCTATCCAGCTCTCATGTAACCTGCTGCACGGAAAGGAAATGAGAAATACAAATTAAAAAAAAAAAAATCAAAACAAAAAATAAGCTTTCCTAGTCTATCAGTTTCTGAAGTGAGACTGCAGATGACTCACAGAGTCATACAAAGGGATGAAGGAGAACAGACCAATTCATTCACAGGCAAGGGAAAACACCCAGCTCTGTGTGCCAGGTGTGTGCCCAGGGCAGGGCAGCCTCCACCGGGCTCTGTGTGCAGCACTGAGCAGGGCTCTCCCGTGCTGGGTGGCAGCAGGCAGCTCCTCGGGACACCGCAGCTCCCCCTGCCACGTTAAATACCGGTTACAGTAACAAATGGCGCTCCATCTGCTCTGACATTCTGCCTCTCGCCCCACACTCTGCAGCTCTTTTTGCTGCACTTTACACCCAACACTGTCAGGTGCTGAGCATTTCCTCAAGACTCCTCTTATTGTACTTGAAGGCTCCAAATCCCACAACACCTGAAGAAGACCTCACTGCTGGGGCCCTGAAAACTATCGTGAGTCCCAGGCCAGACTGGGGGCACACAGAAACACCCGGTGCCTGCTGAACCCTGAGGAGCCCCAGCCCCGGAGCGGCCAGAGCCAGACTGAGCTGCAGGGCACAATGGGGCAGTGCCCTGGCTCAGCCCTGGCACACTCCTGTTTGCTCAGGACAGCACCAGGCAGGCACTGAGAGCAGGGCTGATGCTGCAGGCAGAAGGACTGCATCAGAATCCAAGCACCCCCTCGGGCACAACAGCCTGTGCTCGGCTCTGGCCCCAGGACACGCGGGCACATCCCTAAGGGACCCATCTCCACCATGGGAAACCTGCCCTGCGATAAAAGGACACCCGTGGGGGCAGAGGCAGAGCCTGGGCTGTGACAGGAGCAGGAGGACACTGAGGACACCCCCGGAGCTGGGCTGGCTCCCCCGGAGGAAGGAGCACCAGTGCAGGGACACCGCAGTGCCGGGGGTGGCCACGGAGCCACACAGGGGACAGCGAGTGATGACAGCACAGGGAAGTCCCTCTCAGCACGGTCTAGCTCCTGTCTAGCAACCATCACAACAGCTCTTAACCCAGCAACTGTTCTGCTCCGTCTTTCAATTAGAAATAAAGGGAAAAAAAAAAAAAAAAGAGAAAAGCAAAGCAGCTTTCCGGATGCCTGGAGCAATGCAACAATTTGATTCCAAATCTTAAATGAAGCAACCTGCCTTTAAAAATAACAGCAAAGAAGTGCATTGCTGTTGCTTAGGAAACAGGCCTTCTTCCCACCTTCACCGCTTTTTTTTTATTTCTTTAAAACAATAAAATATTAATGAAACAAATTTAGTGAAAAGCACAGCAGGCATAGCTTTAATTATTAATAAATGCTGCAGCTGCCACTGAGGGCAATTTCCCCAGTGACTGTCCCTAGAGCCCCAGTATTTAATTATTCCATTGTGACATTTCTCATCACAAGAATTTGGGTAAGATCAGTCCCCAACTGCCTATAACACACACGTAGGGGTCATTTGCAAGGGGAGAGAGACTGAATTTGCTGCTGTATTGCCTCAAAATGTATATTCCACAGGACAAGAGATTAATGCATGTCCATTTCTACGTGTAAGGCACTCCTGGATTGGGGGGCAGGTTACAGCCCAGCCTGTGTGACCCTCAGGTCACTTCATTCTCCTACAAGCCACCCCCAGGCTGTCAGCACTCTTCTCTTCAGGCTCCTTTTTATAAGAATTACTCCAGAACAGCTGGAATACATCCACATCTGACTTGATCTGAATGTGCTTGCAAATACACCGTGGCTTGGATCCAGTTAAAGTACAAAACATCCAAGCAGGGCGGCACATCTTACGACACAGATGCCACCCCATTCCAAGCCAGGGGACCGTGTGGGTGCCACCCTGGTGGCACAGGGCAGCAGGAAGGGATCCCTCCCACCCACAGCACAGCACAAAGGGAGCCCCCCAGGGCTTTCCTTTGGCTCTGTGTCCAAGGCAGGCACTGATCTCACTGCACCGTGCCAGCATCGCCCACGGCCAAGCTCAGCCAGGAAGGAAACAACACATCCTGAACAAACTGGCACAAGAATCACCTCAGGCTGCAGAACCTTTTAAAAGGCATGAGAGGACCTTGGCCTTGGTGCTCTCTGATAAACCAAAAGCAGGCGATCCCCAGGAGTTACAAACTGCACAGCTCAGACTGCTGCCTGAAGAGGCAGCACAATTAATTTCAGGGGTGACAGTACAAGAACCTTTGGGACAGGGAAACGGGGGTTATTTACCCATTCCTGGGAAAATAAACCATTTCTCCCTTTTCGGACTCTGACACTCTAAGAAGACCTAAAATAGATGATTTAGCTGTTTCTGGAGACACTGGTAACATCAGAAAGGCATCACTGGGTGGTTTTGTGCACACACAGGTAATTTGTACACGTGTTTTTGGCTACAGGTATGTGTGCACACAGGGAAGTAACTACTGCACAGCCCAGTGTGACCCTGAGCCTGCCTACTGTCACTGCACCTACAACAAACATATACAAAAACTGACCAGATAAAAAGGCAGCAACTCATCACACACACAGAGTGGAAGAGCAGCTCTGCACTGGGAATAAATCAGCACAGCTCAGGTACTTCCCTTGTATGGTTCAGTTGACAGCAGCCATCTAAAAAATTCATTAACTCCAGACGGTTTTAAGGAACATTCTCTGCAGTATTCACTGCTGAATTTAATTAAGTGCAGATATATTATTGATTTACAGTTCAAATAATCATGGTGCCCACCAAGCTTCAGAAAATGTCACTTTTTTATGACTTCACCACAGCTACTTCTTCCAGGGTCAGTCGAACTAGTTCAATTTTGTCCTTTTTGCCTCTATGAAAATTCTGACATGACTTAATCGACTGTGAAATGAGAGTTCTGGGGCTGGAAGGGTGGTGAGCAGACAAAAGAAGGCCTGTGGAAGGATTATTTATGGGGTGTACTTAGCAGATGAGATTTTCCTTAGACAGGAAGAACTACTGCAGCTAAATACCTTGTTTTCATGGAAACTGTACACAGGGAATTGAATTCATGAGGCTGAAGAAATTAAAAACAAGGGAAAAGAGGAGGATGATAAAGAAGCCATCAGATGCTCACGATCTCCCGCTGCTGTTGCTTTATCCTGCTGATCACAGACCTGCCCAGTCTGAAACCAGTTCTCTTGCCAAGTTCCAGCCTGCTGTGTCACTGGGACACCTGAGTGCCACCAAAGGGCTGCCCAGGACACATCCAGACCTGCTCCTTTGCCTTGTTCTACCTGCTTCTGCTGGGCTGTGCCACACAACACCCTATGTTCAGTAATTCCCTAGAAAATAAAACAAAAAACCTATCTAAATAGACAATTCCCAGTTCTAAAGTGGCTGGGAAACTTCAGGGCTGGAATCTGCTAACTGCTTCTCTCTAAATTCAGGATCATTAGACTTCAAGGATCTCAGCAACCTTCAGAAAACAGAAGTGTTTTCATTAAACACTGTTAAGGGTAAATCAAAATTAACTGAAGTTTCTCTAAATATTGAAAATGATCCAATTTGATGGCCCAGGATCAAAGCAAAATGTTTAGCAGAGTTCTCCAAAAAGCACAAGAGATTTTATTTCACTTCTCAGGCTAAAAACACATGCAGTTCAAAAACTGTTTCATTTCACATCGGAGGTAATACTCACTCTGTTTTTTTCCTCCCCACTACAGAATACCACTCATTAATTTAAGCATCATCTTTGGAGCACAATCAAAAACCTTCTAAATGTGCATGAAAAAATATTTGCCTCCCCCCAATTATGATTATCTCTGGTACACTCTCTGTGCTAATGTGTTTTTCAAGTGCGGTAGAATCTCTGTGAACTATTTTTTAAGCATTATTCATCATTGGAAATGTTTGTTTCCCAAATAGGAGCGGTGATACAGAGAGACTTGTGTTTTGTTTGTGAGAGATCTGCATGTCCGTGGCAGATTATCTTCATTTTTTTAAAATATCAATGCCAACAGTAGAAAGCCAAAAGAATTAAGATGATAAACTGTCAGGTTGGGCAATGGTTATTTACATCTATTTCTACAGAAGTTACATTTCTGTGAGCTAAGGAAAAAAGAGAAAACTGAATTGTTTTCTGTCAAATCTGAATATGGTGCTATTTAGAAGCCTCGAGGCAATCAGCTAAAAACCCCAAAGCATAAGACATCTCTTCCAAATGGGGCTGATTTTCAGAACTGCAATGTTGTCACTCCAGCTGAAAACGATGGGAACAAAATTGTGTTTTCTTTCAAACACAATTAACTTTGTGCAAAATGTGATAACAAGTCATCCTGAGAGCAGTGAAGGGAACAGCCTCACAACTAAGCCCAGCTGTGGTTAACCCCGGGGTCATTATCAGTGAGACTGTAAATCAGCATTGCTGGGCACTCCTGCAGCTCAGACACCAATCCATCCCAAATGACCGTGGGTATCTGGTCTCCAGGAGCCACCAGCCCTATTCACGGTGCAAGGATTCCTGGTTTTCCACCACCAGAGTGGATGGAGACTCATCCATGATCTCAGCTGAAGCTCTTTGTGCTCCCACAGACGTGTGAGGCCCTTGAATTTCAGACCTTATCAGATCTCAACTACGTGGCTCTGGAAAATCCAGCCACACAAGTGCTCTCCCACTGCCTGCCACCTCCAGGATGAAATGGAGTGTTCAGCTGCCTTAGGAAGCTGGGAAGTAACTGTTGAACTGTTCAGCAGAAAGTCCAATCTTACTAAGTGCTTTGCACAATCATTAACAACAATCCTGTCATACACTGGATTGGCTCTAAACTGTGAAGAGGACCCAAGAGCCACTCTGATTCTCAGAACACACCAGTCCTTCTGCTGTGAACAGATACTCAGTGACACAGTGCTATTTCAAATGACAATTCCCTCTACTTATTTCTGAAGAAGGAAGCATCTTACACTGATGATTATCCAAGGCTAGATGCCCCAGGGCTCTGTGCAAGGAGGCTGCAATGGATGGATGCAGGGCCCACACATCAGACCTCGAGTGTGGAATTACAGCCTGAAGCACAGACATCTCAGAAGCACTTGTGGGTGAAAGCTCTCCTTGCTCTGTTTCTGAGAACAATAAATGCTCTTGCAGTCCTGATGTACACAGACACTGCAGGAGCTCGAGAGCAGAAGCACCAGCAGAAGACACAAGTGCCAGCTCAGGAGGGCTTCACAAGAGCAGCCACGGAGTCAGGCTCTGCCCTGCCACAAGTCAAGACTGTATTTGAGTCTCTCTGAGAGAAGGAAACACAGGGAAGCTGAAAGAGCTGTGGTACAACTTACAGGAGCACACAAGAGAAATGGCACTGAGAAGTGGTGTAACACTCTCCACCACCTGGCACATCGTGTTTCCAGACCTGGAAGTCACCCACACACCTGCAGAGCTGGCCAAGGGCACTGACAGCACTGCGTGGCTGCTGCAGGGATCTGTTTGTGCAGGGACCTCCTCAACCACCATGTCAGAACCACCAAAGGCTCCTCAGCTTTCAGAGAAGACTGGACTGGCAGCGGGGTGAGCCAGCCCTGGTCTGTGCTCAGCAAGTCTCCCTTCTCTCCTGAAAGGCCTCAAGCCATCTCTCTGAGGTATTATTCACACAGAGAAAGCACCAAGGACTGCTTACTAATGGGAATTCATTATCTCCCAAGCTCCCCTGGGCAGGCACCACATCCTTCTTTTGTTTGAGGGGCTGCACACAGGACTAAAGGCAGTCACAGATCCCATACAAACACCTTCAGTTAATATCCAGACCCGGCTCTGCAGTCAAACCCTGTCACCTTTCCCAGTGCATGACTGGACAGATCGTGACATGGTTTTGTTCTTCTTTTTAAAGATCTGTGTTATTTAAACACAGCATTACCAAGAAAAAAAACCCAGTCATTTTCATCAGTTAATAAGAGAAGAAAAGCAATATGCATGATGGGGATGGAAAAAGAAAAAGTTGAGGTTAATGCAGCTAAATCAAGGGGACTGGCTCATCCCCTAGGGCTGAGCCAGCCAAGTCCTCCAGGAGAGGCTCTCTGCTCCTCTGCACCCGGAATTGCAGGGTCTGCAGCAAAGATCCTCAACAATTCTATCAGGATAGAGCACTAATGTAACACCCACAAACAGCAAATTTTCTCCTTGGGTTCAAAAGGGGAAAAGCGCTTCTGGTCACTAAGTCTGGTCTACACACAGTTTTAGAACAGATTTGGAAGGCAAAGATTATTCAATGACACTGAAGAAAAGGAAAAACAAATACTTCCAATTGCCTTTGAAGTGAAAGACTGTAACCAACACCAGTGGTAAATTAAATATTAGTATCTGAAGATGGGAAGAAACAGCACAAGCCAAGTATCCAAAGTATACCAAAAAAATCTACAAAGCATCAAGAAAACAAAAGGAAGATGGGAACATTTTTGTTTTCTTTTATAGAAGAGCCTCAATGTGTTACAGGATTTGAGTTCAGATTCAGGAACAGGAAAGGACCTGGTGGTGCCCCATTAAACCCACCCAGGGCTGCAGAGCTCTGGTGCCTCCCCCAGGACCAGCAGTGGAACCCCCCAGCTCCCTCCTCCCCCTCACATCCCAAAGGACACGGGCAATGCCATCCTCAAACAAGGTTTGCAACAACTCCCAAGCACATTAAATACCATTCTGCAGCTCAAATCAGAACTGGCCTTTTCAGTTCAGCCACAAAGGGATTCTTCACATTTTAATTAACAGGTTTAATTACTGGTAGCAGGTTTATTATTCAGGCCAAAAGAAGCTTTTTGTGCAGTTCATCTCTTCCTTAATTTGAACTGAAATCTCATTGAAAAGCCAAATTCTGTATGTTTAACAGTGCCCAAGTTACTATTTTTACTCATGTTTACTACTACCTTTTTCCCAAAACATAGTAAGTATATTCCCTCTGCCAAGCCGGCATGCTGGATTTACACCTAAATAACACATATTTTGATTGTGACACACACCAACCCTCCATAACCCACCCAAATTCTATGACAATTAGTTTACAGCATGGGGAATTCAGGATTATTAATTATTACTGTATTATTAATACACTAATATATTATTAAATATAAATATAGTGATATAATATTATTAAATATAATATTATATAATGTTATATATTATAATATAATATTGTATTATATATTATATTAATACACTCAAAACATTATTCAAAGAGAATTAACTACTGAGACTCATTTCAAAGTAGATATTGAAAATGTAGAGATCATTTGGGTAACCATGTCTGAGGCATTCATAATAATAAATAATAAACCTTGTTTGCAGTATGAAGCCGACTTATTTAACTTTTTTAATTGCTTCAAGCAGCACTTTACTGTCAGACTAAAGATGGGCAGCCACACAGAAAAGGCTCAGCAAGCTGCAAGCAGCTTTTGGACAAACACTGTAGGTGTAATGCACTGAACTGGAAACCCTGTAAATACACTTCAGGTAAGTGCAGAAACAGAGATACAGAAACAGAGAAACAGGTTCCTTTGTCTTCCCCTGTCCCTCAGAACTGCAGGAGCAGCAAGGGCCGGTGCTCCCAGGGAGAGCAGCTCCAGCAGGAACACCCCGGGCAGGAGGAGCAGGTAAGGAAAGGCCGGTGCTCCCGGCCAGAGCAGCTCCAGCAGGAACACCCCAGGCAGGAGGAGCAGGTAAGGAAAGGCCGGTGCTCCCAGGGAGAGCAGCTCCAGCAGGAACACCCCGGGCAGGAGGAGCAGGTAAGGAAAGGCCGGTGCTCCCGGCCAGAGCAGCTCCAGCAGGAACACCCCGGGCAGGAGGAGCAGGTAAGGAAGGGCCGGTGCTCCCAGGGAGAGCAGCTCCAGCAGGAACACCCCGGGCAGGAGGAGCGGGAGGGCAGCGCTGCCCCGGCCCTGCCCACAGAGCTCACCCACGTCACGGTGGCAGCTGCCGCTGGCTCCCAAGGAAACGTCTCCCAGAAGCGGGGCTGCGAACAGCCACAGGC
>VWZU01016805.1:267107-300342 GCA_013397095.1 Sterrhoptilus dennistouni | reverse complement strand
GCCCCGGTTCCCCTGTCCCGTTACAGCCCTGCAGGGCCCCGGTTCCCCTGTCCCGTTACAGCCCCGGTTCCCCTGTCCCGTTACAGCCCCGGTTCCCCTGTCCCGTTACAGCCCTGCAGGGCCCCGGTTCCCCTGTCCCGTTACAGCCCCGGTTCTCCCGTTCCCCAGTCCCAGTCCTGCAGACAGTCCCGGTGACAGCCGTGCTGCAGGAGCTGCCCCAAGCCGGGACCGGGACGGAGCAGCCCCGGGGAGCAAAGAACCAGGGCCAGCACCGCGTTTTCAAATGTCACATTTAATGTTTTCACCACTGTACTCCAAATCTACATTTTACAAAGTGACCAGCAAGTGTGCCACATTAACTGACCAACCTCTGAGATTTTACCTTTCATACCAGTGTCTTCTGGGGCTCGATAATTAAACACGTTTCTCATTCAAGTGAATTGAAATGCTTCAGTTGGTTTTATTCTCAGGAGCCTCATAAAAAACAAAGATATTGCACCATCTTTGTTCAGTTATTCAATGTTTGTCTCTTTCACAGCAAATAATTACTTCATTGAAGTTAAAACTTCCAAACATAACTTACTAATAGTCTCCAATTCCAGCTCAGATCACTCTTGTTGAAAATACTCTGCTAAATACAGATAACTTACAATAACTTTAACAGTTAATTGTCCATAACAAACACCATGGTTTCTCTCCAGACCAAGGCTCAAATTTTAAGACCACCTTTTAGTATTCCTTTGTACAGGTGAAAAACAGTCTTCAATTTTCTAGTCTTGTTTTTAAATACAAAAGTTGGAAGGGACATTCAAGTTTCAAGTCTCCACACTAAACTTAAAAAAAAAAAAAATCATGTGGAGGTAAACAAACCAAGTTGTATACTCCAGGAGGTAGAGGCCTTCAATTTGTGTTCTTATATACATATGCACAGAATTCAGTGTTCCAACAGAAAAAGAATTAGCCAAAAAGTAATAAAAGTTATTTACTACTGTGACATTTCAAGACTTCCACAGCTTTGCCTAAAGACACGAACACAATTAACAGAATTCCCTATGTGCTTTTTTTTGTCATTTTCTTTTTTTTTTCTCTCAACTGTCCAGTGCAGGAAAAAGTTCTCACAAAATTTCACAGACCTAAAATGTGCAAGCTAGTTTCTCTCTATACAGCAATGATGTCAGGGATCTCTGAAATTAGCCCATAAATGGAATTATTTACACACATAGAAGATGCATGCTGGGGGGTTTTATGTAAGAAAGAGCAGAAAAACTTCTAATAAAAATAGATTAAATATATATATATATTTATACTGGGTAAGGAAACAGAAGTTTAGTCTCTCCTAGTCACAAACTCATTCTCTCTACTCACAACATTTGATTTTAGAACAGCACACATCACCATCACAGCTCTAGTGAGAAGCTATTTATAGGGTTGGGCATCAGGGGACGTGGCCACTTCCCATGGCCACAGCCACCCCAAGGGACTTCATGATTGGTCGCAGTCAAGTTTTCTGTATTCCTTAGTTTTAGAAAACCCAAAATCTTCAGGAATGGCTCAATATCAAAATGTATGTCTATCTGTTTGTACAATCTCACTTCAATTTAAAAAAAAAAGAAAAAAAAAAGGAAAAAAATAAACAAGAAAAAAAACCTCCCCGAATTTGGTTCAATTCTGTTTGTTCTGAGCTGAGCCATCACAGCTGCACTAGAATTCATAAAACACGTGCAACTCTGGGTAAAATATTTTCTTCTAAAAGCACAACCACTTTACAAGATTAAAAGTCTAGTACATTTCTAAGTATTATTCATATTGTACAAGTAGTGGTTGTTAATTTAAAACTTCATTAGTAAAATTACAGTACAAGCATGATTAACCTCCAGAATTGCAAATCCCAGACTCCAGTGGAAAGCTACATTACATCTTCAGTAGTACACGGGGTGCTCTGGTCACTCACTCCCACACCAGCGGCGACGGCGGCATCTCGGAGGGCTGGGCGACCGTGGAGCTGCACAGGGGACAGAGAGGTCAGGCCTTGGGGACACAGAGACAGGGCAGGCCTTGGGGACACACAGAGACATGGCAGGCCTTGGGGACACACAGAGACATGGCAGGGCTTGAGGACACACAGAGACAGGTCAGGGCTTGGGGACACACAGACATGGCAGGGCTTGGGGACACAGAGACATGGCAGGGCTTGGGGACACACAGACAGGTCAGGGCTTGGGGACACACAGAGACAGGTCAGGGCTCCTGTGCAGGGCTTGGGGACACAGCCTCACTGCTCAGGGGGACCAAACACCCCAGGGAGAGCAAAACCCCAACCCGACCCCACCGGCAGCAAAGATCCCTTTATCCTTTTCACCCCTTCCACCACCTTCACCGTGCAGCTCTACAATCAAAACCCAACTTGTGAACCTTCCCAATTTCACTTTCAGTCTGACTCCTGTTCTTTTGCACAAAAACATTATTTGAAACTTTTGTATGTTTTACTTAAATTCTAGAAGAATTCATAAAAACAGTTCACAAGGGTTTTATCTATGGGCCCTTCCTACTCTCAGGAACTGAAAATCTAAAACATTCTGGACGTGTGAATTCTGTACTACTAATCAATGGGAATTAATATCAGATGTGATTACATACAGTTACCTAATAAAGCTCTTAAAAGCAGCAGACTGAGGGTTGATGCAGAGAGGCACTCTGTTTCCTTTCTGCTGTTCCAAAATGAACTGATGAATTATTTCTGTACACAGGAGAAAAATACAAAACAACACAGCATTAACACTTCTGGCTTCAGTAAAATGCAATGTCAGCTGGACGGAAACAGAACTTCCCTTATTGAGAGTACATTTTAGTGAGGATAAAAGAGCTCCAGTTTCCCTAAATCTGACTGCTCAGCTTCAGCTCCAGGCTGCTGCTGCCCCTTTCTGCAGGTCAGCTGTTGGAGGTCACACCTCATAGCCCCAAAAGGCCACACAGAAGGGCCATCCTTCAGCAAAAGGATAAGGAACAGGGCACCAGGGATGGGCACTGGTGAAGTCTGAAACCCACAGACTTCTGCAGGTCAGCTCGTGTTTGTGCCACTGCCTTATCTCAGAACACTTACAAGTCTATTCTTTTGGTGAAAAAAAAAAATTCCAGTGTCTACTATGGAAAAATAACTAAAAGAAACCAGCACAGGGGTCACTGCATGGATCCAGAGCACAAATCCCAACTCCATCCCAGCTCCACCCCACATTTCTCCCTGCAGGGGAACAACTGCACATGCAAGGTTAACTCCTGCTCACCTTTAACCTGCCGAACAGAACTGAGGTTCTTCTCAAAAGTGTCATCGAATTTGGGATTAGTGATGGGTTCAAAATCACTGGTATAAACTCTGCCAGTCGAGGTGGAGAAACAACATTTGCACATACAGGTGTGGTACCGCAACCGCCCCTCGTCCAGGTAGGGGTGAGCTAAGGCATCCTTAGCAGATATCCTTTTGGACTGGGAACAGAGCAACAGTCAGGGCATTTTCAGAGCTGCTGAAACTCCTCATCGATTCATCCTCAGCTGCTTTACAAACCCACAACGGTGTGAAAGGAGGGGCTGGTGTCAGGCACTGCCGGAGCTGCCACTAGAGGGGAGCTGAGGCTCACAAACCAGCCTGGCTGCTGGCACCGACCTCCTGCTCACAGCCACCGTGGCAAACGCTCCTCATATGGCTCCCAGGAACGTGGTTTTATCTCCAGATAACCTTACAATTATGACTCCTGCAATAAATTGAAACCAGCTGGGAAAACCAGCATTCTAAGTGTTGAGGGAGTCAGAAAGGATTTTTTTTTTTAATTGTGGAAGTTATGGTTTAACATTTCCACGGTTCTGTTCAGCAAAGCAATTTTAAGGTTTAAAAAAAATACACTCTAAAGGCAGTGCTTCTAAATGCTTCATCAACCCCCAGCCTCCTCCTTTGCACTGCAGTCACTCTGTTTTACATTTGCAATGTTGGGGGGGGTTCTCTGGGAATGAAATAATTAATATTAGCAATTCTAATATCAGATTTTCTTGTGACAATTCTCTACAATGTCCCAAGAAACAAAATCCAAAATCCACAGCAGCACATTTTTATTAGAAAAACAGATGCTCAGTGGAAAAACGATCCTGTTCTGTGATTGGGGATGCAGGAGGAATTTTTTGTGTGTTGCAAGACCAGGAACACCCCCGTGTCCCTAATTAGAACTGCATCAAAGTAGCTGATGTTCTGCTACCTACACCCAGCTCGGAAAAGAGCATGAGTCATGCACAGCCTCATCCTTCCCACTGCCAGAGCTTCCTTCCCAGGACCACTTGCTTTGAAACGTGAAACCCCCATGCCAGGGGGAATTGATTGGCCAATTATATGATATTTTTACATTTTTTATGGACCAAAAGTACTGCAATGCCATGTAGAAGGAAACCAGCTAAAGCAGTGCCTGACTTATAATACTCATTTAAGCACCAGACAACAAAAACTGTTCATATCAAAAATATTGGAAGTGATTTTCAGTCCTACTTACTGGATCAAAGACCAACATCCTGCAAAGGAGATGAACTGCTTCATGTGTAGCTTGACTGGAGAGTGTATATAGGACAGGAAGGGATGGCTGTAGGGGGAATGGGAGGAAGAGAAGCACAGAGTGTCCTGTCAGATCCATCAGCAGGAAAACCCTGTTCCTGAACATGCTCTTCAGCAAGGACAAACTCCTTGTTAAAGGGGACAAGTGGTACATGACAGGAATCGCCATTACAAAACCCAGCAACTGTAATAAAGGTCTAATTGATCACTGTTTCCCTTAGTTCAGATGAAATCCCTAGAAAAATCTGCTTTTATTATGTATTTTTCTATACAGACACCACTCCCAGCTGTAGCTGTTCCGGGGCTTGATTAACTCCATCATTTCCAGTAGTTCATTTTTTAACCTCAGTCCCTCCCAAATTATGGATTACTTTGCTCTTCCTTGCCCAGGCAATCCACAGCTGACTGACAGTGACAGAAGGACTGTACTGGATGTCACAGATGCTGTGAATTTCCCAGTATAAATAAGAATTACGCCTCCACATCAGTGACATCAGTCCAAGTTAACCCTGAACTGCCACACAAAGCCCTGAGCACTCCCCAGCCTTGGTTTCTCAGGGATATATGGAATATAAAGCTGCAGTGTTTGGTAACTCTCCCCCTCCTGGCTTGCTCTCCCACAGCAGAGGGATCAGAACAGGCAGGGGATGGACTCCACACGTTTTCCTTTGGGAAGGGGGTCAGCAGGGACAGGAACAGGGACAGCTCACTCCTCCTGCTGCTGCCAGGGTCACAATCCACTTGAACTTTTGAACACCAAACTCTAAGTTGGTGTTTGGCAAAGTCTAAGGAGTATGCAAATACCCATTTTGCCAGCACACGGTGGGGTGGGGGGGGTTTAATCAGAAACTTCTGGCATTAATCTATTTTTACACAGAGCAGCAAATGCCTCACCCCTCTCTCCCACTGCGCTCACCTACGGCGAGTAAAAATAGTCGGTGTGACAAAGCAATCGCCCGTTTCTAACTTGGGCTTCTCTCCCTATTAGTCTAATTAGGAAACCAGTAACGTTTAACCATCTACAACCAGCAAAAGCCCCATTTCAGAATATGAAAAGCCAGGAATTTGCACTCAAACATGAAGTGTGCTCCAAGTTGGAAACAAAAATATCATTAATCACCTGGATGCTCTGTATCCCCAAGGTGCAATGAGCACACCAGCTCCCATGGCACTCCATGGAGAATGAACATTGTTTTCCCCAAAGCACACACAGAACTAACTCTTAGAGTCTGTTTCTTACAACTCTGTGGCTACAGGACATTAAATCTGTAGTGGAAACCTTTTATACCATTTCACCTCACTTTTTAGGATTCCCACCATCCTGTGGATCACAAGACACTGACTGGGTTTAGGAGTCACAACTCCTCTAGCAGAATAATATACTTGACTCAAAACCAGTAGAGAAAATCTGAAGGAAATCCTCCTATTATTAATGCTCAAATTAAAAAATGAAATGGAACAGCAACAACTTTAGGTAGTGGATCCAAAGTGCCAGGGAGGCAGAACTCCCACATGTCAATAATAAAGGAAAATATACATGCAATGCTCATTTCTATGGTAACTACTATTGTAGTGAGCAGACATGAGAAATTATTTTAACATGCAAAAAAATAATAATGCTAACTTAAATACTGGAGCAAGTCAAGGCCAATAATTTTGTTGATTTTGCTAGCAATCATAAAAATGACCATATTGGAGTGCCACAGAACCTTATCCCTGCACTAGAGATGCCTGCACAGGTATTTCTTTTTATCTGTTAACACTATATTGCATTTGCCCTTTTTATTTCCCAGGCAGCACAATGACTCCATCCTGCCTTTTTCCTTTGGTTTGGTGTCTTTTTTAAAACTAACTTTCACTCCAGTTGTGTTGAATGCTATATCTGAGCTTTCAGCCTCTGGTTGGGCCTTCCTGACAGCTCAGGACTGAGCTCAGGTGTGCAGGGACCCTCTGGGCTTGGGGTGCTGGAGGTTCTGCCCTTGGCTCTGGGTGAATTCCATCTCCAACACTCCTGATCCTGGCAGTGCAGCAGCCCTCCAGGGCTTTCTGAATTACACTGTCAATTTGAATTTATGTCTCCTGCCAGCACTAACGCTTAAATTTAACATCTTCATTCAAAGTAGCTATCCAAACACTGTCACCTCAGAGAGGGAGACTTCCACCTGGGTCATCAAGGCCAACAATACCCCCAAGGCAGAAGCCAGCAGTGCCCCTGACTGGTGAAAAGCCCCTTGTCTCCACACCAACCCCCATCCCTGAGCCCCACAACCACCTGTGGTCAGCTCAGCACCGTCCCCAGGCACAGACAGCCCTGACACCAAACACCCATGGCAGTTTTTAACCAGCAGGCCATGGGAACTGGGTCAGGATGTGAAAAACCCCGAGCTGTGCCCAGAGGCAGCCCTGCCAGGTGGGGCTGGGGGGCAGAGCCAGCCCTGCAGTACCTGTTTATGAGGACCCCTGAGTATGTGAGCCTTGGCGCCTTCACAAGCCGTCCTCATCGCCTCCAGCGACGGCGTGCCCAGCAGGTCTGTGATCAGATCCAGCTGCACAGAGCACACAGGGCACAGCTCAGACACGCCATGCACTGCACTGCAGCAGCACATCACTGAGCTAACACAAATTAACATCCTGTCCCTGTTCCCTGGGAGCACAGCCCGACCCTCCTGGCTGTCCCCTCCTGGCAGGGACTTGTGCAGAGCCACAAGGTCCCCCCTGAGCCTCCTTTTCTCCAGGCTGAGCCCCTTCCCAGCCCCCTCAGCCCCTCCTGGGGCTCCAGCCCCTTCCTCAGCTCCCTCAGCCCCTCCTGGGGCTCCAGCCCCTTCCTCAGCTCCCTCAGCCCCTCCTGGGGCTCCAGCCCCTTCCTCAGCTCCCTCAGCCCCTCCTGGGGCTCCAGCCCCTTCCTCAGCTCCCTCAGCCCCTCCTGGGGCTCCAGCCCCTTCCTCAGCTCCCTCAGCCCCTCCTGGGGCTCCAGCCCCTTCCTCAGCTCCCTCAGCCCCTCCTGGGGCTCCAGCCCCTTCCTCAGCTCCCTCAGCCCCTCCTGGGGCTCCAGCCCCTTCCTCAGCTCCCTCAGCCCCTCCTGGGGCTCCAGCCCCTTCCTCAGCTCCCTCAGCCCCTCCTGCGGCTCCAGACCCTTCCCCAGCTCAGTTCCCTGCCCTGGACACACCCCAGCCCCTCCTGTCTCCCCTGAGGTGCAGCACAGGCTCCAGGAGCAGCGCAGCAGGGACAGCTGAGGATGGATACCTGCTGGATGGGACTCTGTGCCTGGAACAATATCCTTCTGCCAAGCAACTCTGCAAAGATGCAGCCAACAGACCAGATGTCGATGGCATTGCTGTAGTGCCGGCTGCCCATCAGGATCTCCGGAGCGCGGTAATACTGAGTGACAACTTCCTGAGTCATGTGCCGGGATTCGTCTAACTCTTCCACCCTGGCCAATCCAAAATCACAAATCTAAATTGAGAAGGCAAATAAAAAAATTAAAACAACCAAAACACCTTCCGCGTTTCAAGTAGGCAGCCCCTTCTGGGAAGGAAGCAGGGAATCCCCAACCAACATTTAAATGCATCGGATAATCTGCTGAGGCTGCGCAGGCCAGGGGAGGGGGGACAGGAGGAAATGATGCTGCTTTGCTCCACAGCCATTTAAACTTCCTACAGTTTGATTTGAAACTACAGTACATTTTAAGTTGGCATTACAGTATTTATAACCCGAAAGATTAAAAACCTTTGTGCTACAAAACACCCAACCTCTGGGTACTGAGCGTTTCAGCTCAAACAAACTTTATTTGGTCATGACATGTCTCAAACTATTAAAGATTCAGCTGTACTCATTTGGGCTTGAAGAACTGTTAAAAATATCTTGAACCAGAAGGGTTAAGAAAAGAGACCAACCTTTGCCAATTAGAATTCTTATCAAATCCCTGTCGATAACACTGAATTTTTGTGTTTGGCACCAACAGCTGCACAACACACCTCAGCCATCCAAAATTCCATATACCCAAGGTTAATGAAGTGCCTTGGGCATTTGGCATCATCTTCCCCTGAGGAGCACAGGGACACTGAGAACCCCCTGCCCCTCCCAGGCACAGGAGATCCCAGACAAGCCAAACTCAGGAATTGTCTCTCTTGATTTCAAGGATGTGGGGAGAGGCAGGTGTTTGCTTCATTCCTACTTTTTAAAAAATCTGCAGGAATTTTTCCCATTTACATGGACTTTAAGGGAAAGTGGTCACATCGAATGGTTTTTGTTTAAAAATTCACGACACACACACACAAACATCTTCAATAAATGTAAGTAGCACCTTAAGGACACAGTTGCTGTTCACGAGTAGGTTCCCTGGTTTAATGTCTCGATGTAAAATGCCAGCAGAATGTAGATATTTCAGACCTGAAATATTAAAGGAAATTAAATTTTTTTTTTCCCTTTTAAAAAAGTTTAAGGCTGACAACATTTTCCTGGAAGGTCTGGCAACTCCTGATCACTCAGTTTTTATATGAGTAACTCCCAGCCACTAGTGCACAGTCAGTCACTTAATGACAGGGTAAAATTTTGGAGTACATGAAATAGGCAGAAAAATGAATTTAGTAGTCTTTTTATAAACACCTCCCCTCCAGAAAAAAAACCCCAAAAAACCACCAAACCCAACAAAGAATAAATCAAAAGCAAACCATCATCTCTCTGATTATGGCATGGATCTCTACTAATCCCTACACTGGAATTTCAGATACCTCTCACTGCTCTGTTTGCCAGTAACAATTTTTACATCTTAAGTGGATATAATTACACATATTACCCATCTGGTTCAGTCTGTGTGTCCTTTCTGTTCCTTGTTTCTAAAAGCATTACTTTTTTTCCCCTGACAATGCTTTAAGGCAGCAGGGGTGCCCTGCTCTTGTAGCTACAATAATTCATGCTTGGTATTTATTCAAATAGGAAATTAAAAGAAGTTCCTACAGGAAGCTTATTCAAGATGACAATCTCTTGAGAATAAACATTAAGAAAAAAAATGTATTTCTACTACATAATTTTCATTAAATTTAGAAGAAGAAAAATTACCTCTTAAAATCTGGTAAAGAAAAACTTTGACATGATCCGAGCTGAGTGGCTGAGGAGAGACGATAATCTTATGGAGGTCACTCTGCATCAACTCAGTGACAACATATCTGCAGTCCAGTGGTTAAGGAAAAGCACAACAGGCACACAATCTCCCGAAACGTTCACTAACTCCTACTTGCTTGAGCTCTTACAGGTCAGAACTACTGAGTTAAAGAGAATAAAGCTGCTTCAGAGGTCAAATTCTTACAGGAATGAAAATAAAAAAACGGCTTGTGAAAGGAAACAGATTAGTCCATCACAGGTTGCATTAAGGTAGTTGCACAAAGTTACTGAAAGGCAAATTACAAGTGAGGCAGAGGGGAGGTGGCTCCCAGAGGGCTCCTGTGTGCTCTGGGGGTTCCAAGGGCAGTGAAAAAGGGGGAAAGCTGCACCTCCACCAGGGATGGAGCCGACCCCGCAGTGTCCCGGGTGTGGGACAACAACAGCACACACAGAAACCATCACAATAAATACTGGGGGCCCTACAGGCACTAATTACAAACATTACTGCTTTAAAAGCTTAGTTGAGTGTCACATTTGAAACAGAAGCCTTTGCTATTATGACATTTGTGGCTGAAGGAGGTAAAACACATTTGCCCCATGTTAACTGATACAGCCAGGTAATGAATGCTCATTTGCTTTCATCTCTACCCAGTCAATGCTCTGCTTTCATCTGTTGCTCTACAAACTCTCTCCAGCCAAATCCCTGATGGCAAAGGGTTCATCTGCCAATGGAACACCACACTAAAACTCATTTTATAAATTAAATATCTCCAACTTTTTGAGGAAAAAAATATTAAAATTGCATTCATAAAGAATTCATAAAGAAAAAAACCCAACCCTGCAGCACCATAATTTGTAGTCCTCTAATTTTTCTTTTCCTTTAGCGAAGACCCTTTTAAATATTTATACCAGACTTTCAAAACTCGCTGTTTACCTTATACCTGCAACAAACCTTTACATTCAATTTAACGCTAAACATTTTTAAAAACCCAAAAGCATTACTCTGCACTTTATTATGATAAGATTTTTGTTTTGCTACCCCACAAATCCTCCTAAATCTCAATCCCTGAGCATAATGTCTCCCAGATGTCTCAACTAGTTGCCATGCCAACTAAAGCAGCTTAAATTAAATGAGGGCCTGAAATGGCACCTGCACCACTCCAGGTCTGGGGCGCATTAAATAAAGCCCTTGACAGGGCTCAGAGGTGCCATTAACCCCAGCAGCAGGATCTGATTATTGTCTCTGGATAATTTAATGAGGGCTCTGACGAGGAGCGCGAGCAGCGCCCGCGGAGGCTGCGGGTGACAAACAGAGCTCTCCTCCTGCCTGGGACCCTGCCTGCAGCACCACTGCTGGGGACATGTCCCCAAACCAACACCCCAGACCTGGGAGATTTCAGTCCCTGCCTCACACAGGCACCTGCAGTTTGTTTTTGCCAGTGGAACTGCCCGGCTCTGGCCGCGGCTCTGGCGCTGAGCACGGCGCTAACCCAGCCCTGCTACCAGAGAGAAATTGCTCCTGACAGCAGTAATTAGTTAAGTAGCTGTATAAAATTAGATCTACAAATGTACCAATTTGCTCCAGAGTAATTATCAAAGCAAATGCGCGGCACAAAAGGACTTGACTTGCTCTGCTGGCTGGGACCTGCTGAGTTGGTAAATTTTATAAAGCCACAGACAAACGTTAGAATGGGATGGAGTGCCCTCGGTGATGTGGCAACTCTCATTGTGGCTTGGACTGTGATTTATTTGGTCTCTGCAGCCCTCAAAGCCCAGTTGTGTGGCCTCAGGAGCACCCCTGGCAGAGCCCAGCTGGGTTGGTGCTGGCCCAGAGGAGCCACAGGGATGGATCAGAAGGAAAACCCTCTCCTGGGCTGGCACTGACCCTCACTGCTGCAGTAACCCAGCTCACCCTGCTCCTCTCTGCCCTCCCAGGGATCTAACCCAGAATCCATCACAAAAAAGCTCTTCCACCTCTTTGGGAAACTTACTGTGCGAATTTGCTGTTCAGATCTTTTCCAGACCCCACCCCTGAAAAATAATGACTTTTCAGCAGCTTCTGATATTCACTTTAACAGGTAAAGTTATCAAAAAGTTACTGCAGAAACTTTGGATAGTTCTTAAAGAACATCCGTGGATCAGCAGTTGCTGAATTCAGTATTACAATCGGCTGGGGAAGATTTTGTCATTGGAAAAAAGAGCTATCAATCATTCATTTCTGCACTAGGTGATATTGGCAAAAACATCAATACCTGTAAGATTCAAAATGGCCACTAAGATTTTCAACAGAAAACTTCATTATTAATTCAAATTATATCTTCATCTGAGTGTTTGCCAGGAATTTTCATCCTAAAACAAAAATCTCACCAGATTAAAATCCCTTTATTCATCACCAGTTTCCTAAGAAATCTTTTAATTTATCATTAAAATTTTAAGGTGGTTTTAAAATTAGTTCTCTTTAAAAAATACACTCTGCAATTCCTGCTGGTACCTACGAAACACTGAATAATTGAAATGAACTCTACCAGCTCATTTGCAACACATCATTCATATCATTTTAGTCATTCTTTTATTACATTTCTTTCCCCAAAAAGGGCACTACAACTCTTTGGAAGGAACAAAGGAAATCACTCAGTACCAACTCCAGCCCTTTACACTTTTATCATTGTTCAATATGTTCTACTGTAAAAATGGAACAACCCTATGATATCTTTAGGAACTCTACTAGTGGATCAACAAAAGAAGTTTTGACAGCTACAACCCTCAAATATGGAACATCTTTACCTGATCTTCTTCAAACCAATCTCCTCATACTACAGTAAGCAGAAATACATGCTATTAAAATGGATATAAAAATCAAAACATTTACTAATCTACTCTTTCAAGGAATTTAAGGGTCCTAAGTGCACTTATTGTAATTATTTCAAAAGAAAGGACAAAGAAGACTGCACAGAGCAATAGCCTTCTATTGTCAGTATCAGAGTCAAGAAATTAACAAAAATATAAAAAATGACAGCCCTATAGAACACTACTCAGACTGACTTAAAGTCAGTTAGCCATGAAGGAAACTAGCATTTTGGTTTTATACTCAAAACTTGGCAGTAGCTAAGCTCATAAAAATAAGCTTATCCCATTTAAATATTCTTGATTGTACAATTACACGGAAGGAGTAATCCTTAACCTAGATCTGATTTATAACTCATATGACTTCTTCCAAATGAGGGCATTGAACTAGTGCACACAACCAAAATCCAGTTTTTGAAGACTACTTATAGGCTCTTCACGTGAAAGAAATATCAAAGCATAATTTTAAAGCTTTACCTAAACTCATATGAAAAAGCCCCAGTACAGCACACCAGTATTTTCAACTAAATAATGTGTTGCTCCACCAGAAAACTGTGCTGTACTTTGGTTAAAATCACCACGTTGATTACGCCTACTTTCTTCACCAGTCAATCCAAGGTGTGATATAAATAGATCAAACCGTATTTCAAAAGTTCAGGTTACCTAAAAATAATGACAATTTCCCACCCATTAACTGTAAAGTGGGTCACACAAAAAAGCAGCAAAGACCCACCAGCAAGGAAACCCAACCTGCCCAAGTCTAACCACAGGAGTGGCCAAGAACTTCTCTTCCCACGAGAGTCAGAGCCCTCCCAGCTCAGGGATTCACTTTTTGATATTTCAGAAAGCACAAATTCCCTATTTCACAACTAGAAGACAGCCCAAGCCAAGTTTGAAAAAGGAAAAAAAAAAAAAAACCATAACATTCATGTCAAGTTTTTTTCCCTCAAATTCACTGCTAGAATGGAGTTCCCCATAGGCAGCTTGTACCTGTGCATGAGTGTCACAGAACACAGTGGGACACAGCTCTGGGAAAGGTGTCCTGGACCAGGATAGAGCCCTGCCAGTCCACTGAAACCTGGGTTTCAAAGCCTGTGAAGACAGAATTCTCTGAAACCACCACCAAGTCTTTTAAAGCACTAATAACTGAGAGGAGATTCATTACTGGACATAGTTTTCAAAACAATATTCTGGGGGAATCCCATGAACAGCAGCAGGGCCTGCTGGTGAATCCCACAGTCCTGCACATCCTGGCCCAGCTGCAATCAAAGGTTCAGTTCAGTCCTGCTCCATCCCACCTCCAACACCACCTTAGAATTCTGGATGTTACACGTCCACTTCCTGAAATAAAACTGTCCCCATGCAGGCTCGAGGCTTTTGTGGCTCCTTTTCATGGATTACACCAAACACTGGCAGTTTCTAAGCTAATGAAAATCACACCTACCTCAATTAAGATGTTCTATTTTTATATTTAGGATACATTTCTTCAAAATAGTCAATGTGTGGAGGCTGGAGGATGTCGAGGGCAGAGAGTACCTAGGAAACACCACACAAGGTCAAGGCTTATTCCAGTCAAACAAAAACAAATCCCTTTCAAAAAGACAAGGCTGCACATTTCTCACATGGATTCATTTTATTCTACCCTACAGACACACCAATGTTCTGTCTCACCAGGTATGTAAATTTAATAACCCACCATGTCAAATATTGAGTACATTTAATGTCTCTCTCTCTCTTTTTTAACTCAAGAAATTTTTCCAGCTGTTTGAGTAGTAGATTGAAAACACAGATTTATCTGTCCAATAAAAAGTGGTTTCTTTACAATACATATGAACATAAAATCTTTGAAATAAGTAATTCCAGCAAAGAAATGTAAAAGCAGAAGATATTACACTTTGTTCTGCCTTTAGTCTTTCAGAGTTTTGTGATTCACTGCTTCCACATGGGAATTGCAAACCCCAAAGTTGTTCCCATTTTGCATAAGCAGCTCAGTGGTAGTAAAAGGTAGAAAAGGTAGAAAAAAGCAAAAATGCAGAAAAACAGCAGCAGAGGATTCACATCCTCTTGCAGGAAAAAAATACTCCTTGGAGTGGTCATTTGGATCCTATCCTAGAAATGTTCATGACATTTGGGTGAAGCACCCAAACTTCAGATGCACCTCAAACTTCACAGGTCAGCCCAAACAGTGTTTAAATGTTTCAACTGAAGCTGACTGATTTTACCTACAGCAGGTTTGGGAGAGGACCAGCAAAGGGGAGAGGACCACAGAGCACAGAACAGCTGGAACAGTGGCCAGCTAACACAGCTCTGTGCAGCCTGACACTTCCCTAAAGCCTGAAATAAGACTGTGCAGAACTGCACTGATGGTCTGTTTGCAAACACCTTGGAGGGGAAATGATGAGTATCCTTATATTCTTGACAGTTTCATTTTTATAGTGTTTGTAACAGTAATATCTGAGTTTCCAGAAAATCTGATCACTGTAAATCAGAGAGCTCTTAAAGCACTTTTGATATTCTGTAACTTAAACCAAAACACACCTCTGTTACAGAGAGCTCCATCTTACATTTAGGTTTTCTCAAAGAACTCAAGATTACTTTGAATTTACTTACATTGTCATGCTTAAAAAAACACAACATCTTCAACTCCCGGAAGACCCTTTTACAAGAGACCAAGTTTTGGAAGACGTTGGGCATCTTTTTGAGTGCAACTCTCTTTCCATCTCGTGGATCTGTTACTGACCTAGAGAATAAAAGAGAAAGAACATCACATACTCCTGTTAGACAGTTTTTCTAAAGAAGAAAAGAGTATTTTAAAGTTTCTTATCGTTCTCAACTCAGAGAGTCAAAACAAGGTGAAGACATTTCTAGGGGAAATAAGCATTGATGTGAGGGCATTGAGCTGCCCTGCAGAGCCTGTGTCACACAGAGGTGACCACACAGCCCAGCAGTGCCACACACTGAGCTCAGTGTGACATCCACCCCCAGAGTGCATGGCAGGATAAACATCTCCTTCACCTCCCAAAAACACCACATTAAAACACTCTCTCAGTTACCCAGAGCAGGTTTTATCAGGTCTGTTGCTCACTTCCTCCTCTCCAAAGAGGGTGAAAGATGTAATAATCCCATTCTGACACAACGCTGGTAAATGCAAGACTATTTATTGGTCTGTCACCAAATCACTTCACATCTGGAGAAGCAACAGCACGTGGTGTCCAAGCTTGCACAAGTGTGAAACAGGCTGGTGGTACTGGTCCTTCTCCCACACAACTTATGGAATCCAAGTATAGGAGCTCAGGAATTATAAGGTGCTTTGCACATGGCAAGTATTTTAATTTAAAATAATTGGATTCTGAAAATAGAATTTTATAATGAGAACCATAAAACTAGAGCAAGGAGATTATGGTGCCTCAATTCCCAATCCCAGTTTTTAAGGTGAGTTTCTCAAACCTCACTAAAGAACAGAGTATATGCATATTTTTACTGGGATGACCAAAATAACTTCCATCTCAGTGCAGGGTTGAACCCACAGAAGAATCCACATGCAGCCAGGCACCCTGATAACTACATTTGTCCTTAAAAAACTGCTGGCTTTTCTCTCTCTTGTGAGTCCTCAACAGCAGACATGCCAGGCAGCTTCTTTTGCCTCAGGTCCATGTTTCAAATATCTAAATAAAAAATCAGACTGGAGTGTTCAGATATCTACCTCACTCCCAAGTACCACATCTGATTTCAAACCAATTCAACCAAGCCAAAGTCAGTCCCAACATCTCAGCCAGACACCTGCATTCCAAAGAACAGAAACAAGAGAGGAAGAAAGGAAACAGCCTGTCTGAAAACCTGGTATTTACAGCATCCAAAAAAAGATGCTGAAAACGTTGCTTTGTGTTTGTGTACAGTACCTACTTTGATACTCGTAAAATAATTATTTATAGCAATATGCTATCAGGTCACATATCCCCAGGAGAAACTAGAAAAGCAGGAAAATCTCCCAGGAGCTAATTGAGAGAACAGCTAGAAAGGTAGCTTTACTTACTGCTGCTCTCAGAAGAACACATTTGAATTCCCTGCCCTGCTTTGTGAGGACATTCCAGCGCGGGTGAATCCCAAGCAAAGGGCCCAGCAGGCAGGAGCCATCCATCACCCAGCACAGGCACTACTGAAACCTCAAAGCCTCCACTCACTGAGCACCAACTGCAGCTGGGGATAAAGAGACCACAGACCGAGATTCTAACCAAAAATAACTTAGCAAAAATTTATATATAGGTATGGGGCAAAAAATAAGTTAATATATCTTGTATTGAGGCAGATAGTTCAGCTCTAACCCCGCCTTTAGGAGTGACACTGGAACAGTGAGCCTGAGCCAGGGGATCCATCCCAAACCCCCATCCCTGAGGGCCAGAGGGGGAGCTGGGCCAGCACTCAGCTGGGGCAAAGGACAAGGACATTTTGGGAGCAGATCACAGCCACAGCGGGTGAGGGACAGCAGGACACCAGCACAGCATCCCCTGAACTGCAGTGGGTGCCCCGGGCAGCAGGGCCACTCTCCTGCCATCAGAAACCCTTTTGTTCTGCTGATTATACATCATGTATGTATGCCTGGCTATATTTAAGAACTACATAAAAAGCTTTTAAAATAGTCTGACATAAAACACATAAAGAAAAAACATACTTTACAAAACCTGCACCTTCTATTTACTTTGCAGGCTAATCACACCAGAAATAATACAATTTTTTAAAGTAATAGGACTACAGAAGAGATTAATGACACAATCCAGACCTCTTGTCAAAATGTTTTCAAAGACAATCCTTATCTCCAAGAATCCTTGCAGGCATTCAGCTGTTTCAATCAGGCATTATGAGCCTTTAGCCACTCTCTGCCACGTCCATGGCAAATTGTCAAGGTGGAGTCCACGCCAACAGTGACTTTTTCTCTCCCTGAATCCAGGTCAAGGCATACACATTGTTCTGTAGTTTCCACTGGTAGAAAAACAAGTTTGTGATTGCTCCGTGCAATTATTACACAGGAGCAAGATAATGAAAGAATGTTCTTGGGGTGGTGTGGGAAACTGCTGGTGGAGTTTGTTCTATCAGGGAAACAAACCTTCGTTCACATTTATAGATAGTATCTATAAATTTACATCAGGACTTAGCAGAAGGGAGGGAATTTAATAGGATTACTCTGCAAGTTTTTCTTATTAGTCAGTGAACTTTTTCCTCAGTTGCTTGACTCTTAATCACACAGGCTTTTCCAGCAAGCCTTGCTCTCAGATATGTAAGTGACCTGGTCCCCACAAGCATTTCAGCTGCTCACCCAGGCATGTTTGATGTACCATTTTAAAACAAACAGCACAGCTCATACTCAGGGGCATGCGATACCAATATGCCACTTTTCCAGTAGATGGTATCGCAATCAATCACATCTTGGCATATTTCAAAATACACTTGAGCATGGGATGATATTAAAAATCCCCTAGAAAAGCTCACAAACCCACAAGATTCCCAAGACTGAAGTGGAAGGGCAGGGAGAGGCTGTGCACTTATCAAATCTCTTATCTGGGAAATGCTTGATTGGGTACATAAAATTTCCACAGAGGCACAGGCTTCTGTTCTCTGTAAAGTCACTGCCAGGCACTGAGCCCTACCAAAAACGTGACAAAAACTGATCCACAACATTTAATGGACTGTTGGCTAGCAGAGGGGAGAGGTGAGGAAAATAAGTGTGAAATCCTTAAGAAAATAAACCTACCTATATATATATATACACACGGATTTAGCAACAGATGTCTTACTGAAGGAAAAAAAGGAAATGCATCCACACAGGCTGAGATTTAAGCAAAGCAGCTGCTTTAGCAATTTCCCACGACAAAGATGCAAACACCAGGGAGGCAGGACAAGGGTGATGTCCCAGGCTCTGCATTATTTTCTCCCAGCACAGGCTGCAGTCCATGTTCCACACTGCTCCTGCGTTCACCAACCCACACAAAACACGTTTTAAAGCTCCGCCATAATTCCTAATCGGAAGTTCAATTCTCCAAATGCTAAAGGGTTTTGTCTAACTTTAGCAGCCTGAAGGTCAGTTTTCCAGCCCAAAGCTGCAGTGTGGTGTTCCTGAGGCTGGGCTGGCCCCCAGCAGCTGTGCTGGCACCAGGACATGGCAGCAGGAACAGCCCCACGCAAAGGCAGGACACACAGACATTTGTTCAGGAACAATGGCAGCCCAGGCAAATGGCAGGGAACATCTCACACTGCCCCTGCCAAGGGAATCAGGAGAGGGAGAGCTGGGATTCATCTCTCTTTTTGAGGGCTCTTGGGTAACACATGAACTGTTTCTCTAGAGGTGCCTCACCCCAGCAGTGAATGCAGAGAACCAGCAGAGCCTCCTCGCAGATAACTGAATTCTTGATTTGAAGACCTCAATTTTCTGATTTCATACAAGTCTTTTCTCCCTGTGTGTGCAGCTGTGTCACAGACCCCTGTGCACCCTGTCCTGCCAGCAGGGTGACCTGGGCTCCCCTCCAGCACTGGTGGGACAGGGATCACCAGGAGAGAGGTTTTGTTTTGGTTGGATTTCTCACAACAAGGGAGTTTTAGCACACACACTCATGCAATTAGCATGGCATTATAATGGGTTTTACCCTCTGGCTGTACACACATTGTCTGAGAGATGCAAAAGCTGATACAATCTCGTTTAAAGGAGATATTCATAGTCATTTCAGCTATAATTTTTAAAGGAAAAGCCACCCACAGATTCATTAGGAAAAGGAGGAGAATGTTACAGCAGAGCAGTGCTCAGTCCTCTTCACTTCAGTGCCATGACCAGAGCTCAGGGAAGGCTGCTCTGAGCTCCCAGCACGAGGCCTGTGCCCAGCAAGGAGCAATAAAACTGGAAATCAGGAGTCCTGACAGTCCCAGCAGCACAGAGGCTGAAGAAGCACAAGGAATCCAGGGATGACTCCCAGGGAGTGAGGAAGGGCACTGCCCAGGGGAGGATCCTGCACCCACCCACAGCTCAGAGAGAAATCACATCATTTCCTGTTATCTCACCTGTGAGTTATTTCACCTTAAATACCTGCTTACCCCGGGAACTCTGCAGGGCCCACGAGACACAAACACTGACACCTGTGGCCACCTATTCACATCAGCACTTGAAAAAAATTCCAAAACCTGCAGTAAATCATTGCCTACAAAAAGTCCCAGTGGCTGCACCACAGAACAGTCTCAAACACTGAGGCAGAGTTGTCAGCCACAGCAGAATTTTTAGCACACAAGCATGGAAAAATAAGGTTTCATTGTTAAAAGACATTATCAAAAAGAACAGCTGTTATTTTTTGAGCTATTTAGGCACTGGATGTGCTGTTAATGATTTTCAGGGCACTATTGCTCTGTAGCAGCCTCCAGCTGGCAATACTTCAAAGATGCTAAAATGAAATATTTACGGTGGGTAAAAAAAAAAAAAATCTTTGAGAGATACGATATGAAAGCAAACTGAAAAAAGACAGCTAAGGAAATACTACTGAGCAAAACTTTGAGGCAGAGAAGCCAAGTCAGAGAGTTCCCTGTCTCACCCATCCCTGGGGAGCAGCAGCAGGAATTTGAGTGCTCATTCACACAGCTGATCACTGGACAAGAGGCCAAGGCCAGGCTGATATGGACCGACAAAAGCTGGGTGAAAGTGTTCACAGACAAAAGTAAAAACTTCTTGTACTTTTAGACATGTGGGTCGTATAAAAATATACTCCACCTGCTAAATATTTTCCTCATATTTTGGCAAGTAAAGTGGGTTTTGCATGCAGGAATCTACATGTGAACAACAAATTGTGTTTGTTGGAAAGGCACTGAACAGAAAACAAGTTACTTAAGAAGATTACACAAAAAGACAATTTAATTAACTGACTACCAATGTGCATTTTCAGCATTTCATTAAGTTTTCTCAACATTCTCCGTGGAATACTGTAAAGTAATCAAAAAATACCCAAAGGCACTTCACAAAACCTGTGAGTTACTCCAAATATCCAAAGTCTTTCTAACACATATCCTCGAGAGCTGGTCTGTTTAGTGGTGTGGGATCTGTTCAGGGAAAGAGCTGACTGAATCCAAGCTAACAGATTTCATGCAGAACTTTCACATCAGCCTGCAGAAAACATCCACACTTCATTTCCACTAACAGGTATTTCATGGGAAAGGGTTAAGCGACTTCAAAGGTGTGCTTCATTCCCTCCTGCTAAATGCAGACCTCTCCAGAGCTCCTTTTCCAGCCATCCATGTCCTAAAAAAGCCTTTTAACGTTGGTTCTAATCACACCCTCCAGCATGTGTGCCATTATCACTTATTCTTTACAAATCAGAGCTAAAAGCAAAACTGATTACTGCAAGAAATCTGTCTCCTTGAACAAAAAGTGATTCAGAGTATCTTACTTAAAAGAAAGGAGTGAAAATTAAAGGGATACTGTTATGGTTAATATCTTTAAAAATGTTAAATTTGTCTTCCTTCATGGAAGCTTAAAATTGAAACTGCTTTCCAAATCAAATTTATTTCCCCATTTATACAAAATTTTCTGACTATGCTCCAGACCTTTTTATTCACTTCTCAACTGCCTCTATGAACCACAGCTACACTAAATGACTAAACTGCGCATGACATTTATTCAGATACATTTTAATTCCATTTTTAATCCTTTTTTCTTTTCTAGAATTCTTTAATTCCATTTTTCAGCCAATGGCATAGCCCTGCAAGGTCTGTGACCTTCACAAATAAATAAGATGCGCAAAAAACACGTGTATTTTTACAGTTCTTTCCTCTCTATTTTGAAAGCTTACACCACTATTACATGCGCATTCCTGCCCCAATTCACTGACCTCTATTCCCATTCCCACCAGCCAACCAAGAAAAACCCAGATGAGAAACCTTCTTCTCCACGTCCAACGAGCCTCCAGGCCTTGGCACAGTTCCTGGAGTATTTCTGCACCTCCAGAGCAAAGTAGGTTAATCAGGTCTCTGGTCACATCCCCGACTGATGGCTGGGCTCCTGCAGTGACATCCCAGCACCTCTGCTGCTCCAGCAGCTCCCCCTGCACCTCCACCCTCCAAGACACAAAGAACAAAACATCTCCCACCCTCCAGGACACACAGAACAGAACATCTCCCACCCTCCAGGACACACAGAACATCTCCCACCCTCCAGGACACACAGAACATCTCCCACCCTCCAGGACACACAGAACACACCACCAGAAGTGTTCTGCACTCCCTGCTGCCTCCTCACTCAGTGCAGTCACACAGCAACCCCTGAGAGGCAGCTCAGCACCTCAAACCAGTCAATACCTCAACACTTCCTCTTCCAGAGGAAATCTCTCCTATTTCACCCATTTCTTTTTTCACCACAATCGTGGTTGGCTGTTTCCTGACACAGAAGAAAATCAGAAGAGGATTCAAACCGAAGTGTACAACTAATATTTGAAATTTAGTACTTCAAAGTAATTGCAATGCAGTGTTCCTGTTTCCACCAAGGGAGATATTTGTATCTGTTGGTTAAGGATTCAGCCTCAGGACTTTGATGTATTTGTATACAAATACAAAAATAAATATGTATATATGTATGAGGCTGAGGGTACCTTTTAATTTTATGAATTACTGCTATTTATATTCATCTCCCCATATTCTGTAGTGATGGTGAATCCATTAACATTCATCAAGGTTTTTAGCTGGAAGAGGCACATCTTACTTACTGACCTTTCAAGTCTCAACTTACTCCACCCATCTCTTATTCAAAGGAATTCTGTATTCCACAGTAATACAGAACAAAACTGAAACCCAGAATGCCTCATAGCTGACACTTTCTCTTCCATTCTCTTTACCAGAAATTACTACAGATAACAGCATTTTATTTGTCTTGCACAGGCACGGATATTAGAATCACCAAACTTTAAAATATTACTTAAAATACACACTAAAAACCTGTAAGATGCTGTAATTTCCCAGAACAGCAGCTCAGGATCATCCTCCAGGCTGTGTGACAATGGTGGTAAAGGGCCCCACCACATTCACAGCTGTGTCCTTGGAGCTCTACACAAGCAGCTTTTCTAAGGCTTCCCCTGAACATTTTATTCATGTAAATTATTGCAAACTGCTGCAATATTTTTTCCATGTAAAGATTTCTGTGTGCTCAACCCTGCCCAGTCATTCCTTCTCTGAGTTACTGTAGGAACAGAAGGGACACGTCAAAACATAAGTGTGGAATAAATAAATTCATAACCTCTACACTCCAGAAGTCCAGAAGACGTTTCAGATGGGATATTTTTGGAACATTAAAGAAGTGCTTCATATTTTAGTACACGTTAATGAAGATTTAAGAAAGACCCACAGGCTTGCAAAAAAGAAGGAAAAAAAAAAAAGGTAAAAATCAGTCTTTTATTTATTACCAGGGCGTTTAAAGACACATCAGTCTCCCATTACCATGGACCAGTGAAGTGAATGATCCTCTGTCACATACCATCAAGTCTCACGGTGCTGTAAAAATTCCACCTATTTCCTTGACAGTCTCAATGACATTGGAGCCATAACCACTCCTTTTCAATAGATTCAAAAGGCAATTTCAGAAATGCAGAGATGTTGGAGCGACACTAAAGTGGGGAGGTGAACAGCACCTCCGAGTGAACAGCCTGCTGAGAGTGGGACCAGGCTGCTCAAAATCCTTTCCTGTCTGCAACAGCACAACGTGGAACTGATGAATTTCTGTGAGAGGCCGTTTGGTCGCTATTCAAATGTCTGAAATACTGCCAAATTTGCAAAATCTGAATTCTCAGGTAAGGCAGGCAACCCTGCTCATGCCTTGGTGCCAGGGCCAGGTGAGCTGGAGGCAGCACAGCTCCAGTGATCCTCAGCCTTTTCCCCCCTCTAAAACTCACCCACAAAATGTCATCTTACAGAACTGTTCAAAATATTACAACATCTTCTTCAAGGAAACTGTGTCTCTCTCTCTTCCCACCAGAAGAAAACCAGCCTGAATTGTTATAAAATTAACTGACAGGCTACAATGCAGTTGGTTTGGTTTTACATTTCCATCCACAGAAATGCCAAGGTCTGACCTGCAGGACTCCCTTTTGACCACCTCCTTTCACAGCTGTTTTTAGCTACAAGTGATCTCCATGAACTGACACAAAAATCCTGATATATGCTTCTCTATTCTGAGTCTGTCAAAAACCTTGTGATAACAGATGGAATCACTATCATGGGTGCAATTCCAGGGGAATGAAATTAATGACTCTAAAATACTTCAAACCCAAAGTTTAAACAATAGTTCAGGATTAAATAAAATTATTACAGAATAATTCCCTTTACTGGGTCATATGGTAAGTGACAAAATCTCCTTGGGAACAACTGTGGGAGTGATGATATATACATTTAATATTCAAATTACCAAACAGCTGTCACTTCTCAATGTTTTAGATGAGGTTTCACATGAGTAAACAGTAGCTTAAAAATGATAAGGTGACATGCCCAAGACAGAGATCAGAAAAAAAGCCACAAGTAGGTCAAAGCTGGTCCTGATTCTGTCAACATTCACCTACTTTTCCTCAACTGCTTCAGAAAACAATAAACAATCCAAACCTAAAGGATATCAATGCTTTGTTTCTTCAGCAGGGGCAGAAGAGAAGCTGCAGCTCAGCTTACAGGCTTGGGTGAGGATGTGAATGCCCTGATGGCACAAGCACGGTGGAAGTCCTTAATCCTGACTTTTCAAGTGCAATCAATGAGCAAATATGCTCAGAAAAGCACTTTGGTACCTTAAGGTATGTATAATAATTGAAAAAACAAATCAAATGTACTTTCTACTTCATAATTAAAATCTGCTTTTAGTTAAGCTCTTAGGTAGAACTCTTACTGTCTTCAATTAAATCAAGTGATCCATGGTAAAACAGATTTTTTAAAATACATTTTTGCCTCTCAGTGCAGCTGTAGGACATTGTCCTTTAGAACAGTGGTGCACAAAGACTGGCAGAAGGCAGGATCTGGGCTGGTCTTGCTTTAGTCACTGACAGAGGAGGATTCCCCAGCACACACAGACACTCCCCTCTCCACAAACAGTCCGGATCTACAAGGAGCAGATAAAATTCTTTCTCTGCCAAATCATAATTGGCAACTTTCAAAGGCTTTTAGATTGAAACCTGAAGAGGATTCTATCAGGTCTTAATTTCACATCCTTTTGTTCCAGTTCAGGATGTGAATATTCACTGTTGAAGCAGCACTGGACAGAGCACTAACAATGCAGGCCACTGTCCCTTTAAATTAACAGCAATTATTATGTGGGAGCTTCTGCCCCCAACGATTTGAATTTAGACATAAGAATAAAGTAGATGCTAGTCATTACTCACTGCCATTTCACTTTAAAAGCTGGGTATTATTTTTATACAAGCCTTGCTTGGTTCTGTGTTTGGTAGTTGGGTTGTTTTTTTTTCATTTCCATATGCTGAACTACAGGGAAACAAAAACCACTAAACCCCACTGGTCTTTACCTGTACATCATGTTAACAATAGCAGCTGTGAGGACAATGACTTAGATATGTGCCCTTGACAAAATTATTGGCAGATCTTAATTTCTGGGTCCATTTCTATCTGTTCTGGTATGTCCTTGCCACTGAGATAAGAAAATGATGACCTGAAAAATGTGAATTGATCGGGAGACTCCCCACTTCTGATCAAAACCAGAAACAGTATCTCAAATCCCCTTGCGTTGTTTTGACTGTCTTTATTCTGTTTATTTGAAAAGAGCCAAGAGCAGGTCTGAGCTGCCCCCCTGGTGCTGGGACAGCCCTGCACAAGCCCAGTGTGCCCTTGGTGTGAGGACCAGCACAGCTCCTGTGAGCTGTCTGATCCACAGCAATAACAAAAACAGTCACTTTGCTCCATCATCACACCCAGGAGCTACAAACCAACACCAAGGAGGTCTGGTCTCCCTGCTCTCCAGGACTTCAAACACACTGGGAAGAACACAGGGGAGCCAGAAAGCCACTGAGGGGCTCAGGAAACTCTTTTCTTCATCTCACCAAAAACACCAGCCTAGGAATTGAGGAAATTAAGGAAGGTGGATGGCAAACAGCCCAGAAATAATAATGCCTTCTCTTCCTTGTCCCAAAGAGAAATCCCCCTTGCAAAGACATGCTCTGAACAGCCAAGCAGAACTGACAGAAACATCCGAAGAGAAGTTACACTGCAAGATGAGAACAGCCTTTAAACAATGCTTTTGTCCTGTCACTGTGCAATCTCTGGGGGGGAAAAGCTCTAATTGAGGGCTTTCAAATAGCCTCGCACGGGCTGCCAAGGGCCTTTAAAAACCAAGGCAGGAGGAAGCCAAACAGTCCCCAGTCAAAAGGCAGAGACACACTTGTGCTCAGAAGGCAGTGACCTGCAGCTCTGCTCCAGACAGGAGTGCCCCACATCCATCAAGGGCTTCCAAATGGACTGGGAGAGAACTTTTTCTGTATTTCCTGTGGTGTACCTTAACCCGTTAGGAACCAAAACAGCCAAGGCTGGAGAGAATGGTTTCCAGAGAAGCCCTGGCCTCCCTCACCCCCAGCAGTGCCAGCACACACCTCGGCAGCTGTGCACAGGTCTGCTCCTTGCTGAGAGCTGCTACTGCCTGCATGGAGTCAACTTTGCTATTCACAGACAAATAATCTTCGGTAGTTACATGAATTTCTATCAGATAAAATAAGGAAGTGCATTACCTGCAATAGCCAAGTCCACACACACTGCCAAGAGAGAAGGCAGAGTCAGTCACTCACCAGAAAAAACAAGATCAACCAGCTCAAACCCTGAATTTGGCCACCAGCTCAATACCATCCCCAGCTTCACTGGTGCCATCAAGCAAAGGCTCTACTTGACACCACTTAGGTGACAAAATGAAGAAAACCCTCAAAGCACTGCCTGGTGGTACCAGGATAATGGAGACAAACTCTATGAACAGGAGCAGGATCAGCACCACCCCAAAAGGACACACAAACTCAAACATCAGTTTCTTTGGTGAACTTTTTTTTTCTTTTTTTTTTTTTTTTGTTTTTTTTTTTTTTTTTGTTTCAACTATTAAAATGTATTTTCATATAAAAGACAACGAGGGAAAGAAAATCCTCCTCTAAAGTCCAAGAATTGCTACAGTTCCAAGTGTATTTCACTTTCCCACAAAATTTCCTGTAAGAGTTCTTGAACAGAATGCTCTGAAAAACCTTTTATTTTTCTGAATTACACCTAAGTACCCTCATATCATGGTCTAAGACAATTAAAGAAATAAGAGACTATGCATTCTACAAAATGATTCTACTATAACCAATCTGGTGTTACATCCAACAGCATAAAGAGCACAAAAATTCCATTTACACACAAATGCTTCCAAGCCTTTACAGAAAAACACCACATCAGGAAATTAAAGAATGGTACTACCAGGACACACTGATTCTGCCACAGCCCTCAAGATTAAAGCTCAAATTCTTACTAAGCACTTTTAAAGACTGTACATGGCCATGTTCCAGAGCTGTAGCCATGGAAGTTGTTTCACATCAAGGCTGGTATAAGTCTGCCTTCATTTATCCATCACGATTGCATAAGAGAAGATGATGCAGCTTTAAATACTGAAATGAAGTCCAGATTATTCTGGTAGGTTGGCTGTATTGTTCTGGTGCATTTCAAGCAGCATTTTTGGTACCTGGCTGTCCTCCCATGCAGCTTTCTGTCCCTTCTCAGGGCCCTCCCCACTGGAACACCTGAACAGCACCACGGGCACTCACCCCACACACCTGAGTTCACCTGTACACCACTGCCATTTTCCAGAATTACTGAAAACCCCCCAGGCAATTTGTAGCAAAATTAGGCAATTGTGAACCTAGAAGACTGAGCTGACAATTTCATTGATCGAGGCTCTCAGCAGACCTACAATACAAAATTGAACCTTCCAAGTATCAGCACCTCAGTGATTTTAAGGCAAGGTGGGGATTTCCCCCCGTGAGGTTCAGCTCTGTGATCCACCAGCTGGAATCACAAGTTTTCACACAGTTTGCCCCCACAGGGTCAGTCCATCCATGTGCCCACAGGACACACTAAGGAAGGCCACATGTTCCTAGAGAGGAGAGGACTTTCCTCTTTTCCAGGTTCCTCCTACAATGCGCTATGGATGGAGCCCCAGTGATCTCCACAGGGAAACATTATTTATGTTCTGCAATTTATCCCTCATTTCTAAACACTGCTGTTGTCATTTAAGCTGCACCTCATACCAAGTACCACAGACAATGGCAGAAAATAAGAAAAACAATGGAAAAGACAGTCAGAACACAGTGGGGGAAACAATTTTTTTTAAAAAATATATGACCTATGTTATTTAAAAAAAATACTGCTACAACAACTTTAGCTTTTATAACTCCTCTCAGGTAATGGCTATGGTTTGTACCACCTGTAGCTGCCACCCATTCACTGCCCATCCCATCCCCTTTTTCCCTGTTACTGCTGATTATGAACAAACACTATCATCAATAAATAAAGCATTGACCCAGAAGTCTCTACCCTTTTCATACATGTTTGTACTGCCTGCCATCTGCTAGTTTGATGTAAGCATCCCCCACCTTACTCAGGGGTCTACTTTTACAAAACAGGTGCAGTAGTTACCCACACTGCCAATAAACCAAATCTTTCAGCATCTACTGAGAGATTTTCTAGCACTCAAAACTCTTTGTGGATTTTTAACACGCCTTTTAAAAAACACCAGCAATTATACTAATGAACACCAACTCCATTTAAGCAAACTCGACACACCTTTGAGCAGCTTTTCTCACACGAGCAGCTGCACGTTACCGACTCCAGACCAGGAGGCAGAACTTTCCAGAGGATTAAAGATACATGAGACCCAGATACAACCATTACAAGTCATCAAAAAACACTTCAAACATATCCCCAAGGCTTCCTCCACTTTACCTGCCCAAAGCTATTCTTTCTAGCCCATTGTTCCCTGAGAAATGAAGCAGCCCAGGCACACCCAGCAGGCTCCCCCCAGACCCTTTTAGGGCCTTTATCTCCTGCTCTGGGGGATCCCACACTTTGGGCTGCACCTTCACCCCCTTAAAACACCAGCAGCTCTGTTGTGGATTAGGGAATTCAACAACTTAAATATCCTCTTAAAAAGAGATGAAAGAGTCAGGGGGAGAAAGGAAAAGAACATCTGAAATATGTCTTCTGGAAAATCAATATTAGACTGCAGATCCAGTCACAAGCTGTAACATTTGCAGAATTCAGAGGGAAAAGGAAAACACACTGAATGTTACCAGATTCTAACTGGATTATCAGCATCCAGTCCTGTGTGGATACAACCAACATCGAGGTCTGCAGGTGCTGCAAAGCAACTTGCATTTCAAGTGACCTGTGAAACGCTGACCTTGGCATAATTTACAGTGAACTAATTTATCCCAAATGGTCCTCTCCCAACTTTGAGAAAAAAAAAATGTTATTCACATTCTTTCTTTCTTGCATCATGTTACAAGACAATAATGAATGTCGTATATTACTTGGATAGAATTTCACCTAATCCCAACGTCTCATTTGAATGCAAGGAGTTATTATATCCATTTCATTTAACTCACTCCATTTGGGAAACAGTCATTTAAATGTTAACAGAATTTTTTCTTTTCAGGAAATTTGAAAAAAAAGCCCCAACCACTCAAGCACATAAAGCCTTGCAGAATTTCCCATATAGAAAAACCTGAATAAGGTCATTGTTCTACTACATTTCTTCACAAATAGGGTCAGAATCCAATTTAGATAAAGCAATCCTATAAAAAATACTGACACAGGGATCCAAGATCATCACCTGCAGCTCCTTCCATTGTGATGGTGAATGTGAAACCCCATCCCCTCTCCGTGCCCATCACCAGTGCTGCCTCCTTTGCCTTAGGCATCCTCCTGGTTCCCTCCAATAACTGGATAGAAATGACTCGGCCTCTTTCTTATGAAATCATTGTCTATCTGCATCAGACAACAGCAGAACTCATTCGAGTAGAACACAAAGAGTGGGAAACTGCTGTGGTTTAAGGCTGGCCCTACAGAGCTGGGGGAGGCACCTGGGGGGTCAAACACCCCCTGGTCCCCCTTTGTCCTGCTGGGTGTGTGGGACAAGCCCCCCATGTCCCCACTGCCCCCCTGGCCTGTCCCTCCCTGTGGGCTGGTGGGAGCAGAACAGCCTCAGCACTGCCCAGCACTAACAAAGGAATCACTTTAACACAAAATGTCACGTTACATAGTTTAAAGCAAACCATTGTCCACCTAACTGTTAATTAACACAGAATATTTCCCAATGGTCAAGTATTGTCTTCTGCTGGCAGATGAGGTTTGAGGGATTGGAAAAGATGATACAGACAGCTTTAATTTCAGGAAAAAAAACCTCTCCCACCAAAAGTCCTAATGAATTTCATAAAACACGTGTCTATAGTTCGGCTTTTGCTAAAATTTTCCTGCTTACCAGTCTAGGCATTGTTAAAAGTACTAACTAGGCCAAACATCACTGTGGTTTTCAGTAGTATCAGATAGCAGAAGGAAACTTCTGCCACTTTTCAGACTTCTCTGAACCCACACTCCCTTTTTTCCCTTCATATACATTCTAGCAATTTTGTCCCAAATACATTATCCCCACTGCATCCTTGCTCAGCAGGACACATTCCTTTAAAGGAACAGGAGATTATCAGTTTATCCTGGAAACGTCTTTCCTGCTGCTGTGCTTAGCATCAGTGCTGGGACAAAACCCTCTTAAAATAGTTCCAGGGTCCAGGCAACAATCCATTGTATGCAATATTCTTTTGGGTTTGATGGAGCAACGACTTTGGTGTTTTCAGGCCTTTGCAGGCCCAGGAATGAACAGTAGATTAAGGCTAAATTATTTCTGCCCTTAAAGTTATGGCAGCATGATGTCCTGTCTCAGCATAAACAGCCAAACTGTTTGGAACATCGTACTGTCATGTTACCTCCTGAATAAAAAGGATTAGAAACAAGTACATTAACCCCCCCACACAATTTCAAATGGGGTAAATCAGGAATTAAAAAAAAAATTAATTCAAATACTTTCTTCTATTGTCAATTGTAACAGCTTTTCCACAGAGATGCATTTTAACACGGATTTGACATTATTAAGAGAGATTGCTTGGTTCCACAGTCTTTGATGAACGACAACAACTTTTCAAAATCAAGAAACACAAGTAAGACAAGTAGAATTCCCCCACACTTTACATTCCTATCCTACTGGAGTGGATAGATCCCAGCCAACAGGACCTTTCCACAACATTTCAGCAGAAGTTTTACCACCTTGAACCAGCAACAAGAATCATTATCCCCTATCCCACTCCTGCAGCTGCAGAGCCTCTTCAGAGGTCCAGGAATCCTGTGTGGAAACAGCACCAGCACCTCCTGCAGAGGGACTGAGGCTTCACCCTTCCTTCCAAACCTATCAGCCTCGGCAGGTTCAATAGATACACTTTTTTATTATCACTATTTTTTTAGGAATCCCACCAGATGGCAGCAGCATGTCTCCCCAGCAAAACTGGGAAGCACTTCTCCAAAGGACAGCTCCTTATTCTTGGAACAGACACAAGACTTCCCAAACTGAGCCCTACTCAGTCTGAACCACGGGGCACAGAGCTCGTTGCTGACATTAAAATCCGGATTTTTTTCAGCACTTTAGGAACACGAGAGGAGGGAACACTCCAAGAGCAAATGGCTCTGGTTTTGGCAAATGAGGAACACGACTGGGTTTGAGACAATTCACCAAATGAGCTGAGTGAGGATGTGGCCTGTGTGCACAGACACCAGGGCAGCAGCACCCACCCGCAGGGGTTAAAAATCAAAGTGCTGAAGCACAAGGCTTTGGCTCTTGACGAGTGAAAAACTCCAGCAGCACATCAGCCACCCCCGAAACATCATCGAGCACCAGACAAATGAACTAATGACAAATGCTAATTCAACTGCCAAGAGAAAATCTCTCTGGGTGAGGTAAGGGGAAGTGCAACACCACAGGCTGATGGCTGGTCTGATGCACTGAGCTGAGCTGCAGGTCAGCCCTACCTCCCAAACAAAGCACTGACACGTCACAGCAGGAGATTAAAGACTTCTGCAAATACTCCAACTGTCGATGGAATAACGTCCATTTCCCTCAGAAGCCCTGATAGAAACTTTTCAGTTACTATTAGCACAAATAATGCTCAGACAAGATACTGAGAAACAACAGAACCCTCCTTCCAAAGTTGTTCAGGCTCTGTGAATCCTGTGTCACGCTTGGACCCAAGTGCACATTGCTCATGCCCGAGTCATCTCAAACCAGAAATACTCAAGTCAGTGTTTACTTATCTCACACAGCTAAAATTAAATTACATGGGCATTCTTCAACATCTCGAATGAAACTAAAATTGAGTTTAATTATCGCTTACAGACTCCTAAATCGAGCCTACAGTCACCGGCAGAAGTTAATATGAAATGCCAAAAGCCGAGCAGTGACCACAGAACTCAAACACACGTGAGCAAAGAGGAACCCACTCCACCAATGACATCCCCAGCCCCAGCTCTGCCGGACAGATCCCAGCTCCCAGCTTCTGCTTTTAGCTAACAAACACCCTCCCCCTTTGTTGTTTTCCCTTTCCCAAGCTGTTGTTAGCCCGGAGCAAAGCTGTAGCTGCAGCTCTGCAGGCACAGTCCCCCAGGGGCAGGGCACAGTCCCCCAGGGGCAGGGCACAGGTGTGTGGCTGAGGGCTCAGGATAGGTGTGTGCTTTTGGCACTGCCTTTCCTACCTGATGTGAGCCAGACCTCCCCTCCACACTTCCCTGCTCCCCTCAGCACTCCTAATGATATTATATTTAAATATGCAAGCATGACCTTTCATTCTACTGAATATTGTGGAAGCAAGTCTCTCTCTGCACCTTGTTTTTTGGAGAACAGAACTGGGAAAATAAAGGACCTGGGAACTGCACAGGCAAACAAAACACTGGTAAAAAGGGCTGATCTTACATAACAACTTAAATTTAAGCAAAAACTGTAAGAAATAAAGTTATAAAAACTTCATACTTTAAAAAAATACATAAACTGACGGAAATACCTTCAGATAATTTTTCACAGCAGATTCCTTGTCAGTTTTCATTCTTTTACACCCACTTTTTAATGCTGTACCACAGCCAGAGCACAGCAGTGCTGACTGCACAACAGCTCCCCTCCGATGGGGAGAACTCGGTGTTTAAATTAACTCCCCAGCTCTGAGGGAAGGCACAGGAGAGCAAGCACAACACTGACCTGCACCTCACTCCTGCAGCTCCCTGGGCCTTCTCAGAAAATACCATTTTGCCACCAACCCTGGGCTGGTAACGTGTGGCCAGCTCAAAGGGCTGGGCTGCAGGCAGAAGGGGTTTTGCCCTGCTGAGCCCTCTGCCTCCCTACACTGGCACAGACTGTGACCCGGCCACTCCCCCCAGTGAAGCTGCAGCTCAGCCAGTGCCCACAGCAGAACTCCTGGGGCACCCCAGAGGCTCGGCTGGGAACACTGCAGAGGGCTGGGACACCACAGGCTGCAAACTTTGCATTTGTGCTGCAGGAAGTGCACTGCAACACGCCTGCTCTCCAGAACACCCCCTGCCAGCCTTCGTGCTTCCCAGGCACAGCTCAGAATAGGGCACACTGACAAACCTTTATAATACAAA
>VWZU01016805.1:159154-264128 GCA_013397095.1 Sterrhoptilus dennistouni | reverse complement strand
CTGAGCCCGTTCCGCCCGGCCCGGGGCGCAGACAGGAGCTGTCCGCGGAGGGTGGGGTTCCGTGGGGGGTTGGGGGTCTGTTTTTGGAGTCTCTAAGACCCGGCGAGCGGTGAAGCGCGGGGCCCGTGGGCTGTGGCACCGTGTCAGGCCGCCCATGAGCTCCCCTTGGCAGGACAGGGAAATAAACCGCTCACGAGAGGGTGTAGGTGCTCCCAGCAGCGCGGCCGTGGCCCATTGCCCGAGGCAGGCTCTGCGAGGCTCCTTTCAGGGTGCTCACAACACGCTCAGGGGGCTCCGTGCGAGGTATGTGTTAACCAGGACCGAAATATTCTCTGATTGTTGTTTCAGCTCCCTCACGCTGTGAATCTGCATGCTTGGGGACTGCAGTGTCTTTGGTTAAGGCATTACTGTTCCCTAAAACACAAGGATGGATAAAAGCTCGACAGTTTTTTAACACTTTCCATTTTCTCATGTGAATATTAATCATGTCTGATTAATAGTTTTACCTCAGAAAAACTCTCCCAGGTTACTGGAGCCTTTCCCATGGTGGTGGAGTTAAATTACCGTGGGGGTGATGAAGAGGTTCCTTCAGGTAACTGAACTGAGCAGTTCCAGAGGCGGGATCTGCTCGGGCTGTGCTGGGAGGGAGCTGACAGCCCCTCCTTCACTGCCCCTGGCTCCTCTCGGGGCAGGAGAAGAGCCCTGCAGAGCTGTGACAGGACAGCTGCAGGGCTGGGGTATCACCACAAACCCCTGGGGGTGCAGTCCTGTCATCTGCCCTTTCTGTTTGTCTCTGAGAACTGGACAGCATCGGGCTCCTCCAGTCCTGTCATCTGTCCTTTCTGTTTGTCTCTGAAAACTGGACAGCATCGGGCTCCTCCAGTCCTGTCATCTGTCCTTTCTGTTTGTCTCTGAAAACTGGACAGCATCGGGCTCCTCTGCAGGGGGAGAAAGGGAGTGTGACAGCCCGTGGTGATTCCTGAAACCTCAGTTCAACACCTTTGCAAGAATGGGTTTGGTATTTTGGAGATACTTTATAACAATGGGGTTTGGCTAATTTTTGCCTGCTCTTTGAGAATGTAAAAAGAAAAGTCTTGCAGGACTGAAGATTGGTTCCTTTGTTAAAGCTATCCCCTGTTGCATTTGGAAATATACTTACTAATAGTGCAATCTGGAATAATATCAGAGTTTTGCTGTCATGTCACCATTTTAAAAACAGAGACTGCACTTAAGGGGGAAAAAAAGCAAACAAATTTTGGTTTACAGCCATTTTATATTACCTCTTGGAAGAAGAGACAGAATATTTACTTAGAACTGATATTTGTAGCTGTCTGAGGTTTCTGTTGGAGCTGATAACAAGCTGGGTCTGAACATGGCACACCCCAAGGCTTCTCCTGGTTTGTGCTTCCCCTGGGGCTCTGGTGTGGGGGAGAAGGAAGGAAGGAAGTGGGTACAAAAGGGCACAGGGTTGTGTTGGCAGGACTGGAAGGCTTTTAAAACTCTCCCACACGTTTTCATTATGGACTTTTCTTTTTGTCTCTTACTGCAAATTGGATTTTCAAGTAGTCAGATGGAGCAGTGCCTGGTGATCCTTGTAAGGAAAGTTTTGTTCTCAGTGTATGTGCAGGTCTGAAGTGTGAGCACAGTGTCACCTTAAATGTTTCTTCAGTAGGTACTTTACTGGGTACAAATGTCTTGCCTTAGAAGTGCCCTGAGAGTTTGTTAGATGCTGTCACGTTGTGGATTGTCAGCAGCAGGAGAAGTGCAGGGTTTGCAGCCCTGGCACCTGTTTTCCTGACAGCCCTTGACCAGATCACTCCAGACCACACTCACCAGCTTCCATCTGGAAAGTGTTTGTAAAATCTGGGCCTCACTTTATTGATTTTAGGTGCACTAAATGCTACAGCCATATTATTTTGTTTGCCCTTGGAGGCTGCAGCAGCCCTGCTCAGCGGGGTGAAGCCTGGTGAGGGAGGTGCTTATCTTGGTGCCCATATGGAGCTCTGGCAGGTGCCAGCCTGGGGTGGCCCACCCTAACCAGTGTATCTTCCTTGCACAGTGTGTCCATAAACACTTTTAACTGGTGTCCCTGGCTCTCAGCTCAACTGCTTTTAGGCTGTTCATGCTGTGAAAGTTAAGGAGGACAAGGTCCAGTTGATTCATAGGGATATATGAGGAAAAAAGAGAAGGGTAGTAAGGAAAACATGAAACTTGTAAAGTGTTCACCTTAACAGACCCTTTGTTTCCTCAGTGGAGAGCAGTCTGTTACTGCACATAGGAGTCAGTACTGTGCCTCAGAAACACAGGCCTCACACTTGTCCATTTCTGACAATCCACAGCTTCAAGTTTAGTCTTTTCTGTCTCCTGAGAGATTTATTTTCCTCTCAGATTTGGCACTTGCTTTGCAGGGGTATAACCTCTCTGACAGTGCTCTGCATACGGGCACGGGATGGTAGACACTGTAACCAGCTGGTCCTGTTCCTGTGATACCCCTCAGCAGTGTTTGAACCTTAAAATTCTGCACAAAAGATTGTATCACCTTGAGCAATGTAAAATGTAATTGTCCAGTTCCAGACATAATTTGTCAGCCTTTTTTTCTTGCCTCACATGAACTAGCTGTGAAAACAGGACTCAAAATGTTAGAATAAGTCTTTTGATTGTGTGTTGTGTATGAATGTCCTTCAGCATTTAGGCATGTAGGGGTTTTGTGAACCATTAATGTAGAAACAAATAACATTAAGTGGAACAAAGCATAATAAAATGCACAGATTTGTCTCTGATCCACAAAAGGGGTGCTCTGAGCTGCACTATTGATAATTTATCGTGTGGGTGTTTGACAAGCCCACACATACCCTGATATAACACTCTGCAGATACAGTCCTCAGTGTTCTGTAACACCCTGGAAATATTTAATTCATAAATCCTGATGCTGAAGCCCTTAAGGTGTCAGAAACATGGTGCTCATGCCTGCGAGTGTCAGCAGGTTTGGTTAGTCAGATAAAAACCATGCTCCAGATAAACTGTGATCCTAACATGCAATGGAATAAACATGTACACAAAATACCATGGGATTAAAATTGCTGTTCAAGTGTGTTAGCCCCTTTTCTTTGCAAGGAATAATTTTCCTTTTCTCCATGAAACTAGAAAAGAATAAATTTCTCCATTAATAAAATGCAGAGAGGAGAGAGGAAGGAATATTTTGGTTTAGCTTTGGTTGTGTATAAAGGTTTCTGTCTTAACTTTTGAAAGGGTGGCAATATTCCTTCATCTGGGAGGAGAGCAGGATCTGCTTGTCCTGTGGAATGAGGGACAAATCCCTGCCCTGCTCAGGGCAACGTTTTAATAAGATAGAGGGAGAAGAATGCAGCCAAGCAGTGACCTGTGGTGAGGTTGTCACTCGGGCCAGCAGGCAGGGTGACTCTTTGGAGCAGCACTGTGGGAACGTGGCACTGCCTGGGACAGCAATTAAATGATGGAATGGTGCTTCCTGCAGCAGGATGTGCCTGGGCTGGGGCAGGGGACAACTGGTGTGAGTGACAGATGGTGCCATCCAAGCCTGAGCTTCTCCCTGATATTGGACATCACACTCTGCAGGGACCCTGTTCCTTCCCTGGCCCCTCAGCCTCCTCTGGCTCCTGCAGAGCAGCTTTTTGTGGTGGGATCACAGCCCTGCCCCAGCCCTGGCCCGTGTGCTGCAGACACAGATATGATGGTCAGGATTAGCACTGCAGCTTGAAATCATCCCAGAAATGTCACCTCCTAAACTCCTAAACACCTCTGCTGAGCCTTCCAGCCACAAGTGTTTGGAGAGTTCTGAAGGACTTACCGAGTTCTGCAGCACTTAAACATGAGCTTGGCTTTAAGTGGGGATGCTCAGATCCTTATAGTTGGTTTGTAATAATTAGTCATTTACAAACTTAAGCCTGATTGTTCAGTCCTTTCCTAAACACCAGTTGCTGGAGGCAGAGGGGACATCTTTATCCCCTGCTGCTTTCTGGAGAAAGTGTCAGTTCTGCAGTTCTCTCTGTTCTATATTTCTTTGCACCAGAAATGACCCTGCTGCTCTTTGTCGACAGTGTTTCCTTTTATCCCTCTCCTGGCAGCTGCTCTTGCTCCATTCTGATGTTGGAACAGCAAATGAATTCCCTCTGAAGCAAATGTCAAGCCAGTAAAGATGTTGAAGCAGCAAGAAAATCATCTCTGTCTCTGAAGACGGAATTGGAGACCTTTGTGAATGAGATGTTCTTAAAATAGCTCCACAGTGTGCTAACTTCCCTAGAAGGTGCAGAATTGAAAGCATCACCACAAGGCACTTGTCCTTGTGTGAGCAGCATCCCTAAATGATGGGTTTTGGGGAGATGAGAGAAGCAGGCTACTTCCTTTTCCTCCTCTCCAGGCAAAAAGCACTGCATGATTTTAATCTCCGTGTGATGGTACATTTATGGTTTTTTTCTAAGACTTGCATCACTGTTGGCTGCTTGTGTAAATATGTTACACGTTGAGTGACCTTGTTCTCCACGATGCATTGTTTCTGGAGTAAATTGGTAGCTAAAAGTAATGCCAAGCCACAAGTTCAGCAGAATTACTCTGAATTACCCTGTCTAAGGACCAGGGTGGCCTCTGTGGAGAGCAGAGATTCTCAGCTGGTAAAATTAATCCAGAAAAGTCTGATACAAGTTTTTCCCAGAATCATGAATAGAATCTTTTACATGCCTGTGAATATCTGAATACTTCTGTTTTTCTTCAACTTGGTGGAAGGGGAATTGATAAGTTAAAATACTAGATGCGGAAGTGAAAACACTAATTGAAGAACAGGGATTTTTATAGCAGTTTCATAATTATATTCACAATGTAAGTTTAACTAGGAGAAATGTTAAAATTTTGACATCTTCAGTTTTTCATCTTTTGTGTGAAGGTGGAAATAATTAGCTGTACTGATATAAACACAGAGTTTTCAGAGTTTTCTCAGTTTTAAGACTATTAATGTTTTTCCTAGTCCTTTTTTTTTGACATGATAATATCTCTTTAAGGGCTTTCTTTACCAGATCAATTCCTTTCCTACCAGGAGAACTAAAGCTTTTCAGCTGTCTGTCCAATTTATCCTTCTGGACTAAATTTCTCATCTCGAGATAACCAGCAGCAACTCTCCCCTCAGGAGATTTGTATCAATTAGTTCTGCATCACTAATTCCTGTGGTATTGGGGGACCAGTGGGTTGTGAGGAAGCTGCTCTGTAAACAGTTATGGCTGTTGGGGGTTTGTCTTTACTCTTGTTTTGTTTAGAGGCCGTGGGTGCCATCCCTGGAGCTGCTGCTCGTGCCTGCCCTGTCCTTCCTGTGAGTCAGGGCACTGCAGAGGGTGCGCAGGGCTGTTCTGCCTGGTGGATTTGGGGATGTGAGCTCTGTGTGCCCTGCTGCCAGCCCTGGTGTCACCAGCCCCTCCATGGCTGCCCAGGTGGCGGGTGGGCAGTCACCGCCACCGTCGATAACGTGAGTGGCAGATGAGTCTGGCAGGAAAGCAGGTTAGTCTGCAGCTTGAATGCGGGCCAGGCTTCACCTAATCCCTCCCTTAGCCACAGAAAGGTGCCTTTAATCTATTTACTCTGCATTTGGTTGTTTTTTCAGCACTGATCTATCTGCAAATGCCATTGCACCGTTAGTCTGTTTCTATCCATTTGCCATTAGCAGATGTGTCCAGACATGAGGCTGTTTCCAGTCACTCAGGTCTAATCCCAGCAGTGCTGTAGGATCTTGGGAATTGCTCTGCATTTATACAGAAATAAACGACATATAACGTGTCATTTTTAAGAACCCGCTACCAGCAATTTTAGGATTTTGTTAGACAGCTGATTTTCATTTTGCTGATGTTTTAGACAAAACTAATTTGATAGGATTATTAGAGGAGGAAAATTAAAAGGACAGAATCATCCAGGAAGCTCATTAAAATGGAAACCCTGAAAAAACTGGGTAATTGGGCATTGATTCTGTCCTTCCCCCCCCCCCACTTTATGAGCAGTATTGTATTAAAAGTAACATGTCTGCAGGATGATGCCTCAACATCTGTTACTGCTGAAACAAAATGACTCGCTTGTTTTTTTCCCTCTCTACATTCTTCCAACATCTGCACGTGTAGATCTGTCCTGTATATTTTTATCCCATCTAACGCAGCTCCTTTCCAGGGAAAAGGCATCAAAGGGAAGGGGATCCTCCCTTTGGTTTGGAGGGGATTCTGCATTTCACTCCCTTGTGTTAGACCTTGGGTGAGTGGCTGTGGAATGACCAGGCACAGGTCTGGTGCTCTGAGATGTGCTTGTGTGCAACAAAGAAGTTCACAGCCTGTCTGCCTCCTGAAATATCACTGTCACATTATGTGATTAAACCTATGCAAATAATTGTCCTAATTTTCCCTCCTCAGAATATTTGCAGGGAAATCACATTTTTTAAAAAGTGTTTCGCTCTGAAGATGCTCGATAATTGTGCTGGGATTTAGATTTTTTTTTTCTTTACAGGCTGATCCAATAAATTGATTCTAAATCTAGCTGAATGTTTGCTATTTCAATCACTCTGGCCGTGATTATTGTGACAATAAGCAAAATACTTTCTTTGGTTTAAGTTTTGGATATTTGCTAAAATATACATGGTTGCGTGTGCCAATCTTAAAATTCAGTTTATTTACAAGTGTGACGTTTTTCTTTCTCTTCAGTATATGTACTATAAAAATACAATTGCATAAAGGTTCATAGCAAGAAAATAGAAAAAGCTGGGCAATAGGTTTGAAATAATGTTGAGAAATATTTTCTGATCTCTAATCATTATGATGTTGTGTCTTCCAGTCTGGAAAGTAAGCATGGGAAATTTAAGCATGGTAAAGCACATGATTAAATTCATTCCTATCCAGCAAAATTCCTGCACTTGATTTGAAGCATGTGCATTAGTTATATTAATAACTCATAACTATTCCTTAAACCCAACCAGTGTCAGACTGACTATTAGAAAATCAAGGTAAATACTCCAGTAAATAAGATAAATATGGGTGCTGGCTTTGCCATGAACTTGTCAGTGGTTTTGACTTCTACAGTCATTTTTATGGCAGTTGAAATCAGAAAAGAATGGAAATTTCAACTAATTTTTTAATATGCTGAAATGTATTAAGTTACACAAAAGAATCCATATTATAGTAATCCTGCATATATACAGGGGAAGAGTACCCAGCGTGCATGGCAGATGGTTTCAAAGGAAATCCTCGAGAGCTAGGATTAAAAAGCAATTTTCAGCAAGTTTAAAATGGGTCTCCATATTTGGGTCACAGATATTAACTCTTTCATTGCAAACAAACGAGGGAGAATCTGGTCAGACTGTTATGGAAATGTTTCTCCCCGTAGAAGCTGAGCAGTTCGTGCTGGGGAGGAAAGGTGTGAGCAGGGCAGTGGATTCTGCTCCTGGTCCTGTTCTCACACCACTGGGAAGCAGAGTTGTGTCACAGAGACAAGGATGTAATAAATGGGATTCATCATTCCACAAACACTGGCAGCCCTGTGGAAATAATGTATGTGTGGCTTTGATCTTTGCCCACTGAAACAAATTTCCATAAAGACAAATGGATAAATAAGTTTTGGCATGTTAGGAACGGCAGTTTTATACCTGTTTACCTTCAGTAAATTATACAAATCACTTTAATGAAGTGTAAAGACTTTACAGAAAGCATTTCTATATTCCTTTTGGATATGACAAGCATGTATGATATAGAGTAAATAAGAAATTGAACAGCAATATTGTTGCTCCATCACAGACAGGAATGAACATGGGCCCCAAAGTTTTGCTTGGAAGTATTTCTGTGCATGGAAAGTAAGCCTGTTTTTCTCAAACATGTTTTAGGGGCACACTAGGATTTTATTACTTGTTTTTAAAGGTTATGTAGTAAAATCAAGAGTAGCACACAGCCACTGTTCCAGGCTGCAGCTGTTGTGAGGTGGCACAGGAACATGCAGAAATCTTGTCTCCAATCTGATGCACAGAAGGGATTGAGTGCAGGTCAACTTTGCACTGGAGGATCATGAGAAGACACTGGGCTTTTAGTAGATAAAAATAGGGCAGCAAGTTGGAGATTATTGGCTTTGACTTACTAACTTAACTAAGTAACCGTGTCAGGAGTGTAATTCACATTTACATCCCTGCTTTGTATACACTGTGGCAGCACAAGGGAACCTCAATTTTGACATGAACTTTTCTTAAAAAGACCCTTCCACTTCCAACGTGGAAATTCAAGTTAGACCCTAAGCACTGTTTATCACTGGACAATGAAACAGAGCAACTGATACTGTTTTATTGTGTTCCCAAAGCTCAGCTGGGTGTATTTGGAATAGGTTTGGAAAGCTTTCTGAGCCCAGGTGCCTGATGCTCTGCTAAGTGAATTATAGAAGTAACTGCTGGTTGGAGTATCAGCCTAAGGGGAAGTTAATTGTGCTGCTCTCTGGGTATTACGTTGGCTATGAGTTAACAGAGGAGCTCTGCACCTCTGAAAGGGTGTGGGGAATGTCCTGGTGGGATGCTAACTGCAGGTGTATCTGCTAAGTGCTAATTAACAATGCTAATGAGAGGTGTTCTCTGCAGCACTCAGCCTACTTATCAGAGGTCCTCTGCTCTGAGAAAGGAAAATTTATGTCATGGATGAAATAAGGTGGCTTTTGGTGTTTAGTTCTTGTACCAGAACTAGAAGGTGTCAGTGGACTCAGGATGAGCTCCTAAAGTTGAATGTTCTGGGTTCTTGTTTCACATTGCCTATTACAATAAGTCTGCCTGTGTGCATCTTGATATGGCCTTCAGAGGGCAAGTAAAAGTGCTGACATTAGATACCAAAACTTGAACATCCCAAGCTGTTGTCAATCATCACACGTCACCAAGTTGTGCTACTGTTAAATACTTGTGGGAGAAAATTTCATCTGTGGCAACAGCTATCTTTGATTCATGTGTTTGTAAATGTGCTTGAGAGTTTTGCCTTAAATTTTTCAGACTTGTGTCTTTCAAAGGGAGGCAGAAGAGATCAGTTCAGAGTCTCTGTCATTATTATCTTCCAGGACTTTTGTTTCAAGTAGCTTTTGAAAGTCTCTGTGACAGGATCTGAGATAAAACCTGATCCAGATGTCTTTGGATAGTCAGAGAAATCCATTTGCCTGACTTCAACAAACTTAGGATAGGTTCTAAATTAACAAATTAGTGTTGGCTTTAAAGAATGAGTTCCTTTGCTTTACTCACTGTACAATCATGTATTTGAGAAAAAGCAGTTTCTTATGTGCAGTCTGTTGTCACCTGGGTCTGAAGCAGTTTTTTGTACACAGAATGCTGTAAAGTAATTATTATGTCATTGTACAGAGTTCTGAGTGCAAGAAACTGTGGCTCTTTAAAGGAGGTAAATGATTTCTTACCTCCAGCAGCTCTTATCAGGAAATATTGAAGGGTCAGTTCTCCTCAGTCAGAATTTCTCTCTACTTAAATCTTTTCGTAAGGTATATTTTTTAAAGTTTTTCAGAGGAGATGGCTGAAAGCAGCAGCCTGTTCATGTCGAAGCCCTACATCCACATGTGATGTAACTGATCAGAGAAAAGGGAAAGCTCCCATAGGGATAAATTGAGCTATGGATGGGCTTCTCAGCACTTCTTTATTAATGGCTCTTCAAGTAGCGAGTTGAGGAGAAACAGATAATGAAAATTGATTCTTCTCTGCAGGTCTCTTGCTTACTTTTGGACTTGGACAGGCCTAATCTGTGAAGATAATTAAAGTTCCTCTACTCTGGATGCTGTAAGTGAATTTTCTGTTGTGTGTATTTTAGCTGGTTGAGAATATGCACCTGAAGTATCAGCATGGACCAAAATATCACGTAGAGAGGTTAGGGGGCTGAAAAAACTGGAGAATGAAGAGTGTTCCCATTGGCAGTGACACAGGGTGGTGGCCCTGGCTGTCAGTCAGCATGGCAGTTGTTTGAGTTCCAGGTGCCATGGTAACATAGCAGGACATTTCAAATACCTTTTACTATTCAATAGACTTCTCCAGGAGAGGCCTGCCCACCTTAAAACCTGTCCCTGTGGCAGCAGAGCCTTTGGAGCCTCTGGGATAATGCCCCCCTAGAACAGGGAATGGGCTGTAGCTGGCACTGCAGGAAGGCAGGGGATGTGTAGGAGGCTGGGAACACAATGCCATGGCTTTGACCCTGTTGCAGCATCCCTCAGGATCCACAGAACAAGGCTCTCTTAATTGTCACAAGTGGGGGGAATGACACATCTCTTATTTCTGCGAGAGTGTCTTTAAAGCATCTGATATCCTTCCACCAATGAAAACGTGCAGAGAGCTCTTCAGATCCCCGTTTTCTCCCCAAAGCTGTGGGAACAATTTTCTGGCTTGTAGAACAAAGAAGTTGGAACAGATGACACAGCCAACATCTGCACCTGGCTCACTGAGGAGGCGAATGTTTGGCACAGGAGCTGAGCACCCCTCTGCCAAGAGAGCTGTGCCCATGCAGTTGTTCAGGGATGGAGATGGCAAAATGTCTTTTCCTTATTGACTCTCCAAGGCAATTTTATTGATCTGTCAAAGTAAAAAAAAAAAAAATAGGGAAGGAAAATGTCTTTACTTTTAAATATCAGAGTTTAGTCAGTGGTTAATCAAATGCTGTCTAACCAACCCCGTTAAGATTTTCATGGTGCATCACTTCAGTTCCGATGGCAGACACATCACATATGGGTTGCCATTTTGATGGCTTTGAATGGTAATCTGACCCATAAAAACTGAAGCATAATATGCAAACTGATTTTTTTCTGGCCTGCCCTGTTCTTGGTGCCATCTGTGTTAGGATGGAAACGAGCCTGCTCAAAACGTGGGCTGCCGATTTTGAGCTGATCACAGATGGGTTTGAAAGAATAGCCTTGTGTGCACAAGGAAAGGGAAGATGCTCCTGAGCAGGAAGTTTCACTTGAATCCATATCATGTCTGCTAAATCCTGTGGCCTATGGAACAGCCACCAGACCTTTCCCTGAATTCTTCAAAACTAAGTTTACCTTCTAAATATCAAGAAAACCCCCACAACTTCTAAATATTGCTCTTCTTCCACCACTGCTTTCTCCTGCTGTCATCAATAATGGAACAGAGTACAGGAAGCTGACATTACCTGGCCCTGTCAGGTATTTGCTGTGCACCTGTTCAGCAAAACTGGGCACAGCAAATTATTTCGTGAGTTTTGTAGATGAGTTTTAATCTGTAGTGTGAATCTTGTTGAACTTACAGGATTCAGGCTGCCGTTTCTGCATTTCTGTCTTTGACAAATATTAAAAGTCTGTGTTGTAGGTGAAGGTGATTACGTGTCCTCTGCTGATCTCAGATCAAAAATTCAGATATTTGAGAACCTATTTCTCACTGTAGTCAGTGAGATCTTGATTTTCTTCTCATGTTGAGAGAGCCTGTGCTCTAGAGATTGACTGCCCTTGTCTTACATGGAACCACAAGTGTCCTGGTACTATATATAATCCCAAGAAACACACTGAATTATTTTCACTGTTTAGGAATATGGTGTACAGAACTCTGATTTCTTTTTTTACTCTCTTTAAGTCAATGACATTGTTTGAGTGACCATTTGTTTGTCAGAAATGAAGCCTGTAGAAGGCGGGACTCTCTGATGAGTTTCATGGTCATGACACACTTGAACATCCCTCTCAAGACATCTTGAAGCCTTTTATTTCCAGGCTAAATAAACACCAATTTCAGCAATGTCTCATCTACTCCCTTTAATTACTGCTGCTGAGAGAAAGTTTCTGCCAATGCAAATGTGCTATTTTGTCATGTCACATCAAATTGCATCAGCCTTATATTTAGGAACAAAAAGAGGGGGAGGCTGAGACAGGATGTGGCTACAAATGGAACCAAAGGGTTTTCTTAAATATAGGCTGAAAATAGACAATCGAGGCAGTGATGCTTTTTCAAGCAAAAATCCATGAAAGGGAAAATGAAGGCAGTGACGGCAGAGCAGGGCTGGGGGCGGGCAGAGGGAGTTCTGGGGGAGGCAAGTGCTGCCAGGGAGGGGCTGCTCAACTCCTCACTTACGCAGACACCCGTGTGTGTCACAGGGCCTGAGGTGCCCTGGGGCCATGGGAGCCCACAGCTCCTCCCGTGTGCTGCCCGAGGGAGGGGAGCTGTGCCTCCTCCAGCCTCTGCCTGCCCTTTCCCCACAGCTCCTCCCGTGTGCTGCCCGAGGGAGGGGAGCTGTGCCTCCTCCAGCCTCTGCCTGCCCTTTCCCCACAGCTCCTCCCGTGTGCTGCCCGAGGGAGGGGAGCTGTGCCTCCTCCAGCCTCTGCCTGCCCTTTCCCCACAGCTCCTCCCGTGTGCTGCCCGAGGGAGGGGAGCTGTGCCTCCTCCAGCCTCTGCCTGCCCTTTCCCCGGGGGTGTCTCCCCAGGCAGCAACAACTCAGCTAAACTAAAGAGATTGTGAGAAACAGGTGTAGACAAAACTGGAGGGGCTGTCCAGATAAGTGTAGGAGACTTTGAGCACTTTAAAATGTCGTGTCTCTACAGAAATAATATTTTTTAAAACTTGTTCTTTAGAAAACATTAGCAGCTTCCCCACGGAAAACACTTTTTGCCCCCTCGGTATTGGGCACAAAACGATCTGTTGAAATCAAATGCATAAATTATGGATGTAATGCAGCTTGCTTTGAACTGATGAGTCTGATCAGAGCCTGGTGGCAATTAAACAGAGTTCTGAAGGATCAGCTGTGTTTGAGAACCAGCAGAACTCAGGGAGGAAGTGATCCGGGGGCGTGAGCAGCACCTACTTAGCAAATTGGAAAAATACTATTCATTTCTTATATCTAAGCACTTGGAATCTCTCCTCAGAAGCAATTGGTGATGATAGAGGTAATATTTTTATTCTTGTCACGAAGGATGATAAAAATGCAGAGGAAGCTTAGAAACTTGTGTACTTACAGGCATAAGTCAAGCAGCATTTCAGGCTGAAGGCAGGGAGCAAAGGCACCTCGTTCTCCATGGCTGCGTGTCCGGGGCCCTGCAGGACTGTAAAACATTACAGTGATGCTGCTAAATTCCTCACAAGAGGCAAGTACTAACCAGGGTGCTCAATCCATGCACACAGTGCTGCTGGAGGGGAGGAAGGCAAGGCAGGTTTACCTGGGGCTTTCCAGCCCCACCTGCAGCCTGTGGGGCTGGTGCCAGGCTGCACAGGGCCAGGGACACCCTGCAGCGAGCAGAGCAGAGCAGGGCAGGGCAGGGCACCCTTGGGGCTGTGTCCTCCTGGGCTGCTCTGCCCTCCCTGGGCTCGGGGTGCTGGAGGCTCTGCCTGACCCTGGAATAGGCCAGGGGTGTTTCCTCCAGGGTGACACAGCAGGGCACAGTCCTGAGACATTCTGCTGTTACTTCCAGTATTAATTTACATACAATTCCTGTGATTTCATTGTCATTTAACCCACTTCCCAAGATTTAACCACATCTGATTTTTGCCTCCACTGACCCTTTCTTTTTAAACACATAAGCATTTTAAAAACCCTCAGTAGAATGTGTGATTTTCATAGCAAGGAAGGCATTTCTGTAATACCCTTTCAAAGCAAATCACAGAAATATTAAATGGGGGAGGGAAAAGATAGATGTTTGGTTATTATAGCTGGGGTTTGTTTGTTTTGAACTGAATAAGTCTGAAAATACTGGATAAAAACTGCAGATCAAATGAAAAGACTCCATAAGCAGCATCCTTCAGATTGTTCCTCGAAAAAACCCACCCAACTGACAACAGTACAACACAAAAGTGTTCCTAATTAATATCTTCAGTTAAAGGAGAAGCATTGTGGATCTCTTAAATGTATTATTAAATCTTCATTGTTTAGATAATTGGATGGGGACAGACACTTGTGCTGAGTGCTGTGTCAAATTCGTCAGGGCCTGCTGTAATTCTAGTGCACTTGCTGGATTTCACAGCTATTTGTCTGGGTACAGGGGTAATTTGGGGGGTTGAGTGAAGCCAGATGACTGTAATGAACTCACTTTGTGTCTTTGACTCAGTTTGGGGGGAAAAAAGATGCTATTTATAGGGTATTTTGTATTGTTAAGACTTCTGTTCTTCCTGTCTCTCAAAGTTCCTCTGGGTCGCTGTCTTTGCTTCATCACCGATAATTATATCAAATTAATTCAGCATAATTGAGTTAATTATTAGCACTTGAGGTTACCACCAGGACTTTGATTGAACCAAAGCTTTTATCCCCCTTTTCCTGAGGTTTCACCAAATGTAAACAAACGAGAATCATGGGTGAAACCTAAGGCAGCACCATTTCCATCAAGTGCTTTTGCCACTCAGAATTGTCCTGCCATGCTCATTCACTCAGATGAGTATTGATAAATGCAAAGGGGAGAGAGTTCTCTCTCACCCCCTTCACCTCTGCCAGAGCTTTACATTAGTTTAGTTGCTCAGCAGAGTTGGTGCGTTGTGTGTAATCAGTTAAGAGTGAGCCCTGTGCTGAGTGAACCTGTGGGGTTCTGGGGGTGTCTGTATTTGCAAGAGCTTCTTGCTGCCCACACCTTTCTTTTTCTTAGATTGCCTTTGAGCTAGACTAGGCCGTGGAGAGTGACAGTGAAATTTTGGGGAAAACTTGAGCTGTGGCTTTAAGAGCTCCGAAGTGTCCGGAAGACATGGTGGGATCTGCCCGATTAGCTGTTGGTATGGAAAAAATCCCTGATTAGTGAGCTGGGCCAATCCCCCTAAGAGGCTAAAGGCACCCAGACCTACGTGCCCTGTAATACTGCTGCCTATAAACACTGCTCCCAGGAATGTGGGGTTTGCCCAGGATGTGGTGGGGCAAATTCACCCATGGTTTAATTCCACCGCAAACAGGGTTTGTGTCAGGGAAGGGCTTGGCTCAGATTATTACTGTGATTGAGAGTGATGCTAAATTTCAGCAGGTGTGGATTTGGAATAACAGACGTTGGGTTGTTCCTGACGCTGCTGTGAAGGATAATGTGAGTTGGGAAGGAGAACTCGAGGATGAGGTGTGGGTTCCAGGGCAGGGCACAAGCCCCATTGGCACCACCCAGGGATGATGTGCAGACAGGGCTGGAGGGGACGTGCTGGGGGAGCAGGAAAAGGAGAGGTCACACTGCACAGGGTTTCTTCCCCTGTAGGCTGGGTGTGATGTTTGCACTGAAGGGAGGGTTCAGAGGAGTGTGTTAGGTACTTTTGGTTTAAAAAAACAAGTATTTTTAAATTAAACTTTAGTTAGTAGTGTGGATCACAGTGACTTCTTTTGCTGTTTTAAATTCTGACTCTCCATGTTTACGAGTTTGTCAACTCTTGTACTTTCCTAAGCAGAGCCCTTTCTGCACTGACAGCTCCTTGTTTTACCCTCTTTAAAAATACATATATAAAATTGATTTTAAAAATTATAAATTTTGCATGAGCAAAATAAGCATGTGTTTAAGAATAATGGCAAAATAAACGCTAACCAATTTCAGTCCTTCCTGAACAGTCAGAAACTAGTACAAAACCTTATGTAAGACCTACTATTCTTCCCATGCTTGTCTGAGCCATAGTCCACAGAGTTAATGTGGTCATTAATCAGACAGCGTGGTTCTGCCCTTGAAAGGCACTTCCATGCCTTGTGCTGCCAGCTGGGTTTCTGTCTGTCAACAACAGTTGTGGCAGCTTATTTGGTGCCCAGTTAGATGTTTTAGAAGGTGATACAAGCTGAGCCAGAAAATGTTGTACTAACTGGCATAAAGTAGTTGGGAGAATCACAACTGAACTGGAACTAAGCATGGAACATTTCAAAGTACAGTATTTACAAGAAAGGAAGGAATGAACACGTAGTTTTTGTTTAAAGCTGATAATTCAATTCCTACTCAGGCATGATCCCAAAGGTAAATACTTACAGATTTGGCCACTGAGAACAAAATTAATTTTAACAGCAGTTGAAGTGAGCAATTTAGAGCTGGGAAGAAAAAGTTCTTTTGGGACTGTGCCTTTCAGAATTTCCTTTAAGCCGGAAGAATCATTTTCAGGAGAAAAAAGTGGAGTTTGAATTGCACCTAAACCAGGGAGGTTCCTGTCCTCACTAGTGAGCATGCACCAAAGAATATTACTCCAATTAGTCTGATCATGCTCATTAATTATACAGAACAAGGTAATCTGGCCTCAGCATGGGCAGCATGTTCCCTCAGTGGTGTAAGATTGCAAAAGCCCGAGTGTTTTATTTGCAGTATTGCATGTCTCTGCTGTGTGATGCCAAAGCAGGCTGTAAGGTAAGACGTCTGCCCTGTGGCTTTGCTTAATTTATACAAGTGGTCATTATGCCCAGCTCTAGCACTCTTTGTCATTCTTAAGTTTTATCAATTACAATTCTATATTTTGTATTTATATTTATAATTTATTATATGTACAAACTGGTGACATTGTTGAATAGCATTAGGCCTGATGCTGATGCTGTAGAACTGCACGGAGGGTGTCCAAGCACTGGTGATTCCTTGACAACAAAGAGATCTTTGGGATCTGTCGTTTGCCAGTCCTTAATCCTCCATGTGCTCTACAAATACTGTGTAAAGCAAATTTTACACTGCAGGGCTGTGCCCCCAAATTGTTCTGCACATTCTCCTGACTCTGCTCCAGCCTCATGCATCAGTCTGAGCTAAAGGGGAGAGGAGCAGAAAGAGGAGTGAGCAGGGCAGGCCTGGCTGCCACCGCCCGTGCGACGGGACTTTGCAGCGCGTGTTTAGAGAGGACAAAACCCCGACAATGCGCGGCCCCGGCTCGTCAGAAGCGATCACATCAACCCCGCGGAGCTCAATGAGGGGCAGCGAGATGTGGCTGCTGGGAAGTGACTGCGGCATTGTCCGTGCTCACCCACACAGCGGGGCCGGGGCTCAGCGCCTGTGAGCAGGCACGGACACACGGACAGACACACGGACAGACGTCGGCTGGTTTGCCTGGGGCAGCAGAGCCCCTCACACCGCCCTGGCCGTGCCAGGCGCTCCCACCGAGGGAGGTGTGACAGTGTCACCAAGAGCAGCGGGGACAGCTGTGTCCCAGAGCCGGGAGCTGGGCCCTGCTCACAGCGCTGAGCCTGGGAAACCGGGAATAGAGGACGAGTGCAACCCAAGAGTGACAATGAGAGCCTCCTGGGTAGCTGCAGTTCACTTGGGTGCCTCCCTGGACTGATGTCACAGCATGAACTAAGATGGTTTGTGGTTAGAGAGGTTTCAAAAGGCTTCCGATTTCTTTTTTTTTTTTATTATTTTTTGCATTGTTACTTTTCCTGAGATCGTGAGGTTAGATGAGGATGGGGAATCGTAAATTCCTGTGTTAAGACTTCTGAGGGTGTAATACTTCAAAGTAATAAAAGACATCTCTAGCCTGTATACTGGGGAAAGAGAGGGCAGAGGGGGAAGGGGGAGCCAAGCTGTAAACAGCAACAGCTCAGGTAACTCTTGCAGTCCTTTAATTAACACTTCTAGTCTCTGGAGCCCAGCTTTGGTGGCTGTTTAACTAGTTCAGAGGGATTGGGATCATAACTGTTGAACTGTGGGGATTTACCTGAAAAGCACTCACGGTAGCAGAAAAAAAACCTGAGAGCAGTGGCATAGTGTCATCTCAGCTTCGTCAGGGTTCTGCTGTGCACGGGGTCAATTGCCAAACCTGCTAATGCAGAGTGAAGATTAATTGGCTTTGGTCAGCTTTTGCTTCACTATCTGAATATCATTATCAGGAATGTAAATGATTATGCAATGCAGAGAAATGCCACAATAGTCTCAGTGTCTCCTTTTATACTTGTCTCTTTGTGAACGGGGCTTTATCTAAATGCAAATGTGATTTCAGCCTTCTGATTAGGACATTATACAGTCATCCATTCCAGAAAAGCACAATTAGTGGATTATTTTATTTCTGACTCAACAGTTCTTGGTGTAGATAGTTTGTTTGTTGTGCTGTGCATGATATTTAAGTTATCAGAGGGAGATTTTCATTATTAGTCAGGATTATAGCCAGATTTTGTGAGGTCCGGGGTTTTTGCATGGCAGATAAAACTGGTAACACTTGTGGCATTCAAGGGGAGATGTTTTTAGAACAAAAGGCAACAGTGCAGATTCTTACTGTGCTTCATTGTCCTGTTTGTGTCAAGGAAGGGGCAAATCAGTGTAGAGGCTGTGCAGATTCTCCAGGGCACTGGGGGGCACAAGTGCAGAGTGTAGCATTACCTGTTGTCAGGATCTAGTCCCTGTTGAGATGTGCTTCTACAGGCCCCCAGTATCCTAGAGCTTAACAATGGGCAGCTCATGAGATTATTTCATATTAAACAGCCACTTTACCAAAATAACCATCAACTTTTCCATGTGCTGTGGGAGGTTTCCAGTGAAGTTTTCACTGGATGAAGTTATAGCCTAAGAAAAAACACAAATATTTGGTGATAAACTTCCCTGTGAAGCTTGCCCATGTCACAAGCATTTGTAGCATTTTTGGAGCTGCAGATCTGTCAGAACTCAGATAGTTTGTTTTTTTAATTTGAATATGAGGGCCTCATAGAAGGAGTTTAGATTTGATAATAGATGGGTGAAATTTTCCATCTTCAGATCTTTTTAAAAGTCCAGTATTTATGGAAAGGCAAAGAATTTTTTTTCCCCAAAAAATTCATCATTGCAAATGTATTTGTCACACAATTTGAATTTAGCATCTCATCATTTTCCTATGAAAAATCACTGCAGTGGAAAATTCCTAATTATCTATAGTGAAACATTTTCAATTCCATTGATCAGCCTCATCTTTCCATATCCATATGTTTCCATGACTGGTTCCTTCCTCTCTCCCAGAGCTGCTTTTCTGTGTGCTGGAGCAAGCTGTCCTGGGCAGTCCCAGCACATGAGGGATCTTTGTGTTTGTGACAGAAAATCTATTGCACCACTTAGGTTTAATTAGAGCACAGTGACATATGATAAATTTACACATCAAAGCCTAGAAACAACCTCACAAATTGTCTCTGGTCCCAAAGTGTGTTTTGGGATCTGTAGTGAATTCTGGGATGTTTCACTGTATTTAGTGGGAATATGTGAAATGCAGGGTCAGTGCAATTACACCAATTTTTACCAGCCAAAGATAGAGCCCAAAACAACTTGAGTGTAAAGTTAAATTTGGGTTCAGATCAACTTGAATCCAACTACATGTTCCAGTTTTCTGTATTGGATGATAAAAACTTTCTCTCATGGAGAGAAGGGCAGGGAATCATTCAGTCTGTGTGTTATGAGTCACATTTTGGATTGGTTTGTCTTTGTGCTGCTGGAAGGGGAATTCAGGGATCTCTCAGCTGACTGTTGGACGTGTCATCACCTCCCATACTTGAATGCCAAAGGGAAATGAATCCAAACTAAAAATGCATGGAGCTGCTACCCAGCATAGGTTTCACTGCAAAGAGAAAAGGATATATTTTATAGAAAGAAACGTTGGGAGAAAACAAGAGGTGAACATGTTGAAGCCTAGGGGTATTTTGATCCCATTATGATTTGCATTTATAGGTGCATAGAGAGGAGATTTTCCTCACTGCAACAAGATCTAGTCTGTGCAAATACACAGCCTAGGCATGAAATAGCTGTCATGGTGTATTCTGAGATACATTTGGCTAAATGACTTAAATTACTTAAGAAAAAGAAAAAATTATTCCAAATAATGAGTAGGTATCATAATGGGTGCTAAAAATAATGGCATGCACCTACTTCATTATTCAGTTGCTTATTTATTATCTTTATTCTTAAGAGTAATGATGTAAAAGTGCTTTTTTTCTAAATGTTAATTTAGTTCTCTGCAGATGGCAACCATCTGTTAAATGACAAGGCATTTACAGTCTTTGATTAGCACTTTATAGGACTTGGATGGACTTACTGTTACGATATGTAAGTATAGTTATGGAAGTGAAACTTGATAGATTTGTTCTTTTCCTGTTGCTGTTACCAATACATGTAACATTTCAAACCTAACAATGTTTTTCCCTGTCTTCTCCTCTGTTTATCCATGTTGTTTCCAGCTGAAGCCTTGAAATTCTTGACAGAATGACAAAATAGGAAATATCGTTAAATTCTAGCACCACTTGTAGCCATTATGAGCATCCTCATTCTAAAGAGACACCGTGTGGATGAATTCCTAGGGGTGCTCAAGCAAAGCTCTGGAAGTTTGAAGGACTTTAAGGATCCTGACTTAGCAAGTAGGAACCTCATGTGGGCTGTGATACAGGTTTGGGTATTTAGAGAAAGTTACAGGGGCAGTCTGTCTGTAAAACACTGTGGCTGTTCCCATGACAAAGGGATCCTCTGGGGAGAGGGAGCTCCACACTGTGTGTTTTACCCCCTGGGGCAATGACAGCCAACCCCCGTCTGTCCATAAACTCAGCGAGTCCTCCTTTATTTCATGTTGGTGTTTCTTGTGAAGTTTCTGCAGGTTGTGCTGCCGATCCTCGCTCAGCCTGCCGGCCCTGTTCTCGCTCTGCGCTGTTACCGGGCGCTCGTATCTCGGCGCTGCCGGTGCCCCCGGCGGTGTTGCGGTGTTGCGGTGTTGCGGTGTGCTGCAGAGCCGCGGCGGGCCCGGCCATGTCCCCGCTGCCGGGGGCGGAGCTGGTGCGGAGCTCGGTGCAGCTGTACCGGTACCTGCTGCGCTGCTGCCGCCGCCTGCCGCGGGGCCCCGTCCGGCAGCACTACAGACACGCCATCAGGCAGGTCAGCGACAGCTTCACTGCTGGGCTGCGGGGCTCGGGGGGCTCTGCTGCTGTGTCTGAACCTCAGAACTCCTGGGACCTTAAAAACTGCTCCCCTGCGAGCTTGAGACCTTAGTGGTTTGGAGGGTTATGGTGGGAGTGTGTGAAGGACCGTTTTATTTGTTTGCTTTCAACCTGAAACCTATTTTTCCTGGCTTTCATCTCTAATTCTTGTGCTAGTCAAGAGAGTGAATAGTCATTACTTATTCCATAAACACATCTTTTATGGTGAAACCTACTGGTTTCTTGTCAGTCATTTATATATCCCCAATCTGGGTAAATCTCATCTCACTGTTCATATTCCATACTTCATATGGAAGTCATTTCATGCCTTTGATCATTCCTGTTGTCCTGTGTCTTTCTAGTTTTAACATACCAGACAATTTCAATTGTTCTGAATTGAAGTTCTCTGGGTTTTTAGTTGTTGATGTATGAAAGGAGTAGAATACTTAACATGAAATTCCATATGACCAGATTTGTAATGGAAAGAGGATGACCAGGTGTTACAATGTGCAGTTTTACCTTTTCATACCACCGGTTTATTTGCAACAAATATTTTTGTGAGATTTAAACACTATCTTTATTTTGACAGCTGTTGTGTTGACCAGTCAGTGACACTTTGAATGTTGCAGAGTTTCAAAGTCCATGCTGATGAAGACGATCCTGAGCGAATCCAGCAGATCATTAAGAGAGCCATCGAAGATGCTGACTGGGTGATGAATAAAGTACGTGTCCAGAGCTACTGTTGCTTTTCCTCAGGCCTTGTGGCTGCAGAGAGCAGGGACAGACCACACAGGGGCGAAGCTGTGCTGCTGGGCTCCCCTGTGCACAGCTGTCACCCAGTGGATCTGATCTGCCCCTGTGCTGTCAGACTGGTTTCTCAGATGAGAGAATGAGGATGGTTTCCACTGGACAGCTGAGAGTCACCTCGGCTTCCTGGGATTTCAGTCTGCCTGGGGAATGTGATACGTTTAAATGGTGTATAATGGAACAAGTCGAAAGTTCAAATTTTGCTCTCTGAATATCTGTGATTGAATTTACTGAGTGACTGTTAAGGCCTTCTTTCTGCCAGTCCATGAAATCCAAATGAGAATTGTTATAGGAGCAAGCACAGATTAGTCACAGATTATGATATGGTAGCAGTAACCAAATCCCAGCAGGTACAATCTCAATACACAGTCAATAACTGTGCCTGATTTATTGTTTTATACTGCAAAGGGAAAGCCTATCAAATTTCAATCTAACTCAAAGAAAATGGACATAAATTTATGTGGATCATTAAGAAGAGTTGTAAATCCTTGTTGGTATGAACTTGTATCTAGTTATGTGCTCTTTCCCACAAAAAAAAAATTTAATTTTTCATTTTTTATTTTTTCCAGTATAAAAACCAGAAGTAGAAGAAGAAGAAGAAGGATGAAACCAAGAAGGACATCGGTAAACATCCTTAGAGGACTTGCAGTCAAGCCCAGTACTATATTAGAATTATTGCCTGAAGTTTTCTCTTGGATAATATAAATACAATAACTTATATTTCACTGGGATGTCATGAAGCTAAATTAATATTTCTGAAGCTATTTAATTTTGTAAATTGCTTTGCATAATCACAAAGTTTCTAAGTTAAAGCCCAAGCTTGGCTAACATTTGTGTATCTTACTCCATTACACTGTTAGGCCTGGATCAACCCTGGCAGTGTGATAATGCTTGTTGTGGAGTCTCTTTGGGAACGAGGTTCCCCTGCATCAGTCACCGCGGATTTGGGGCTGGAGCGTTTCATCCTGCGTTTGTGTGTGACGCTGGTTACAGCAGGGTCACATCAGTGTTGTCAGTGCCCCTTCTGCCGCACGGCGCTGCCTGTGCCATGCTCTGCGGCTCCGAGGCTTCACAGCGCTGTGCGGCACAAAATAAATGTGCTTTACCGAGGGCAGTGGTGTCGTTTGGGGCAGCCCGCCCTGCCGGAGCCGGGCAGGTTTCCCGCGGGCGGAGAGCCGGGCNAGCCGGAGCGGGCTGCCAGGGGAGTTCCTGGAGTATTGGAGCGAAACTTGTCTTTTCTCTGCTAACCCTCCTCTCCCGGAGCTCCTGCTCTTTGTTACGCTTCCCTCTGCCATCGCCACTATTCCCCTCTCTACTCCCATGTCTTTCACATCACCCTTACACACCCCTAAATCTGTTGCCTTTATTTTACCTGTTCCTTAATGCTGTTCTCATCTTGTCTCTCTAGCCCACTTATTTCTCCAGCCCAAGTCCTTTTCTGTACCAGATGATACTCAGTATTATGCTGGAGCCAGCCTTCTGCTTAACTTCAGATAAAGCAGGAAGGTAATAGACTTTCTCAACAGAGTTTCTCCATGTGAGGAAAGCCACTTGTCTTTCTGCCTAGGTACATTTTTTTTTAAATTGCAGCCATTCTGGTTTAAACTTTCAAAATAATTTGCTGCAAGGTAGAGCACAGAAAGCTTCAACCTTGGCAGTTGACAAGGAATATCCAGTATGATCCTGAACACTAATAAAAAAGCTCAAACATTTTTTATAGAAGCTCTCTGAATATGTTGCTTCTGATGAAGACCAGCAAACAGGTGACCTGTGCTGTTCTCCAGGTCTGGTCTGTTTTTGTGGTCTGTAGCATAGAGATGCACTGAATTTTGCACCACTGCAATAGTGATTAAAAACTCTAAGACTTAGTGGGATTAACAGTGTATGGAAGCATGGCAGTTTCCTGAACTTTAAATATGGAGTGATCACACTCCCCTATGGCTTTAACTGACTTTTGATAGTGTGAGATGTATATTTTGTTCAGTTACATGTCTTTAAATTATTCTTACATGCCTGTTATTTAATTTATGGCTAGTTCAAGAGGGAAAGGACCATGGAGCTGGAAGGTACAGCCATGGCATGTCTGCAGCTCCAGATGTCTGAGGTGCCAGCTGAGATATGGGAGCATCAGACCAAAGGTATGATAGATGTGGACGACCAGGATCTGTGAATTTTAGCATTTGGAAAGTGATAGAGCATTAAAGTGTCAGTAGGGTGCAGATGGGGAACATGGTTGGTGAGGCAGGAGACATCATAACTAAATATTTTGATAGTAGTGATTAAACTGGAGGCATGAGGAGATGTCTGAGGGACTTTTGTACAAACATGATCTGGTTTTCAAAGTAAAAAAAAAACTTTAAATAGAGTCAAAGATAACTTTATTTACTCAATATACGAGTAATTTTCCTGCCAGTGAGGAGATATGATGCTAACAACTATTTACTTCCTTGCAGTAGTGACAGTAACCCCCATGCCTCAGGCATGTTTCTGTAATGACTGGACTGAAGAGTCCTTCAGCTGCAGAGCTGAGACTTTTATGTTTTCAAGACATTATACAAATTCCATTCTCCAGCAGCATAATTTGAGACCAAAGATGTTATAGTAACCCAGATGTAGATGAGAACCTGAACTCTGAAAGGGGTTTTGAGCAGAGCTTTAGTACTTTTTACCAAAATTATTATTCCAAGAACTTCTCCTCAGAAGTCATTTAACCCTGGAGTTGTCCAAATTTATCACTCACTGACCTGAGAGTTACACAGTGAGTTGTCTTCACCTATATTTGAGCAGCTCTCTGCCACCCAGCCCTGCTGAGCCTGAAGAGCTGTTCCTGTTCCCTTGGTGCTGCTGTGCTGGCAATTACTGCCCGTGGTGACAAGGACACAGTCACAGCAGCGTCCTCCTGGGCTCTGCCATGGCAATTGGGAAGAAAATAGCAACTCCAAACAGACTGGTGCACCTGTTCCCATTTTCAGTCCTCCAGAATCTCTGACCATAAAGTTGGTGGGTAAATGAGGCTGTGTTGTGTTCTGTTATTACTTTTGAAGAGTTAAAAAAACTCGGGATGCTCACGAGGCTGCTGACGGAGCAAGTGATAATGTCAATAAAAGGAAACAAGTGTATTCGTAGGCTTCAGTTTCTTTTACTGCAATGAGGAACCCATTTCTGTGCCAGTTCTGGTAAGTGGTGGGCTGTTGATATGTGATTGCAATATCCCAGTGATCAAGGGCCAGTTAGGAGGTGTCAACGCCCTGGGTTTGTGGTCTCACTGCAGAAGCGAGTTCACCAGTTTCAGTGGGGAAGAGTATCCTGTGCCTTTGGCCAGCCCAGGATGTTCATTGACACAAATGGAATAACCACATTCTGCCAAAAACACTTTTGCAGCTGGTTCCAGTAAGATCTTGAATCAATAACTTCTTCTAGATACTCCACAATTAGGAGTTGAGTGAAGTTAACAGTTCAAAAGTCGTGTGCAGGCAACTCTTGATTAAGGTAGCAAGGGTTTCACTGGAGCCTTGTTATGTAAGAGCAGACAAACATTAGAACGAGGAAAAACAGTTGGGAAGGTTCTGATTAATAAAGTGATGTTATGATTTACATTCTTGAAGAGAAATGAGTAATTTAAATCTTTACAGACTTCTCAACATCCAGTCTAAGGCCAGGCCAGCACTGGTGCTATACTTTCTGGTTTGTACATACATGGCCTTGGAAACTTAAAGCCGAAATTGTGTGTGATTAATCTTTACATTACAAATATGGAAGTAACGTCAAAACATGAAGCAGTAGCAATGTATTTTTAGTGTTTCTGTTCCAGATCTTAAGTCCACAGAGAAATGGTAAAGACCACTTTGGTTATTACCAGCCTTGGAACTTCATGCAGAAGCTTCTTGTGTAGTGAAAATCTTTCCCTTTATTTATTTTTGTAAGTCATTTATTCATTTCAGGCTTTGGTATGGACGAGATTGTAAATTCCTGTTTTATGTAATATTCAGGATAGCATTCTGCCTTCCACGTGGCCAGAGACAAATACACTTCTGATCACATTCTTGTGTCAGAAGTGTTACTGATTTCCATTCACACTTGCCACCAAAAGTCATTTGAACCCTGTGGGTACTGAATAGAATATTTCCAACCCAAGCCAGGCCTTGTTTAGCACCATTTGACAGTAATAGAATATTCTTTAAATCATTCTTTAGCACTTTGTAAACTTCCTCGTGTTCTAGGTTATGTCACAGGCATTGCTTTTTGTTTAGGGACACTTGAGCATGAGGACTTGATGCTAAGCAAAAACCTCTCCTCCATGGTGTTTGGCTCATTTCCAAATGCCATAAGGAAATAATTTTTACTGTGATGCTGTAAGGAAGAGGAATACACACTATTTCTGGGAGAAACAAATAATTCTCTCACATCTTTTTTAAAGGAAACAGTTTCTTGTTTGTTATAGCTTTTAACTTGGCATTATAAATTGTGCCTTCATATAAAGTTTTGATAAGCTGCAAACTGAACAGGCAGCACATCTGTGAGTCTTAAATACTCAATATCATAATATCTATTCATTGTGAGAGTCCTTGACCTTAAGCTGTAAGAACAAGACTTTAGAGCTTTGTGCTCCACCATGTCATGTCCCTCGGTGTCACCCCAAAGAGCAGGGGTGATCTGAGGTGAGAGTGGTCTAAAACAAGTCCCTGACACACACAGACCTGCACTGCCCACTTGGTCTGTGCCTTTCCTGCAGCCTTGCCTGCTACTCAGAGCTGAGGTACCTCTGCAGGGGCACGAGCCAGCTGGTGCATCTTTCAACTTTTGTATTATTTGATTAATTTATCTTATACTTCTGTCAAGCCAGGTTTTATGAAATAGTGTTAACTGAAGTATACACTAGTCATCAAGTACTCCTTTCAGCTTGTGATTAAGCAGAGCAGACACATTAATTAAAAAAAAAAACCCTGCTCTTTGAAGGCTATTTTCTGTTTTCCTCATAATTGTGTTTGATATTTAAAATAGTTTTTTAAGGTTTAGAAGCAGAGGGAGGCATCTGTCACTTGCACCTAAGAGTTTAACAGTGTTTGTCACTGGGGGTCCCTGGCATTGCTCTCTTCACTTGCAGAGTCTGAAGAGGAAAGTTCTGGGACTGCTGTTTGCTGCCCTCACCTGTGGACACTGAAGTTACCCCTTCTGTAACTATCAACTTGGGTGACTTTTCCCCCAGAAAAATCTGCCTTCATGTTCTGCATGAATCCATTTTGAAAAGGAATAACTTGGTTTTTGGTTTTTTTAATCAGCAGCTTCTGAGCCAGCTTGGTTTGGGTGCTTCACAGAATCATTCAGGCAAAAGATTTCCCAGCCCAGAGCACTGAGTGCCACATCCAGGCCTTCCTTGGACACCTCCAAGGAGGGGGACTCCAAACCAACCCTTTCTGTGAAGAAACTCCTCCTGATGTCCAACCTGAACCTCCCCTGGCACAGCTTGAGGCTATATCACTACTCAATATAAAATATTTTCTTTCAGCTGTAGCTGCACAGCTTCAGACTGAATGGCCTCATTACCTCTGGGCTTCCCTCTGCTGAGGTTCAGCATCATCTGTTTAAAAAACACCACACTTAATATCTTTTTACTGTTACACCTTATTTTTTGCACCATCTCTGGTATTCATTCTTGTTGAGAGGAGTTTAAAACTGCTGGTGTTTTAATTGATATTCTCCCCTTCTACAGAACGGATTTTAAAAGATGCAAAACTGACAATAAATTCTTGTAGCTGGTGAGGTTGACTCATGTTCTGCATTAAGTAAAATCACACAGGATCCAGGATTTTCTCAGTCTTGCTTCAATTTCTTAGCAGTCATTTCATCTACTGAAAGTGGGCTGTGTCTCAGCTAGTGTGAAACAAGGAACAAGGAAAACTGTTTGAAAACAAATGTCCAACAGAAGTTAGTCTGGAAAATATTGTATTATCATGGTGGGCACAGGCAAAGGTTGTATATTTTGGAACCACCTTCCTGATACTGAGTCAGTCTGGGGACTGACTTTTCATGCTTAAAAATAGAATATTTTGATTTCCACAATTGTGCAACTGCAAGGGCTGCTTTCTCTTTTATTTTCTTTTTTTCCCCTCCCATTTCTAGAGGTGACAAAAATGGTGTGTTTAACCACAGCTTACAGTACAGAATCAGACACCTGTTGAGTCTTGGAGCTTTCTCTCCCCCAAGAGCTCTGTTGAGTTTGTCCTTTTCCTAGCTGGAAGTATCTCACAGAGCACATTTGGCAGCCTTCTGGCCAAGATTTCAAAAGTAATTCTCAGATTGCTTTTGAGGTGCTTAACTCGGGAGACCTTCAAAGGACACACAGCAGCTCTCTGACAGGTTGGGACTCAGGGGACAAGCAGGAGGACATTGCTGATTCTCCACTAGCATGGCTCTGAGTTAGGGGGCACTGACATGGTGATGATCATTTTACAACTATTTCAGAAACATGGTTTAAAAATATTGAGATCTCCAAATTCTGCTCCCAGCTGACAGAACAGAGCCTGTAGGATGTCACAGTGACACTATGCCAAGTCTGGTTATTTCTAATTGATTAAATGCAGTGAAAAGGTATACTGGGTTTATTATGAAATTTGAGATGGAGAGCCAATCCCCGCACTCTAACTTCATTATCTCATAAGCAAAGGTGCAACTTTTATAGCTGAGGTAATTATACAAAGAATGTATACAATCTGAGTGGTATTTTGCATAAAAAGTAACTTAAATACAATCCATGTGTGGTTGAGAGAGGAACAGAATCATAAACCCTTTGATCTAACAATGAGGCTTTGAAAGGAACAGATTGGGTACGGTACTGAGCCTATAATCTGCTCACTTTATTGCACTATATGAGGAGGGCCTTATTTATTTGCTACTAAGGAAGTGTTTTCAATTTTATAAGTATCTGAAAGAAATCACAGCTCATAATTATGTAGCTTTGCTCCACACAACTGTAACACTTGTAAGAACCTCTGGAATTCACCAGGACTGTCTGTTAAATGGGAGACACAAATCTTGCCTTTGTGCTCTATCAAATTCTGTCTTGGTCTACACTAACAAAGGCAGTCTGGACGATTGCTTATCAGGATGTTTACTTTCCGTGCTGTTCTTGGGTTCTGAGCCGAAGCCACTGGAATCAAAGGGGAAGACTCCCATGTACCTCAGTAGCATTCACCATCTTAAACTGTTTTTCTCGGAATACTCAGAGGAGTGGCCTGGGCTCAATCATGGTTACCAGAATTAAAAGTGAAACAGTTCTGTTTATCCAGTTTTACAAAACATAGTGTCTGCAGCAGCCTGGTGGACCAGTTCAAGAGGTGGGTGTGATGCTGAAGGCAAATATATCCTCCATTGCAAGACCCCACCAAAACCATGCACAGGCTGTTATTTCTTATGTCCTTTTCCAAAGGTGTGAGACACTGTGTGGGTAGAAACTTGAGGAATCACCTTCTCTGCAATGGTCATTCCACCCAATCAAGACATTAACTTTCTCTCTTACGAATGTGAAGTCATTGCAGGGTGCCAGTCATATGTCTCTCACACATGCAGCTTTGCTCTTCCATTAAAAAGAAATGGGACTTCAAAAGCAAAAACATGGGAGAAAATCAGGATCAGAGATGTTACATTGGATGAGGACTTTGACACTTCATGGAGGTACAGAAACTGTTGATCCACAAAAACACATGAGGAAGAGGAGCAGTGTGTTCTTTTGGAGAATTCTCAGATTGAAACTAAGTTTTTAAAGCTGGTACATGAGAAGAAAGAAGGAAATGTCATAGTGATTTTCAGCTTGTACTGGTCAGAGAGGTCTCTTGAGCTGCCCAAACCCAATGGACAGTGTTGTAAGTTACAGAAAGTTCCCCTTTATTTCCCCTTCTGCCAGATTGCAGATGACTAAATCAAAAGTAATCATAAAAACAAGGTGAGGCAAGAATGTGTTTTTGACCAAAAAAGTTGCTCTTCCTGTCCCTTCAGTGATGCACACAGTCTGCATCAGTTCCTCTTGCTTTGGAGGCTGTGGTCCAAATACCCTTCGCTGCAAGAGTTGGGTGAAACATTTAAACTGAATGAAGCAATCGTTTTGCATCTTATCCTTTCAGAAATGGAGACAAAAATTGTTATGGCTAATAATAACACCTGCTAATTAATCTGTAACAATCCTTTGATGTGTGTATTAGGATCGTTTATTATAGATTAACCCCTGTGACTTGACCCACTCTATAAAGCCACCCATCACTTTTTAGAACCTGACCTTGTCAACACATATTCCTCCACATCTCTTTTTTGTATTTTCAGTAAGTTTTCAAACTCCCAAGTGACTTTTCAAACTCCCAAACTCCCATTCCAAATGTAGCTTCAAAGACCATCCTCTCTGTCACTGTGCTCAATAGTTGTCTCAATCAGCATTGTGTTTACTCACTGAATGAAAACCAAGCTAAATAGTATGTCCCTACTCTGGAATTCCTGTAGAAGGAGAGTGAAGGAAAAAAAGCACCCTTGGAGTATCTGCATCCTTCACTGGTGAACTACTGAGTCCAGTTTGGGCCTCCAGTACACAGAGTTCAGTGGAGGTCCTCAAGGTGATGGGCTGGGGCACAGTGCTGCCTCATGAGGAGAGGCTGGAGGAACAGGGCTTGTTCAGCCAGGAGAAGAGGAGCAGCCTTCCAGTGGCTCTCAGGTCACCGAGGAGATGGAGCCAGGCTCTTTGCAGGGGTGGGAAGATGAGAACCAATGTGCAGAAGTTGAAATGAGAAGTCCAGTCTGGGTATAAGGAGAAATTTTATCCCCACAAGGATAGCCCAGCAGCAGAGTAAGTCACACAGGCCATTGTGCAGTCTGGCTCCTCAGACATGCTCAGGACCAGTCTGGATCAAGACCTCACCTCACAGCTGACCCTGCTTTGGGCAGGAGGTTGGACTAGATAAAGTGCTGAGGTCCCTTCCAACCTGCCTTCTCCTGTGAACCTGTGCATGATGTCAGTTGTTACTGAGTTCGTTTCAGTTATGGGAGTCATGTTTGAGGAACATTCCACAAATCCCAGCACTGTTCAATGTACCCTATCTCAGCAACTGCCTCAGGTTCCCTTGCGTGTTGAGTTTGCTTGTTAGGCAGTTTCACATGCAGAAACAATTGTTCTATTCTTTGATGGAGGATTAATCAGAGCATGTGTGCCCGTATTCCCAAAGCACACCTTGTGTATGGTGACAGAACCACAGCACCAGGGACACAGGTAAGCTCCAGGTGTAAGCAGCACTGCCTGGAGTGAACTTGCATGGCAAAGACTGCTCATTGCCTGCTGACTGACAAGGTGGGGTGAATATTTCTCCAGCCATAAAATCATTGGATGATCAACTAGCAAGTTAGACAAAGGAGAAGATGGAGTAGGGAGATATGTTCATACTGAAGTCTTTATTTAGATTTGTGATAGGAAACAAAATTTCTTGAATTAGTTCAAAGATTCACTCCATGAATTGGAAGTTGCTGCAGCGTGGCAGAAGATTGTGTTCTGGGATGCTCCACAGAGACCAAATGGGGAAATTGTCTGCATTTTGGTGTGTAAGTATTGACCTCGACTTGCAGCTCAAAATCAATGAAAACTGGCTAAAAATAACTCTGAAGAATGTGCCATGGAAATTGTCTTTTTTGATAGGGGAAGGTAGATAGCTGCTAGAGAAGGAGCTGTAAGCTCACAGCCCACACCCTCTGGCATTTCCCTATTGGGAAGGGCACAGGGGAGGCAATTTCACTCTCACGGAAAGTTCTGAAAGTGTGATGTAATACAGACACTGAAAGTTGTGCTGGCACAGGTGAGGCTGGTCTAACTGTAGTGCTTAGCAAGGAGTCCTTAAAAACAATTGAGGTAGTAAAACAGTGCATACAGATAAAGCAGAGCCATAAAATTACCTGAGAAAACCCCTGTCGCCGTGCAGGAAACATAGAAAGCAGGTCAGCATGCTTTGGTTTTGTGTAGACTAAGGTGCACTGTATTTGTGACACCTGAATGTGCAGGAAGCAACTGGGTAGATAAAGGCAGGTGTACGGAAAAGAGGCTCAGAGGTCACCAATAAAGAGAAGCACATAAGTTTTACTAAAGCTGTTCCAACAGTGCTGTGTGTTTTGGATTAAGAACACCAACGTTTTTAGATTAAGAGCTCAAGTTACTTCTATACTTCAATATTCTGTTCTTCATTTTGGCCCAGAAATTTATGGACTGTTTTTTCAAAACCAGTATTCAAATCTCTTCTGTTACCTGTCTTTGGTTAGAGATTCTACTGGCCTTGGCCAGTGCTCTGTTACTGAAATTGGAGTTTCTTCTTCAGACCATGCTTTTAGTAAAGAAGACATTTGCAGCTCTGTAGTTCACTGTTATTTTTCAAGCATAAACTCATTTTGCACACAGTAATCTCGCAGTCTTTTTTGTTCCTGTTCTGCTGTGACAAGCATGGATTGCAGTAACAGGAGTATCAAACATTGTTCTATAAGTTTTCCCCATCCACATGCCAGCTTTTCCTTATGCTCCACACAGAGACATCTTCAGTGGAGTGATGTCCAGGAGTGCAGGATACAGAGCCCAGCTTGTGATGGCCACATGCAGGACACCAGAGTTTAGGCCCAGTCAGCTGCTAATTGCTACTTTGCTCTTTTGTTGCTGTAATTTTGTCTTTGCTGCTGCAGCTGTGGCTGAGGATCTCAGGGGTGAGTCAGGAGGTGCCAGCAATCACCTCTGCCTGAGCCAACGTGCAGCCAGGCACAACAGTCTGCCTGATTGTCGGGTGGCTTTGGTCCTCCCTCACTTCCTCATCCTTGGGAATTTTGGAGAGGGTGACTGGTGAGGGAATTCTGCTCTTTCTGCACGTCTGAGTTTGGCCTAACTGACAGTGAGCAGACAGGAAGGAATGGGTTTACTGGCACGTCTCTGCAAATTTAGCACTCTCCTTAACTTTCATTTTCACCTTCAGATGGTCAGACTGGGAAATTTTCCACCCTGCCCTGCCATCGTTTGACATTCAGTCTTCCACTGGAGAACAGGACATGGCAAACAAAACATTGCACTTTCCACACTAAACTGCTGCTTTAAGCATACCTTAAATCTGCAGAAACTAAAAAGGAGTCCAGACAGGGCTGGGATCCTACTTTTATTTGCATATTTTCAAGTGCCAAGGCCTGGATCTTTTATTTTGCTTTTGGTAGAGTTGTTATCCCCACTTTATCAGGAACATTTTGAAATAATAAAGAAGCCAATGAAGAAGGGGCTACAGTTAATGGTGAATATCTTAAAGCCCTTAAAGGAACAGTCAGCAATCAGAACACAAACAAAGAAAAAAGAAAAAAAAAAAACCCACACCAGAGTTACCATCTTACAAAGTTTGGGGGAAGATTCAAACCAAGCAAATTTCCTTTGGGAAGTGAAAAACCAAAGCAGTGTAAAATAAGATGACTGATAATAGTCAATGAGAGGAGATATTTGGGAAGAGCAATAGTTATTATTGTTATTAATTGTACCTTTGTCAGGAACCACCAGATGTGAGGGAAGTCCTAACAAATCTGAGATGCTGAGTGTTTACAGGGGCTGCAGTACTGTATTTATTGTGCTGTCATATGGAGCAGTGCTGCAAGAGACATCTCAGACAATAGTTAAATTAGTTAGGAAAGGAAGTTAGAAAGCTCACTGATAACCTGTGAAATGTTGGGACAGTTGGACTTCTCTTTGGGTTCCATGAAGTTGGGAAGATCAGCCCTCGTTGTCACCAACTTTGCTCAGTGTAGTAGTTCTTTGAAGACTCAAAATGCCCTGATCTCAGAGGAGCAGCCTTACAACCTGAGCTTGATTTGTAAATGTTTGCAGGAATTCTTGAGCTCATGCAGAATCTTGCAGATATGATGTGTATTATAATATCAGACACAGAATGTGACTCACTTGGAAGGAAATTGCAGAGAGCCGATTGTTGAGGCTACAGACCATCAGACACTCAGAAACAAAACAAAATTTAACTCAAGATGACAGCATTGAATAGGTCAAAGTCTGAACTGAAAGGGCACCTCTTTCATCAAAGTTAATGCAAGGAAAGCAACCAGTTTTCGCACTCTGATATGGCAGAGGAAGAAGTGTCTGTGCAAAAGTAGGAAATGCGGGCAGAATTTGTTTTCTGAAGGAAAAGCTTTTCAGACCCTGTAATATATTTGTAGAAGGAGTGTCCAGTGAGCTTGTTTAGCTAATCTCTGGTCCACCTGAGGAATGAATGGTTCTCTCTTGTTCTTACTGTACAGAGGGAGTTTTATTATTGATTTCAAGTGAGTGAAAAAACAGGTCCTGTCTGAGCAACTGGAGTGATTAGGCAGTTCCCTGAATGGCTGTACTTCAGCCAATCCTTTTAACAATTCTCCTAAGGAAAGATGTTTCTCCTCCTCTGGTTATCCCAAATCTGATTTTTCCCATCCAATCCCTACATGACCTTCCCTAGATTTCAGCAGTCCCAAGCACAGGGAAATAAGGAGGGTAAATACTAAAAGCTTGGAACTCACTGAATTCAAATAAACTTCTACTAAGACATGTTCTTTCTTACAGTACTAGACATTAAGATTCTCCATGTTCTGTAGAAGAAAGGGGTTAATAATAAAGGGAAGTATGCAGAGAGAATTTTTTAAACCCTGTTACAAAGTAGCAAATGCAAAGAAGAATGTACAGGCAGAATTTTCTGGCATGGCATTGAGTGGCACAGCTCTCACCCATCATTTCTGCCTGCTGATTACATCTGTCTGATGCCTGGAATATTTTAAACAAAGGGATTCACCTGCTAATTCCGGTGAGAGGAAAGGCACCACATTAAAGAAAAATCAAGCTGTGAAAATTCGTGAGCAGTGGATGCTAAGCAGCACAGGCTTGATAAAGCCAAGCAGATGAGTGCTCAGAAAACACAGCTCTGTTTATCAAGAGGTTCATCTCCAGCAGTCCTGGGTGGGATCATACAGGGGATCTCATGCATGAACACGTGTGCACGACACTCGCTTTGCCTCCAGAAATGCTTTACACAATCATTTCATTCAACATACACAATATGTTCATTTTCAAATAGAGAAGCTGGACACGGAGAGAAGAAAACACCTTGTCCAAGCTTGCCCAGTAAAAGAGTGATGGATGAGAAAAGATCACGCATTTCCTCGTTTCTCTGGCTGCTTTATGCCTCATTTCTCTAGTTCTTTGGTCAGCGACTATAAATCCCTAGTTATCAGCGTACCTCATTTCACTCATATTAGTCAGCAGATTTATAATTTGTATAATCTTTAATTTGTAAACAGATTCCTTAAACAGCCATACATAATACCAATAAACAAGTAAGGCAGGTCAAAATCCTTGTTGGGGCAGTCTGGCACCACCCTCATGGGCTGCAGGTGTCTGAGAGCACTGGGCCCTGCTGCCAGCCCTGTCCCCAGGGGCTTCTTGCCTTCCAGGCTGCAGGGAGAGGTAAAATGTACATGTCCACATGTTGTCTTACATTGAAAATCAGCTCAGCAATCCCATCTTCCTCATCCAGCTGTCCCCCTGATATTCCCACAAACGGCATGGTGGGAATGGCTTGTACTTCATGAAGCTGCAGTTTCCTTCCAGTATTCCCAATACTTTGGAAAATGCACCAAGGGACAAATCTCACAGGCAGCAACAGGCAGAACAGGGAGCTCTGGAGAGCAAGAAATTCTACAAATACTCTATTGAGAAAGATCCTTTAAAACTTGATCAGAAGGAAGGAAGTATATGTATGCAAAACTTAGAATACCTGTCCTTAGTTATAAGCACATGGTTAAATGCTTGCCTGGCCTGTACTGTAAAGCTCTACAGCTCTGTAACATTTCTCTTAAAATTGCTCACTCTCTACCTACAGTCACAAGGGTTTGCAGGAGGTGCCTGAAGACTGGCCACACAGGATAAAAGCTGTAAGAAGCCATTCAGCATTTATTTATTTTAATTTTAACACAATGTGTGAGGCTGCAGGCTGTTGGTGTGATACTTTGCCCTTTCCAGGAGCACAGGCAGGAGTCAAGGCTGCAGCATGCCAAGGGAAGGAGGGGATGCTGACAGCATCAAGGGCTGCCTCATTCAGGTTATGTAATGCTGCTCACACAGCAGACACGCACACTCCACTTCTCCAAGCAATACAAAAATCAGGGGAATCCCCAATTTCACTGTCCATGTCCAGCCTTCCTGAGCTATTTTGCATACGTGGTCCTGCACTATAAAATGCTTTTGGCTCCTGGGAGGGATGCAGAGCCTGAGAGGTGAAAGGCACGAAACTCTGACAGAGAGGAGTCTCTCCTGCAGGGCTGGGACACCTCTCACTAAAGCACGGTAAGGAGCACCTTGTCCAGGTGTTCATTCTGTCATTCATTTACTGCAGCTCACAGATAATCGTATGGAAAACTGTATCTTTTTCTCTGTGTGAGGAGCAAAGTGTCGGACTCAATCTCCTGCTCTAGTTCCAAGCTGTCCAGCTGCCCTAAAAACTTTGTTCCTTCTTTCTGCAGATTTAAAGGTTTGTGCATGTAACAGGTAACACTGTCAGTGCATCCACAGAACCCTGGGTGCAGGACACAAAGCAGCTTCTTGCTCTGAGTGCCACTGAAGGGAAATGTGAGTCTACTCTCTTTCTTTTTGCTTTTTTCTTCTTATTATTATCTTTTTTCCTGTTACTAGTTTTTGTCTTTTTTCTCCTTTTCCTCATTTTCTTTCTTTTCCTCCTTTTTCTCCCTGTGTATTGTATTCCCCTTGTTCCTTTTTTTCTTTCCTTCTTTGTTTCTTTCTTTTCTTCCTCCTCTCCACTTCTCTCTTTTCCCCCTGTATTTTACAAAATTGTATAGGCACGTCACAACATTTTTTATTGCAGAATAATAATTTAGACTTTTTTCCTGTTTTATAACTGTAGAGAAATGCTTATTACACATTATTTCTCTCACCTGGAGCAGTAAAAAGTCCTAACATCTTGTAGTTTCTGCACAGACAATTGGATGGATTTCACTTCTTGTGTGACTTTTCAGCAGACATATAGCAGTATTTCAGCATAAATTTAACTTTTATTACAAAAGTAATATAAATATCAAAATAAGACATAATTTACATCAGGAATATGTGACAATGTCTATTTTCTTCTTTTTTCTCTAACTTCTTGGAAACATCCCTCTGGGCACCCTGGACTCCAACAGGTACACTCTTGTGTAAATGCTATGTGTTACATTGAAATAGGTGCTGCAGATCTTAGAAACCACAGACTTCAGCCTCTCAGAATCCTGTTGGTCTCTAGCATATATACTGCTAAATATTTTGGTTCATTTATGAGCAAGATTTTTTTTCATTACTGTGTGAATAACACAGTTTCACATCCCTTTTCTAAGCTCCTGGTCTGCTCAGACACCAATATTTGCTGCTTTACACAACTGGGGCTCATCTGAAATTCTCTTGCCAGTATTTTAGATTAGTACATGGTTGCACATAAAGTGTTAGTTTTGGTATCATTCTCTTAAGAATCAAGTAATTTTCATTTTAAACACAGGATATTAGGTCAGATCACTTAGGCTGGTGAGGTTCTGAGAGATGTTAAAGGGAGTTGCCTTCTTGGGTAAAAACTGACCTTGTTGGGGTTTTTATGTCCTTAGAAGTGTTCCCACATCACAAGGTTTCAGCACAGTGAAGTAAAACCACAAAAAAAAAAGCAGACAAAATGCTGTGCCCGTGGCACTTTGTGTTCAAATCTCATGGTGCCAAGAGCCGGAACCCCAAAGAGAAGGACATCAACAACAACGTGGAGAAAAATAAGAAGATCCATGGGTAAGATCCTGGGTTTTAATGGTTTCATAGTTTATCTTTGATTTGAAAAGGGAAAATACTAAGTGGTTTGGGTCCCGGAGAAACCTGTAATATGTTTCCAAAATACTGATATTGACCAAAGAACTGTGGGTCTCTGGGTGGTGTAACTTGGTAATGAACATTAAACAGTTGAACAGTCATTGAGGATAATAAATCATCTTGTTTTCTCTTTCATAGTCTTAAATTTATTTGTTATCATGGTTTCAGGTATTCTAACTCTCAGGAGGTGTGTATGCTATAAAAATAGCAAAGTGATTATTTATACTGTAGTTAAGTTGGTGAAGTAGTTCTGTGATGCAGTTCATACACAACACTGTATAAAATAAGTTTGCACGTGCATCTTAAATTTCTCAGTCTTCAGGGTGTTACTTATTTGAGGTTTCATATCCTTCCTTTCCTTCCACACAGTGCTCTGGGGAGGGGGTACTGTGCCTTTACTACTGAGTGCTGCCCACTGCCCCTGCTGGGCTATGGGCTCAGAACAGATTTCAGTGACAGCACTGAGCATCATCTCCTGCTGATGCTGAGAGCAAAGCATAACAGAAAGCACCTTACCTTGTACTGACTTTTCTTTCTCTCTGTTAAAGCTCAGAAAAGGATAATGCCAAAGTGCAGGAGCCAAGCAAGAAGCAGATGGAGAGGCCGCCCACTGTAACTCCAGCAAAGCCCAGTGAGGGAGGAGAGGTCTGTTCCAGCATCATTGTTTGATAGTAACAGTCCACATGAGTGGTGCTTGCTGCTCACAGCTGCTCCACATTCTCCTATGAGGTCTGACTGTGGCTGCAGGAGGGCAGGACTGCTGGGACATCTTCGGGTGAATGTTCTTTCCTGACAAAAATGGAGCATTGATAAGACTTAAAGGAAGAGGTGACCCCATGGGGACTGGGATGCCTGATTCCTTTATATACCTTTGCAAAGCTTTGGTAACAAACCTGTCCTGTCTCTAAAATTGGTTCACTGTTTTCCTGAGACTGTGACTATAATGCTCAGAGATACTCAGAGGACTCAATGAAATTATTAAGTTATTTGTAGTGGCAGACACTGCTTGATTAGCACAAAAATACTTTTTTTCCCCCATTTCATATCAAACTGTAGATTAGCTCAGTAGTTTGGTAGTCAAATAATCATGTTGGAGCAGATCACATTTATATCTAGTTTCTTGAATTTAATCTGAAATATTTTGATATTAACATTAACTATAAAGTGAAACTGAAAGATATTCAATAGGTCTGAAGACAGTAAGCATTTTTATCTGTTCTCTGCCCAGAATCTCTCTCCAAATGGCATCAAAGTTTCAAACCAAATACCAGGCTGTCCAAGACATGTAAATGTAAGAAACTTGGAAAATGGATCCAGCTTTCTTGACACACTACACCTGACTGCAAAAGAGGTAAAGTATGGAAATATGAACAGGTAGTTTTCAGAAATGTTAAAAGATACAGAGTGCAACATTTTTTTTGACATGTTATTGTTTTTCAGGTTATGAATTGCCGGAACACAGCCTGCCAGGGGTCACTCATGACTCCTAAGGGCATGACAAGAGGTACCAGAGATGGGCCAGTTCCACTGGAAGAACTTTTACCTCAGGCAATAGACTTCGTCAATCAGTACTACAATTCATTTAAAGAGTAAGTCAATTTGATTTTTGGTATAAAATCCTCTACCTACCTGTCTGTCTGTGAGCCTCCAGGAGGGTTTGGTTTCTTCACAGCTCTTGGTAACTATCCTGTTACATGGCATGCATTCAAAAATACATAAGGACTGTTAAAAATGCTAAATAAAACTGTCATTGCACTTCATGTGCTCCAGCTGCCAATCCAAGATCTTGGGAACACAGGGAAGGACTCAGGGCCACGCACTCCTCAGCTCCATCCCTTTGGAGTGTGCTACATGCCAATACATTGAGGACTCTCTGCCAGAGTGTTACCTTCTGTTTTAATGAGATTAGCTGCACTCAGATCAGTCCCAATGTGGGTAATGCCTTTTCTTTGTGCTGTTCCAAGTATCTTTTCTCTGTGTTCCTCTCAAGGCTTTAGCCAAAGATTGGAAGGCCAGTGTAGCTTCTCACCCTTGCTCTGTGCTATCAACATAACTCACTGAGCACTCTGAGAGGGGTTTGTGTTTTCACAAAAATGGCCATGGTGCAGAGGCATCTTGTTGCAGGAAATGCTGGAAGAGCTGATGTCCAAAGGCTTGCAGTGACATTCCACATGATGAGCTTTCAAGCAACAGTTCAGTGTTTGCTCATCCCATTAAAAAACATTATCAAACTTTCAAAGGGACTCAGCCAGATAATGGCCACTTCTTTAGACACTTTGAACTCCTTGCAAATCTTTCCTCCCTCTGAATCTGTCTGAAAGTCCCTGTCTTACACACAGGCTGTCCTCACCAGCCTATTGCATTTGCACATCCCTGTGTCTCTGCTCATGGCTGTTTGATCACATTGATTTACACTATCTCACATGCTTGCCCTTGATCTTTCATCTTGCTGAAAATGTGAAAACCCTCAGACAGTGCAGGCTATTTTCCTTCTGTCTGTAATACAACAAAACAATTTTTGTCTCTGCTGTGATAAACATTTTCTAATGTTTTGACTTCACTCTCTGTTATCAAACTCAAGAATTTTAGAGCTGGTTTTACTGAGAAAGGAATTGCTCAGCACTTCCTTTTAGGAATGAAAACCTTACTTTACTCAGAAGAGCTGTGGCCTTGTAAACACAATGGAACTTGAGAAGACAGTCACTCAGCCCACACATGCCCTGAAACTCACCTGTTCTCTGGTTTTCATTTCCTTGTGATTTTTTTTCAAATTAATCTAGGAAATCCAAATTTAAACCAAAAACTTACACAGAATAGCTTGTGGCCAATCTGTGCATGTATTGGGTGGTGAAAGGATGGTGTCACTACTTAAATTTCTACTGTGTTAGTTTCTTCAAGCTGTGTCCTTGCACTCCATAAGGACAAGTCTTAAATTCTGAAGCCAAAACATAAAGAGAACATCTGCACTTTGAATGAAATTCTCATTGTTTCTTTTCATGGTTGTTTCCTGTTCAAAAGGTCAAAAAACAAAGACTATCTGGCCCGGCTGGAAGCAGTGACCAAGGAGATAGAAACAACAGGGACCTACCAGCTGACAAAGGATGAGCTGACCTTTGCTGCCAAGCAGGCCTGGAGGAACGCGCCCAGGTGCATCGGGAGAATCCAGTGGTCCAACCTGCAGGTGAGCTCTGCATCTGCACCTGAGCTCTGGCCAAACGCTCCTCTGCTGTCACTCAGGAGAATGTCCTTTCCTTTGCTAGAACATAGAGGACTCCCTCCTGTCTATATCAGGAGATTGGTTTCTTTATAGTTCTCTGCTTCGTGGCTGAATGAAAATGTGTAGCAGTATAGAAACCAGGTGTGTCATGGAACAGGCTGCATGTTTTGGTCTTTGGTGGATTGTTGTGGGTGAAAATGATGCATTTCAGAACTATAAAAATGAACCTTTCCTAGTGAAGTCACAATCTTTCCATTCCTTAAGTGCATAGGAAAAAAAGCAACTTTGCATTGCTGTTTAAAAATTAGTCTTCTTCTTTACATTTCTGTTGGAAACACACAGGTGTTTGATGCACGGGACTGTAAAACAGCCAAGGAAATGTTTGAGCATCTCTGTAATCATATTCAGTATTCCACAAACAATGGTAATATAAGGTAGGTCTCTAATTTTAATTTGAAACAACAAAAATCACATCCAGATCTGGCTTCAAAAACGCATTAAATGGTCTATCTAAACATTTTGACAACTTGTCTCTGCTCTTAATTTTCCTGGAACCTACATTTTCCTCTCGTGTTCCATCAACCATCTTGAAAATTTATAACTTTCATGGCTGATGTTACAAAACCTCTTGCAATTCCTGGGGCAAAGAGATGAAGATCTGGGGAGGTGGGTAAAGAGGGTGGACGATTTTAGCAGTGTAAAAGGCTTCCTGTTGGCACCAGTGAGAGCAGTGGGGCTGTGTTAAGGTGTGTGCTGTCCCGGGGCAGGTCGACCATCACGGTGTTCCCGCAGAGGACGGACGGGCGGCACGATTTCCGCGTGTGGAACGCCCAGCTGATCCGCTATGCCGGGTACACCCTGCCTGATGGCTCCGTGCTGGGGGACCCTGCCACCCTGGAGTTCACACAGGTACAGCTCCAGCCACCACTGCTGCTGCTGCTGCCCACCTCCCTGGGGATAAACCATCTGCATGTTTACACACAGTGGGAGGGAGGTGAGGACTGAATGGGATGTTCTGCCCCACAGGTTCTAGGTGCAGGCTGGAACAATAATTTCCTACAGTTCTGATATAAAAGCATTGTCCTCCATCTCAGAACAGGAGATGAGGAGTGAATGGGATTTTCTGCCCTACAGGAACAATCATTTCCTACAGTTCTGATATAAAAGCATTGCCCTCCATCTCAGAACAGGGTAATACTGTCAGGAGACATGACCAGGGACACAAATAGTACTTCATCAGCATGACTCAACATTGTTTGAATGGCAAAGAGAACCCTTTTCACTTAGAAAGCCTCAGCAGGCTTCAGAGGGTTAAAATTCTTTTGTCTTCAGATCTGAAGGAGAAACCTGAAAAGAACACAAAATGTGCTTTCTGTATTTGCAGTTGTGCATCGAGCTTGGGTGGAAGCCGAAATATGGCCGCTTTGATGTACTTCCACTTGTTCTCCAAGCAAATGGCCAAGACCCAGAAATATTTGAAATACCTCCAGAAATTATCCTCCAAGTGCCAATGGAGCATCCGAAGTAAGCACACAAGATTTAGATAATTGCATTTTTGCCTCTGCCTCACCTTGGCAGGTTATTGGGCTGCGCCTGTGGCAGTTGTTTTATGAGTTCTTTGTCAGGATGAAATGATGGTAAATCATCCTGAAAGACAAAATGCCTGTTAGAACAAAGAAATGAGATTTAAATTAAGGAAGCAAATTGCAGTTTTGTTGGAAGACTTTTTTCCCAACCTACATTTCAATTATATTCAGAATTTTAAAAATCTTAATTTCTTATGCCAGAGTAATACACACGTAACATTGCACCCATAACAGTGTTTATTGCCTTTCTCTTATTGTTTTTCTCTTCTTGCTTGCTTTGGGACTGGCCTGCAGATTGCAGAACTCTGTAATATGGTTCTGCAGCTCCTGTAGCTGGTGATTCCCAAATACTTCACTGAAAACTGCTGTGAGTTTCTGCAGACCCTGCTCCAGGGTCTCTCCTCCTAGAATTGGTACTCTTCATCTTCCTGTGCTTTTCTGTTTTTTGAGGAAAAGACACACAAATAATAACTCAAGCTGGTTGTTTGGCAGGTACGAGTGGTTCAAGGAGCTGGGCCTGCAGTGGTATGGGCTGCCTGCTGTGGCCAACATGCTGCTGGAGGTGGGAGGGCTGGAGTTCACTGCCTGTCCCTTCAATGGCTGGTACATGGGGACAGAGATTGGAGTGCGGGACTTCTGCGACGCCCAGCGCTACAACATCCTCAAGGTACCTGGGCTGGGCTGCAAGGGGAGGGAACTCACTGCAGTAACAGTTTTGGATAAGAGACACTATCTATTATCCACAGTTTTGGATAAGAGACACTATCAGTGTTCACTGGGATGGGAGGAAACCACTCCCTGCTTTATGAAGCTGGAACATCCTCAAGAGCCAGAACTCCAAAATTCCAGTTTACCTTTAATCTCAGGTGTTTCTGGTGCCATCACTTTCCCCAACATGAGACTGACTCTTTCCCCTTCTGCACAACTTTTTCCCGATACAAAGTTGATGAGGTTGAGAAATCATGGGGTCTTAAGTTCTATATAGTAAATTTCCTTTTCCCTTTTCTCTCTCTTTTTCACATGTAGGAGGTAGGGAGCAGAATGGGACTGGAAACAAACAACCTGTCATCATTATGGAAGGACAGAGCTGTTGTAGAGGTCAATGTGGCTGTGCTTCACAGCTTCCAGGTAAATCACCGAGTGTGGGATCTGGAGAGACACTGAACACTCACTGTCCCTTTTTCCCCTCACTCAATGGAGACAGCATTATGATTCCAATAGAGTTATTCTTGATTTATACCTGAGAAAGTAGAGGAATTCATGTTTCCTCACAGGTAAAGGCAGAAGGAAGAGAAAAAAGAAAAGGAAGTTAAGGGCAAGATTTTTTATCCATTTAACATATTTATCTATGTTTAAAAACTTCTGTAAAGCCATTGGATTCATTTATTTCATTTTCAATTACAGTTTACTGTACCATGACAATATGAAAAGTTGGTAAAAATGAGTCAGAGGCTTTGCAGCATACACTCCCAGTGCTGCAGAGGTAAAATGCTGATGTTAAAGAAAAGATCTAAGAGTCCCTAATCAAAGGCCCACACCCCAGTCTGTATCTTTACAGTAACTGCTGATAGTATTTATTTCCCATGAATTCTCCCTTGACCCTGAGTAAAGTCCTTGAAATATTGACCAAAGCAAGAGGATTACTTTAGCTACACTAGCTAGAAGGCAGACTGGGGTTTTCAACACAGGCTTTTCGTTTTGCCATTGTTGCAGAAGCAGAACGTGACCATCATGGATCACCACTCGGCCGCCGAGTCCTTCATGAAGTACATGCAGAGCGAGTTCCGCACGCGGGGCGGGTGCCCGGCGGACTGGGTCTGGATTGTTCCACCCATGTCAGGCAGCATAACGCCCGTGTTCCACCAGGAGATGATGAACTATGTCCTCACACCCTTCTATTACTACCAGGTACTCATCATCAAAAAGAAAAACCGACTCTAGCAGACAGTGCAGGTGCCATACAGGACCTGAGGGAGTCTGGGTGCCAAGCCCTGGTTCCTGCAAGTTCACTAGACAGGTTCAGAGGTTACAGACAGGAGATACTTTATGTGGGAGGTGCTGTTAGCTCTGTTGAATTCTCTGGCTTTAAGTAAAATGCAGTTTAATGCGCCAGAGACTGATCCCATATTTTTACTCAGAGGATTGTATATACAGATTTAATTTGATATGGCCACTTAAAGATACATCTATATATGTATATAAATATATATAAATACATTTTTTAAAATAAACAAATAAATATATATGTTTGTATATGTTTATATACTATTTTGCATTCTTTGGCTAAAGCATAACTTTTTTTTTTAAAGTTGGATGCATGGAAAACACATGTGTGGCATGATGAGACCCGTAGGCCAAAGAAAAAAGAAATAAAGTTTAGCATCTTGGCAAAGTAAGTTGTTCAAATAAGATTCTTCATGATTTGTCCAACTGTTCTATTATTGTAATGTTTCTGCTCTACTTCTTTAAAAAAAATTGTTATAGTAAAGAACCTTTGTGTGGTTTGAATCATAGCCTTACCTGTCCAGCCTGAGGTAACATCCCTATCTAAGGTTCTTGCTCGGGGCTGTCTGGAGTGTGTTGCTTCTGAACCACCTTCCAAAGAAAAGCCATGCTCAAGCTCAGTCCTTCCTAGCTTGTTTGTGGGTCACCCTGAATGAGTGTAGCTCCATTCCAAGCAGTGTGTGATTGTTCTCTCCCCAGGGCTGTGCTCTTTGCGTCCTCGCTGATGCGAGGGGCGATGGCCACCAGGGCCAAGGTCACCGTCATCTACGCCACAGAGACCGGCAAGTCAGAGACACTGGCCAACAACCTGTGCAGCCTGTTCAGCTGTGCCTTCAGCACCAAGGTGAGCAGGACAGGTCAGCCACACCACCTGGAGACAGGAGCTGGGCTTCTGCAGGCTTTTCCATTCTCCAAACCTGTGTTTTGAACGTTCTGTGAATACAAGTTGGAGTAGAATTTTGATTTTGTATTTATTTAGCATAATGCCGTGTAAGTTTGGTCAGCAGTCATCTGAGATGTCAAAGGCTAGTTCTTATGTCTGCTAGCAATGTCTCATGGGCTTTATTCCTTCCAGATTCTGTGCATGAATGAGTACAACATTAGTGACCTGGAAAAAGAAGCACTTCTTTTAGTGGTTACTAGCACTTTTGGAAATGGAGATTCTCCCGGTAATGGAAAGGTAATGTCCACCTCAGAAGTGTCTATGAGACTCACTTAAAGACCAAAGACAAACCTTTCATTTATCTCATGTCCTTCAGTAAGATATGGATCAAGTTTCAAATCAGAGTATTCTTTCTTAAAGCAGAGTATTTTTCTAACCTCAAGTATTTTATGTATTTTTATGCAGACCTTTAGGGACTCCTTGCTCAGACTGAAACTGCTGAAAAATAAAATTAGGTAAAAATACTTTGTTGTTTGGTTTGTTCAATGTGATTGAGTCCTTTAGCACTCCATAAAAGCATAACACAGCAATGTTCTTTTCATCTCCTTCTGCAGATATGCTGTGTTTGGGCTGGGATCCAGCATGTACCCAGAGTTCTGTGCCTTTGCTCACACCATTGACCAGAAACTGGCCCAACTTGGGGCTTCCCAGCTCACTCCAATGGGTGAAGGGGATTCACTCAGTGGGCAGGAAGAAGCTTTCCGCAGCTGGGCAGTCAATGCTTTCAAGGTGAATACAGAAACACATCCCATATCCTGGTCATTCATCCATTCATTTTAGTTCAGGTCCCATAAAAATGAGGGGAAATGAAGGGAACCAAACATCTGAATTTATATCTGAATTTGGAACTCCCCTCTTCTCTACTGCTTGCCTAACTTGGAGAGGGAACTGGGTCCCTTTTCTGTCATATTTGAATATCTGCACAAAATTGTATGAACGTTTTTGGATAATGGAATACTCAGTCTGAACAAGTGCAGCATCAAATATCTGAATTTTTTGCAGTAGATCTTTTTTAGCTATACTGTTATAGAAGTGGAACATTACTGAACTCACTGAACACACACACCAGGGGCACTAAAAACCAGCAATCTGTGAAACTGATACCTCCTTATTAGGATTATAACATTGCTAAGAATATTTTTTTTTTACTGTGAATAGCCTTTATTTCTGTGGTTTTTTTATCTAGACTGCCTGTGACATTTTTAACATCCGTGGGAGAGACAGTATTCAGTTGCCCAAGATGTACACCTCTGAGGAAGGCTGGGACCCTGCCAGTTACAGGCTAGTGCATGACTCCCAGCCCATGGACCTGGTTAAAGGTATTGCTCCCACCTTTCCCTCCCTCTGCCTTTGCTGCTTCAGAGGGGCTGGACTCTGAAGGTTTCTTAGAAGTGCTCTTGGCCCTGCTGGATGGCAGAATGCATATAATGAAGTACATGGTCAGATTTAAAAAGACACTGGTTTACATTGCATAAGTTATCTTTTCCAGCACAGTAACACCAGAGCTACCACCTTTAGACAGCCCCAGAGGAACAAAGCTGAGATGAACTGCTTTTAGTCAGGAAATGGGGCACACACAACTGACTGATGGTTGGTCACCTTCTAGGAAAAGTGTGGTTCAGTTCTCCTCTGCACATTATTTGAAGATATTTTAAACAAACTTAACCACAGAGTTACCAAGAGTTATATCCTCTTTTCTCACCAGCTCTTGCAAGCATTCATGGAAAAGATGTCATTCCCATGAAGCTGAAATTCAGGCAGAATCTTCAAAGTTCGAAGTCCAGGTATGCTACCTCATTTTTTTTGAATATTGCAATACTACATTTTACTAAAACCTTAACCATCTAAAGTGCCTGGTTATAAACATCTTCTCCTTGCAGTTATTACAAAAATATATAGGAATTTTGTACTGTCCTTAGTAGAATCATGTGAGCTGTGCAGTCTGCGGGGGGACAGAACTTCCACTGGCAGATTCCAGGCATGTTTATTCTGAACTGGACAGACCAGGCAGAACTTCAGCACCCAGTTGGTTTGGATACAAGTACTTCACATGCCTGGAATCTGATTTGTTTAAGTCTCTGTGAAGCCTTAAGCTGGTCTGGTATTTGGTAATGAACACAAGGGAGCCCTTGCCAACTGCCACTGCAGATTTATTCCTTTCCTGTGCAGTCCAAGGGAAATCCTGTCCACGTAACCAAGATGTGTCTCATTTCTCTTCCTTCGCTATCCAGTCGTGTCACTATTCTGGTCAAACTTCACTGTGAGACTGATCAGGAAGTGCATTACCTTCCTGGGGAGCACGTTGGGATCTTCCCAGGCAACCAGGCAGAGTTAGTCCAGGGCATCATTGCACGAGTCAAGGATGCCCCTCCAGCTGATCAGATCATCAGGCTTGAAACCTGCATTGATGGTGAGTTGGGTCTCTTTAGACAAAACAACAGAGGATGTTGGACAGATTCCCTTAAAATTCCTAAGAATTTTTGTTGACTGAATTTGATTCCATGATCATTTTCTAAAGTTTCAATAGGATTTTGTTGCTGCTTTTTAGTTCTTCTTATAATTCTTGGTTCTTATTTTGCCCTTTCTGGCAAAACCATGATTTCATCAGGGTTTGCAGAGGTACCTGACATGACACTGTTATTCAGTTGCTGAATTGGCCATTGACTGCAATTAAATTAATCAATAGTTTGCTTATTGTTGCTACGTGTAAGAGTCCTAAAATAGACTTATATGTCCAACCCATCTTTCCCATACTGGTAGGAACAGTCATAGGATTCTGGAACATGGAAAGACAGTTTCTCCAAGTGAAAGGCTGTGACTTTCCAAGTGGTGTTTTGTTGTCATGAAATTCTCCGTGTCAGATCCATCCCTTACAAAGTGTTCAAAACCTCACAATAACCTCTTTCAGAAGGGTCCTGTGGTCTAGACCTGTTGCACCCTCACCTGAAGGGGTATTTTGAAGGACACTGAGTTTTGCAAAGCTCTACAGCTGTCAAATAGTATGGGTGTTGCTAAGTGTTCTTTTCTTTCCCTCATTTCCAGGTGGATACTGGACCAGTCACAGGAAGATTCCAGCCTGCACACTACCCCAGGCTTTGACATACTTGCTTGATATCACTAGTCCACCCTCCCAACAACTGCTAAGAAAATTCTCCCAGCTGGTGACAGAGGAAGGAGACAAGAAGAGGCTGGAGGTGTTGTGTCAGGTGAGCCTTAGGGCTGGAGTTCTGTTTGCAGTGCTGTGCCCTGGGCCCTCTGATGCTCTTTGTAGCAGAAGCTCAAGAATTTTTTGTAGTGATGGACTGTTATGTCTCTGTTACATATTCTGTGGTCTTGGAAAGCCAACCACAGTGAGAGAAAGAAGGGTCTTGAGGCTCATCTTGGGCGTGGGAACCAAGATCTGGTGTTTCCTTTGTGGTTCTGGGTGGGTCATTTGCCTGCCTGGTTCTCTTGCCTGGAGGTGGTTTCTGATGAGACACCTCTAAAGACCTTAGGCTTTGCATGTGGAGGAGCTGCAGGGGGGCTGGTAGATGTTTTTGTCAGAGAATTTGCTACCCTGAGAGTCAGAGGGATGTGGCTTTAAGTAATGACTCATAGGTGTGCTAAGTGCTGGCTCCTCCTACCCAGGTTCAGGGAGCCTCAGGAGGTGTCAGGATCTGGAACTATAAAATTCATGGATGTGCCATGACAGGGAGCTGAGAAATGGATTCTACTTCAGTTTCTTAATCATCACTGAGAGAGCTGGTGTCTGAGAACGTTGTAGTGGGGGTTCTGAACTTCTGTGTTCAAAATTTATTTATTTCTTAGGAAACCCAGTATTGTTCCTGGCAAAGTTTTGAGAACTCTTTGTTGTTTTACCTGCATATTTAATTGACTGTACAGCAGGAATCTTATTTATAAGATTCTTATTTATAAGTGACAAGGAATAAGGAATCTTATTTATAAGTGACATTTCAAATACGTTTGCTCTCCTGAACTCAGCATGACCTGGTAACGTTGTGGTGATGCCCTTTGGCTTTCAGAGCACAGAAGAATACAATAAATGGAAGCTTTCCAACAGACCAAACATCCTGGAGGTCCTGCAGGAGTTCCCCTCTGCTGAGGTGTCCACAGCTTTCCTGCTGGCTCAGCTGCCACTTCTGAAGCCCAGGTACTATTCTGTCAGCTCCTCCTGTGACATGACAGCCAGAGAGATTCATCTGACAGTTGCAGTTGTAAACTACAGGACACAAGGTAATGAACTGTTCTTTTCATCTCTCTCTTAATTAAATGGTATTTAGGCTACATTGTGGTTCAGGAAAAAACTGTCTGCCATACAGCATGAAGCATATCTGTAATAAAAAATTTGTGTTGTCATACGTGCAGAATGGTACCTGCTGGGCAGGTGTTCAGCCTGGGCCAAGACTTGCTAAAATCATCAGTGTATCCATGTTTTATAAATCATTACTAGACAAAAATTTACTCTAAAACTATAATTTTAAGTATAAACCATGCTTTTTTTAAAAGCAGAGGGCTTTTGGCTGCTGACAGAGGGGTTGTGCCTTGCTCTGCTTTCAGATGGAGAAGGGCCCTTGCACCACGGAGTCTGCAGCACTTGGCTGAACACAATAGAGCTCAATGAAACCGTTCCCTGCTTCACCCGCAGGTAAAGGGCATTAAACAACACAAAGGAGAGTTCTTAGTTCAGCCTCTTCAGTGGGTTTTCCTTTCTCTGGATAGTTTCAAGTGACTGATGAGTTGAAGCTGGAATAGCTTCTCTCTGAGAAGAGAGGGGATTTCCTGTCTTCCAGAGATGAAGTCTTTTGCTATGCCTTACATTTAGTAAAATCACAAATCATTAGAAAATTCTGAATTAGTTCCATTCCTATGCCCCTATCCCCGCTGTCAGCTTCTCCACTGCAGAGCAAGGAAAGGGGAGGGAACAGGGAGCACCCAGCTCAGCCCCATCGCTGCTTTCAGTCTGGGCATTGGGCTGTGCTGCTCGGAGTCATTCAGGCAACTGGACGTGAATTTAGGTCAGAAACCACTTACCTAATTACCATATTCTTGCATTTCAGCGTTAATGAGTTCCACCTCCCGGAGGAGCGGGCCAAGCCCTGCATTCTGATCGGGGCGGGCACGGGCATCGCTCCCTTCAGGAGCTTCTGGCTGCAGCGCCTCTATGACCTGGAGCACAGAGGTGGGTGCGGGCCCGGCAGGGCAGGCTCGGGGACAGCACACAGGGCTCTGCAGACAGGGGCTCTGCAGACAGCGACAGCAAAGGGTCAGAGAGAGCCCCTGCAGAGACCGGCACCCCCGGGCTCACCGGGCACCGCCCCCGGGGCCTGTTCCCTGGGCGGGGGTTGTTCGGTGACCCGGAGGGCACAGCCTGTGTGTCAGTGCCTCTGTCAGTGCCTGTGTCAGTGCCTGTCAGTCCCTGTGCCAGTCCCTGTGTCAGTGCCTGTGCCTGTGTCAATCCCTGTGTGTCAGTGCCTGTGTCAGTGCCTGTCAGTCCCTGTGCCAGTCCCTGTGTCAGTGCCTGTGCCTGTGTCAATCCCTGTGTGTCAGTGCCTGTGTCAGTGCCTGTCAGTCCCTGTGCCAGTCCCTGTGTCAGTGCCTGTGCCTGTGTCAATCCCTGTGTGTCAGTGCCTGTGTCAGTGCCTGTCAGTCCCTGTGCCAGTCCCTGTGTCAGTGCCTGTGCCTGTGTCAATCCCTGTGTGTCAGTGCCTGTGTCAGTGCCTGTCAGTCCCTGTGCCAGTCCCTGTGTCAGTGCCTGTGCCTGTGTCAATCCCTGTGTGTCAGTGCCTGTGTCAGTGCCTGTCAGTCCCTGTGCCAGTCCCTGTGTCAGTGCCTGTGCCTGTGTCAATCCCTGTGTGTCAGTGCCTGTGTCAGTGCCTGTCAGTCCCTGTGCCAGTGCCTGTGCCTGTGTCAGTGTCAGTGCCTGTGTCAGTCCCTGTGCCAGTGCCTGTCAGTGCCCACCCCGCGCCCTCAGCCACTCCCCGCGCTGTTTTCAGGTCTCAAAGGAGGGGACATGATCTTACTGTTCGGCTGCCGGCACCCAGACATGGATCACATCTACCGAGAGGAAACTGAGGAAATGAAGAGGAAGGGAGTCCTGACAGACATCTACAAAGCTTACTCCAGGCTGCCTGGCCAAGAGAAAGTAAGGCTGGTTCCTTTGTTCTTTTAGGGTTAACTCCTCCAGAATCATCCCTCAAGTTAAGGTCTGGACTCTGTTTGGTCTTAAAAACATGTCAGCATTTTGCTTCAGAGTATTGTGAGCAGGTTTGAGCTCCTTCAAATGAAGGGAAATCTCCCTGTGCACTCCAGCACAAGCAAGCTGTGCTATAAATTGCTTTTATAGTTATAACTCCTCACTGCCTTAGAGAGGCACATCAGTGCAAACAGCCTTTGAAACTAGAACTGGAACATTTTCAGAAACCTTGTATTTTACAGGATTTGATTATCCCATGAGTTAGAAATGAGTTGGCTCTGGCCATTTGTCCCCACTTCAATGACACAGTGACCACGGAGATAATTTTGCATAGAAGAATCTTGCTTGACTGGACTAAACAACAGCACAAAAGTTGCCCTCTTTTTAGCTCTCCTGGCAGTTAGGAGACTTGGGCAGATAGAAGAGTTTTTGTCTGCTGAAGCTTGATCAACAGACAGGCCCAGCTTCCAAATCTGGGGCTTGTAAAGGGCAGCCTGAAGACATTTTTCACCTTTGCTGCGGTGCAGGGCAGAGCTGGAGCAGGCGGGGCACTCAGAGCTGCCCAGACCTGCACCAAGGCCCCGGATCAGCCAAGAGCCAAAGCAGCAGTTCAGAGCCCTGGCACTTAGGGGTTTGTGTCCGCAGGTCTATGTCCAGGACGTCCTGCNACGTGGCGGCCGCGCTGCGGGCACTGCTGGCCCGGGCCCTGCGCCTCAGCCCGCAGCAGGCCGACGAGTTCCTGCAGCAGCTCAAGGTAANTACCTTTGCTGCGGTGCAGGGCAGAGCTGGAGCAGGCGGGGCACTCAGAGCTGCCCAGACCTGCACCAAGGCCCCGGATCAGCCAAGAGCCAAAGCAGCAGTTCAGAGCCCTGGCACTGAGGGGTTTGTGTCCGCAGGTCTATGTCCAGGACGTCCTGCAGAGGCAGCTGGGGGCCCGGGTGGCGGAGGCGCTGCAGGGGCAGCAGGGACACCTGTTCGTGTGCGGGGACGTGCGCATGGCGCGGGACGTGGCGGCCGCGCTGCGGGCACTGCTGGCCCGGGCCCTGCGCCTCAGCCCGCAGCAGGCCGACGAGTTCCTGCAGCAGCTCAAGGTAACTCTGCTCCTCACTGCCCCTTCCCTCCAGCGGGCACTGCCCGCCTCAGCTCCTGTGTGCACACAGGGACAGAGCTCTGAGGAAGCCTTGGGACTGCCAGCGCAGCTTCTGCTGGCTCAGGGTGACAGAGGAGGGACTCTGCTGCTCTGTTCACGGGGGATCAGGGTGTAGGGAACATCAGGAGTTTGAGGCTTTATTGCACCAACAGAGGAGCAGTGAGTTCAGCAATTTCATGGCCCCATCACTAAGAGCCCAGTGCCTGGGGCTGCTGCTTTTTGAGACTCTCTTGTTGTCAGAACTTGCCCTGGTGCATTTGTACCTGGGATTCAGGAACCTCCTTTCACTGGCAGTAACAAAAGTCTGCAGTCACAGAATCAGTGCTACAAATGCAAAAGGCCTTTTAGATATTGAACTGATGGATAAGCAGCAGCTGGCAGCATGTCATTCATCTCTTGGGTGTCCTTTCTTTTTGCAGAGCCAAAAGCGATACCATGAAGATATATTTGGGGCTGTGTTCCCACAGGAGGTCAAAAAAGCTTCACAACCCACCAGCTGAAGAACAAATCCATGTGTGTTTTAGACAATACTTGCACATTTGTTGTTATTTTCAAAAAACAAAGAGTCAAATCTTCCTTCTTGTACTTGTTCAATCCTGCATGTGTGTAGGATTGTAGGATTTGGCTTTTAAGCCTCAGCCTTAATTAAGTAAAATATTAAATTTAACTTTTGTTGCTATTTATTCTGACACGCTTTAAATATATTATCTTAATAGTGAAAGTGCAAATTATTTTTAATACCATCTATGCTAGTATAAATCTGGTGGGTTTTGTACGTACAAAAAAAATGTAGAGTTTTGTACTAAGTTAGCTAGAGCTGAATTTTTTTTTTTAATGTACTGTTTATCTTTGTGACCTTATTTATATCAGATTGGTTTACTTGCACATTATCTTCACTTGAAAGCAAGTGGATGGATGGTTGTGTTGCTGGGAGTTGTCTGGCCAGGTGCCTGGATCTGGAGCAGTGTTTGCAAATGAGATAATAATGTGCTGGCCCCCAAGTGGCAACACCTGCTGCACCCACCTCAGACTCTGTCAGCAGGGAGCAGTGGCCAGTTCTGCTTTGTGGGACTCAGGTACACGAACCTCAGCTCTTGTTGTTGTAACAGAGCCCATAGCAGGAAGATTCCAAAAATTCCAAAGCACTCTGTACATTTGAATTCTATGCTCTGGTTTACTTGTTTTGTTTGTAATAAAATCTGCCTTTATACTGAGACAAAGTATATCAGTGTGGATAAAGTGGACAAAGTGTGGATCAGTGAACCTCTTCTTGCTCTTGGCTCCAGCCTGCAAAGGCAGGGAAACAACAAAAGGTCAGGGAAATGCAAGAACCCTCGGGGGTGTTGGGGCAGGCAGGAGCAGGGGGATGAGGGACCGTTAATGCTCGTTAGGGGCACCTGGGGCTCGTTAGGGACACCTGGAGCTCACAAGGGACAACAAAGGGCTGTTTGTGGGGCAGGGTCTGTCAGATACTCCTTGTGTTGGTGTAAGACTGCTAAGCTCTGGGCCCTGGAGACAACAAGGCAAGTGAAAGGCTTTTCTTCTCCTTGGCGTTTTGGTAATACCGTGTTACATTGTCCGTGTGCTGAGGGGTTCTGCCTGCCCCAGTAACCCCGCTGGGAGCCAGGGATGGAGCTGCTGCCTTGTCTGGGAGGAGCAGGCTGAGCCCTGAGGATGATGTGGTGTGTCCAGCTTTCCTGGGTCCTGCTCCAGTCAGTTCATTTGTGAGCTGTGCTTTGTGAGTTGTTATTTGGTGTCTCCTTTGAGTGAACCCCCATTTCTGTGGCTGCTCTGGGGTGTTGAGCACCCAGCTGGGCTTGTGAAACGTTCCTGTCTGGTGTGGGGGGTTAAATGCCGTTGAGTGCTGCAGGGCAGCTGGCTGGGGCTGGGAATGCTCCCTTGCTGCTGGGTTTGTCTCCCCTTGATGTGTGTGCTGCCTGCTCCTGGTTGCTGTGGTTCTCCCAGGGCAGAGAGACCCCAATGCCAGTGCCCGGGGCAGTTCTGGGGTACAGCTGTGAGCAGGGAAACACCAAACTCCACTCACAGTGAGGGCACAGCCTTTTTCCTTGTGCCTGGAGTTTGTGTGGCTCCTCTGCCCTTCAAGTATAATTGAGAATTAAGTTTATTTCTTCTTTATGAAAGACAGCAAAGCTCAACTTACCTTAAGCTTTTTATTGTTTGGGTGTGAGATGCAGAGAAGATGGATGAGATGTAAAAGTGCTTTTATGATGCTCTGGCCCATTGCTGGCAGCAGCAGAAACTTCCTGGGATTAATTAACACCCGGTAATGGCACTTCCAGGGTGGAGAGCAGGGTCTGCCTGGCAGAGCTCTGCCTCACTCTGCAGGTGGGAGGTGGTGGCAGGACCTTGTGCAGAGGATGGAGAAGGTGCCTGGGGGTCCCAGAGCAGCCCCAAGTGCTGCTTTGGGGAGGGAAGCAGCTTCTTAAACAATTCAGTGCTTGCAGAAAAGTCCCATTACCCATTTAGTAATGTGACTCCTCATCTCCGGGAGGGAAGACTTTGGTAATTGTGATGGGTTTGTGCAGGGGAGATCACCTGGAGTCCCTCAGGGGAAGGGCAGGGGCACAGGGGGGGAAGGAGCTGCTGTGCCGGGGGGTCCCTGGGGGAGTTTGCTCCTGTTCTGCTTCAGCTGCAACTCCGTGGGAGGGAAAGGTCAAACCAGGACCCAGTAACACTTGCTTTATCCAGACCAAAGATTTATTCACTGAAAAGATTCCTACATATCCAGAATTCCAGTAGCATAGAGTGCACTCTTTTTTTTTTTTTTTTCTGGTTGCATAAACTAATACAGAAACTGTTGTTAATTCTAACAATTTGTAATTAATTTAATAGCAGTTCTGGAAGACACTCAGTTCATAGAAAATATAAAAAAAATTTGTACTGTACAAAGTTTACATCACATTTGAAAAGAAAACATGTCCATGTTCACCATGTTACGACCATTTACATTCACTACTGACATGTGGCTCCTGTAGCAGCATTGCACAGCATTGTCACATTGACAGCTCCACCGGGACGGGCTGGGGCGGGGAGTGACACAAACACAGCCCGGGGCTGTCGCTTGGTGTGCGGGGCCGGGGCAGCCCCGGGGCCCCCCCGGCTGCCCAGAGCACAAAGGGCCCCACAGACACTGCCAGTGTCCCCGGGCTGCGCTGGGGCACAGCAGGAGCTCTCTGTGCTCAGGGGCAGCTCAGGGTGTCCCCCCGGGCCAGGCTGGACTCCAGTCCCGATGTCCCCGGGAAGGGCCGGCTCTGGGCGAGCCCCAGGGCCAGGATTGGAGCAGGGAGTGTTCCCAGCGGGGCACATCCCACAGGGTCACCCGGGCCCGGCAGGACACACAGGGCTCCGAGACAGGGCCGGACCTGCCCCGGGGACAAAGGGTCACAGTCTGTGGGTGCGAGGAGCCAGGGCACAGCCGGGCCGCTGATCCCACACAGAACTTTCTGGGTGTCCCAGCTCCCGGCCTGCTTTATGCACCCAGAAACTGAGTGAGGAGCGCCCCGAGGCCGCTCTGCCCCCAACCCGGACTGAGCCAAGGCCAGTCTCCATCCTGCCCTGCTCTCCCCGAGGCAGGAGGCCCCGCACGGCTCCTCTCAAGGGCAGCACCTTTTTCCCCGCTTTGGCTTTGTGTTGTGCTGCTCTTAATTGAGCAGCACTTGGGGGAAAACAACTTTTGCTTCAGGCTGCTGACACACTGTTAGTGAGAACAGCAGAGCCTGAGGGGGAACGGGGGATCAGGACAGCAGTGCAGTGCCTGGCCATGCCAAACCCGTTTCTCTTTGGGATCTGACACATTGAAGAAGTATTTGTCAACACTTGTAAAAGGCTACAACTGACTTGCAGACAGGACTGAGGCTCTCTGCTCAACAAAACTCAGGTTTTGTGCCACTTAGTTCCTCACACAAGGCAGCCAAACTGAGGGCTGGTGCTTTGCCTGCTCACAGAGGATGTGGGAGCTCACCCCGAGCCTCGGGGATGGTGGGAAAGGGGAGCCCCTGGCCTGGGACTGATTTCCAAGGGGGATGATGGATCTGTCACCTCAGTGTGGTCACTGGCTGTCACCTCCATAACCCCCACACTGTGCACTGGAGGAATGGGTGGGTTTGGTTTTAAAATTAACCTCTGAAAGGAGTTTGAGCTGTTGGGGTCAGGCAGAACCTCCAGGCCCAGATATTGCCTTCTTGGTTACAAGATTTCTGTCGTTCTTGAAGGTTTTTTTCCTCAAAGTAACTGCTGTAGTTCTGTTTTTCAAAGAATTTACAAGCTCAAATGTGGCCAACTATAGGTAGTGGCAACACTCTGTGTGTGTGCAGGGGCTCTGAAGCTCTGTGCATCAAGGCCTTAGTCAATGCATTATTTAGGGACAGCTTTTCCCTTGTCCTGTCTCTCTTGCCTTTCCCTGCACTTGAACTTGTGCCTAAACTTCAAAAGAATAATTTGGTCCCGGTGCAGAGCTGTGACAAATCTTGAGTTTATTTCTTAAGGCCAGCAATTAATTCCTGTGGGGTTGTATGAGAAGGGACAGGTTTTAGTATGAGTTCTGTGGAGAAGAGCACTTGAGTCATCAACTGAGAGCCAGCCCTCATGGCCAGGCACTCTGCCTGCTACAGCCAAACTCAGGGTGACCCAGCAGCCCTGCTGGAACCTGGTGGTTTGGGCCAGTCCCAGAGCACAGGTGGGCTCTGCCCCAGGAGAAAAGTGACCTCTGGAGGGCCAGCACCCCACAGGAGCCACATCACTGCCCCACAGAGAGCAGCTCCTGCTGACCACGGACACGAGGAGCAACCAGAACAGCTCTTCTCTTTGTCAGTGCTATTTGAGAATGGCTGTCCTTCAACTCGATTCACTGTTTTATTATGTTTAAAAAAATATAGTTCACACAAAAGTATCATGTAAACATTGTTTAAATAACTGCTGGTGCTCAGGCAGGACACGGGGCTGAGCTGATGGTCTTCGTGGGGCGGCCCCAGGCTCGGCGTGGAGGAGCCAGGGAGGGTTTTTCTGGTGCTGTGTGGGAGCAGGCAGCCAGCACGGCCACAATGACACCGGCCTACAGCTTTGGGTTACTCGGTTCCAGGATTCCCAAGCCAAATCTTTCAAAACGCAGGACAACTTTGCTACTGTTAATGCTGCAGAGAGTGGGGAGGGAGAGGAGAAGGGAGGGGGAAACAGTTACTGATGATTCATCTCACAAAGCTACTGCCCTATCAAAGGAGCTGAAGAGAGTTTGGTTCTGCTCTCGCATCACTTCAGATCACCCAAGAGATGCTCGAGTAATTCAGCAGCAAACACATGAAGTTATTCATGCAAACCTCAGCAGTGGGAAGAAACTGCACAATCTGATTTGCCCAAGGGGGAGGAGCAGAAAGTTTTCCCAGGTCTATACCGTGGGTAGAAGCCTGACACTGCTTTTCAGTGGGCACTTACTTCCCTTGAAGTAGAAGGGAAGGAAAAACTGACATTTTTCCTTGTAAGAGAGAGGGGAGTTTTGACAAGGTACATGAATAGGTTAAGAAACCCCCAGAGAACAAACTCCAACCCATTTGCTCCTCCCCAGGCTCTACGAACACATAAAGGTGTCTCTCCCCTTGCTCTCACACTGCTGGCAGAGCCAGCAGCACTTTCAGCTCAGAGCTTTCCTGAAGAGGCTCAGGGAATGGATGTAGGAGCTTGTCCTTAGACAGCAGAAGCCCCTTGGTGTGTGTTCTCCTCTGTCCCTGTCCTCTCCCCTCCAAACCAGTGAAAAGAGACCTTTTCTAGAAGGCACATGTTTGCTGTGGTAGCTGTGACTCTGCCAAGGCCTTACATTGAGTCATTCTGCTGGGCAGGGATGTAAACAGAAGCAAACTGTGACATTCCAAGCACCAGCTCTGCCAGGGGAGGAGCTGAAGGTGCTCTTGCTTTACTCCTCTTTTACACAACTTTGTAGCTGATCCCAGCTGACCCACGTGCGCCTGCTCTGGACACTGCCCCAGCCTGGTCCTCAGTGGGCAAAGGACCATCAGCTGCTCCAAGGGGAGCAAGGACCATCCTTCTTTCCACTCAACAACTGGCCCTGACAAAACTGACCCTGGCTCCAGGTCTGAGCTCAGCTCCCGCTGGTTTGCAGTGTGACTGCTGTGACACTGTCCCTGTCACCTGCAGTCACAGAGCTGCAGCACCAAGGACACAGCCCAAGGGGCCTGGCAGGACAGGCAGGGTGGGGACAGCCCTGAGCTGCAGGCAGGACACCAGCCCTGCCTGTGTGTGCACCTGGTCAGGCAGAGCAGGTCCCCGCGCCCGTCCCGGGAGGAGTGGCGGCGCTCCGGGCACAGGGGCCGGCGTTAGCCAGGAGGGTCTCGCAGACACCAGTGGTTATTGAAGCTACAGCCCACACCAAGCGAAAGGCAGAGAGAAGAACTCGGGTAAAGTGTTGATTATGTCCATGGGTTAATTTCGTGGTTTGTTTTTGCGTTTTTAATGGAAGGTGATTGTCCAAGTTGCCGGTTAGGATACGACACATGGAAGCATGCAAGGTGGAGCCCGTTACTGCACCAGTAGCTACAACCTACAAAGAAATGTGGGAGGGAAGGGAAAAAGACACCATGAGAGTTAGTTTTCAGTTATTTAAAGCAAGCCCTTGAGAACTACACACCGTTACAGCTTCGACCAGGCTGCAGCAGGAGTTAGTGGGAAAGGATCTGGGTGAGGTGGGGGAGCTCCACTGCTCAGTGCATGTTCTTTGGGTGAGGGTGAGGCCAGAGTCTGGGGGAAGCTTTCTGCAGTTTAAAGGTGTTGGACATCACTGGTGTGTCAGGGATCCAGTACAAATGGGGAGGAAATTGCACAGGAGAAGTGACAAAATTTTCAACCAAAACTCCAAAGCCCTCACACCCAGCAGAGACCAAACTGTCACAAACTGACACAGTTCCTGTGCCAAGGGTTTGTGTGGTTCTGATCAGGTGTTGCAGGAAGAGGGTGAAGGATTACAGGAAGGGAAGGGGTGGGTTAATCATCAGAACAAAGAGAAAGTAACTATGAGCAGTTCAGGAGACAAAAGAACATGAGCCAAGGACATGGTGAATGTGCACTGGGCACAGATGTGTCTGTGGCCTCAAACCCCTCCAGTCTGAACCACTCCAGAGGGAAACAGTGGCCTGTTCTTGGGGTCCTTCCCTTCCTCAGGCAGTACCTGCCATTACCATCACAGGGGAAGTCTTGACCACTTTGGGGTCAGTGTGGGCCCTTCCCAATGCTGTTGTGGATATTCTCTGACACCAAATGGGATCAGGCACTGCTGGAGGGAGGTGATTATGGTGAAGTAGATTAAGTGTCTGAGGCCCATGGCTTGGTCACATCATTTCCAGGAACCAGAGAAGCAGAGGAGCAGTGCTCCCACCCTGCCAGGTCTGACAGCCCCAGGAAAGCAAATAAAGCTCAGAAATGATCAGTTAGCAAACAGCATGGCATCAGTGCTGTGAGCAGCAGCAAGTACTCACTCAGCAGACTTCCAGAAGTGCCCTGGGTGGGAGAGGCGGCGGTTCAGCTTTGGCAGCTTCTCCAGCATTTCCATGAGGACAGTGAAGCTGGGCCTCTCACTGAGCTCGAAGGCCCAGCAGGCCGACAGGATTTCCTGCAGAGGACAGTGGGGGCTCATTATCTCAGTTCATGGGTCAGCTGTGCACACCAGAAAACTGTCTGAGCACTGGGATGTGTGTGAGCCCAGGCAGAGACTGCTCACAGAGGGCCTGGACACTGTCAGAATCCAGGAGTGTCCCGTGCTGGGGCTGTTCACTTCTGCACCAGTTATGGGCACAGGCTTAACGTGGTCTCTCATTCTCATCTGTTCTCTTTCAGGTCATGAGTACAATAAATCTCTTGAAGCACCCCCTCCCTCCCTGACCAGCAGCTGTGTGGGCACTCCTGAGGCTGAGGTACTTACATTGACCTCCTTGCCCAGGCTGACGGTGGCCAGCACTTGTCTGACTCCCTGGCCGCTGCCGATCTGCCAGATGAGCGCCTCTGCCGGCTGGCTCTTGAACGGCCACTCCCGGGCCTGCAGCTCGTACCACACGGTCCTGCAAAGCCAACACCGCAGTCAGCCCCTGCCTGCTCCTGACAGAGAAAACACCAGTGCTGGCACTGCTCCAGCTGAGCTCCGGGAGGTGCCTGAGGCTGTGCAGCAAACCCCTGCCACCCAAGGCTATTGGAATAGGTGAGGAAAATGTGTCCCAGCTGGAATCCTGAGTCTGAGAGAAGGGGAGCACTGACTGGAAAGCTGAGACCAGTAGCCAGTCTCACTTAGCAGGTACTCCTGGGTGTTCCTTTCTTACCCAAAGGCATAGATATCTGCAGCTTTGGAGAAAGGCAGCTTGTCTTCATCTTTCCCTGGGGCCATCTCACGGACAATCTCAGGGGCCAGGTAGCACAACCAGTCATGAGGCAGCTTCAGTTCATTCTCCCTCCTGAGTCCAAAAGAAAGAAGCAGGACTGAAACATTGTGGTGGTGGCCATATCTGTGCTGCACCTGATGCTTTGGCTTTATTTACTCCAATGTTTTTGCTGATATTTTGTTTCTAGTTTTCTTGCCATGTTAACCAATAGGCACCTGTCAGCCTGACTCTCACAGCTCCTTTCTGGGCTTAAGGTCTTGTTTGTTCTGTGCTCTGAGTCCTAATCCAAACTCTCTAGCTGTGCTGCTGCAACTGTAGGAAGAACTCTGCTCAAAAGGGAAACAAAGCAAACATGCACAATGCAAACTGAGTCTGTACTAAACTAATGGTCTTGTGCACTACAGGAAATGTTTTCCTGTTTGATCATTTGTCATTCTTGAGGTGGAACCAAGCACTGAAGCCTCCACTTACCTTCCTTCCTGAACCACACCCGAAATTCCAAATAATCCAAAGTCGGTGATCACAACTTTCCCATTGTCATAGAACACATTTTTGGATTTCAGATCCTTATGTACAATCCCCTTTGCGTGGAGATACCCCATGCCCTGGGAAACACAGCAGACATGGAAATGTTTTTGGGTTTTTATTATTTCCAAGCACACTCTGCCAGCTTCTAACACATTTCCTCTTTTAACTCCAGTGTCAAGGATTAGCTGTAACTGTGGGATTTGAGCAGGAAGGTGTGGGGAGAGGCTGAGGGAGCAGCTCCCAGTCCTGTGTGCAGCTCTGAGCTCTGGCTGAGGCCCTACCCAGTGGCTCCCTTGGCATAACAAGCCCTTACCTTAATGATCTCCTGTGCTATCTGCCTGGTTTTGTTGATGTCCAGGGAGATCTTGGGGTCCCTCACAAAGGAGTGCAGCGTCCTTCCTTTGCAGAAGCTACAGGAAACGTTTATATATGAGAACAGTATTAGCTAGCTCTACAATACAGATCTAGTAGAACTGATAGAAAAATCTCTCTCCTTACCTGGTAATGATTGCTAGGTGAGGGGGGTTCATGCAGGCTCCCATGAACAGCACCACGTTCTCATGCCGGGTCTGCCTGTAGTTCATCACCTCCTTCTTGAAGAGCTTGAGGTGATCCTGGTTGTTGCCATCGATCTCCAGCAGCCTGATGGCCACCTCCCCGTGCCACTTGCCCTTGTAGACCTTGCCCCAGCGGCCCTGGCCAATGGGGTCCCCCAGCTGGATCTGCTCGAAGGGGATGTCCCACTCCTGCAGGTACACGCTGGTCTGGCTGGGTTTGCGGTAGATCATCCCCTGCAGGTGCGGCCGCCGGCTGGGCAGATCTTCCACCTCGTCCTCATCGTCCTCGGGCTCAGACTTACTGGCCTCTGGTTCCTCCACCTGCCCGCAGCAAGGGAAGGGGAAGGTGTGCTCCGAGTCCCTGGTGGGGGCAGAGCAGCCCAGCAGCAGCACAGGCTGCTCCAGGGACTGGGGGCAAAGCAGCCAACCCACCTGTGCTTCCCGCGCGGCTCCGCCCGTGCCTGGCTGCTGGGCAGCGCTGCAACACAAACAGGGAAAAAAACAGTGTTTGGTGTCACTGGGGGCTGTGCTGCCATCAGGGGAGCAGAAGGAGCCAATACACAACAGATCCTGACAGCTACAGATGGTCAGAGAAAAATACAATTCCTGCTCCATGTAAAAGAGAAGGACTCTAAGCTCGCTTTGGCAAATGAGGGACAAAGGCTTTGGAAGTGATTCTTGATAATTAAGTGGCAGGAATTGATTTGGCAGTGGCATGGCTCTGTTATTACACTGTGTTCCAGGAATAGATACTCCCATTCCTGCCCCTGAAACACCTGCAGTGGAGCAGCTGGCAATGCAGGCTGGAAGCTTTTCCATGCCCTGCAATTGGGATCCTGAAAGAGCTGTTTGCTTGCAGCTCAGCCTTGCCCTTCAAGTTAAAACTCCAACTTCTGTTTCATCTGACCCTTCACACAACCAGGACAAGACATTAAAGGTGTGGACCCCTTAGTCTGCCATTTAGAGTTAAGTGTCATATTCAGCTTTATAAAACTGGGAATACCAGCATCACCCTCACTGGCTACAGTTACCCAGGGAATTCTCAGGTGTTAAATCTGGGTTTGGCCACAACACAGCACTTCTGGGCTGACCTGAGGATTACCAGGTAAATGCTGTGCAAATGAAAGGATTTAAAACTCTACTTACTTAGTGTCTGCAGCAGATTCTGGAAGCTGTGCTGTTTGTGCAGGACTGGGAATTTCTGGGAAAGTAGAAACAGTTATGATACATCTTTTACCCTTCAATCTCCTATAGACTGCAAGTTTTAACATTGCAATAGCAACTATTTACTTCTTATTTAGGAATTATAAACTCAACCACAGACAAAGTGATTTTATACTTTTACTGATTTAAAACTATGCTCATCTCTCCTATGCCTGCATGTTGGCTGAGCCCAGTTCTCTTCCATGTCCCCTACCTCTCTATAAAGTCCTTTGGGCCAGGCACAGAGCCATAAAAGAGACTCTTCAGAAAGGAAGAACATGGATGTGGATAGAATCCCACAGCAGAAAATTAATGTTCTACAGCTCAATATTCAAAGCTCCATCTCAATACATAAATCGTGTCACTACCTCAGATTAAGGGGAGAGAGGCCAGAATACACACTGAGATAGGAGAAAGTCTGGATTGTTTTGGACAGGTTTTTAAAGCAGAATGATTGTTCTTGGGCAGCATGCAGAGATTTACAAACAAGTTATGTTTTGGCAGTAGAAGTTGGTTAGTGGAATTAAAACAATCAACTCACCTGGGAAGATAAACTGTTGTCTATGCTGAAGGTAGTAGGCAGCTTTTTAATTAATTGCAGTTTTGTAAAAAAGGAACAGCAAAAAAAAAAATACCAGGAGAAAAACAAACAAACAAACAAAACAACACAAACACATTAGAGGATCATCAGTGAGTGCCTCATGTGCATTCAATGAATTAGTCCCAGGTCACTGCTGGGAACAGATTAGTGGATTATCAGCCTGCTGGGGGAATTTCAGCACATGCATCTTGGGAGGGCCCTGACAGATGACAGGTATCAAACACAAGCTGTGCTACCTCTCTCTAACAGCCTGGTGGGCAAACACCACACCTGGATCCCCAGTGGCAGGAGCAAAGGGAGAGCCCAGGAATGTGCAAGGCAGGCCCACATCAGGTGTGATGTGCTCTCATGTCTCAGCTTTGCAGAGGTGCCCCCACAGAAGCTGAAGCTCATGAACCATCTGCCTCTTTTATTTATTTTCAGTGAATCTGAGCAGTTTGTCCCAATGCAAAGTAGCTGCAGTAGAATCCTAACACTGAACTGCCTCTGGTCCTTTTTAGCAGGCTCAAACAGCAACTTGAGTTCACAGGTCAGAAGCTGATGCAAAATTCAGCAGTGTTGAAGGCCAGCTGTAGCAGCTACTGAGCCCCCTGTGACTTCAGTTCAGGTCAAAGGAATTACATTTATTCTCACTGTTTAGATCTTTCCCCCTATCAGAGATTCTTGCCTCTCTCAGCTCTGGTTAAAGCTGCACACTGGGGCTCACAATCCATAGGGCAGGAAGGGTAAACCCCTTTCCACCAGTCATGCTTGACGGTGGTTTAAAAATGGATGTTGACTGTGAGTTATATTTTGGAAGGGTCTGGTAAAGTAATTAATTTCAGTTCTCATTTTTACAACCTGCTCCAGCAAGCACCTCTCTCCTGACTGAAAGCCCCTGGTGAGCACACACTGCAGGCAGCATGCATTGTACAACACAAAGGGGAAAGGAGGAGAAAAAATAGCTTTTTCTTCAGTCCTTTTCCAAAAAGGAAAAGGAGAATCATTCCTCAATAATCTGTTTCCTGCAAAGATATCTTGCTGATACCCTTTAAAAACTCGTAAGAAAGACATTTTCATTTTATCAGCTAATAAGACACACTTTTACACCTCGCTTAGGGCACAACCATGTATTCAGAAACCTCCAAGTCCCAATGAATTTCTGGTGAGCCTGTCCTTGCAGAGTGTCCTGCCAGAGGAGTTTACCTGGGAAGTTGAAGCGCCCGTCCCTCTGGCCCATGGGGGACGGGTTTGGGGGCGGCGTCGCGCTGGGGGGGTTGGAAGACTGGAAAGGGGCTGGAGAGGACGGGGTGGAGGAGGTTGTAGAAGAAGGATTACTGCTGGAGTCCAGGTGGTTTATTGCTGGTGGATGCTCCTGCAAAGCAGGGAAGGTCACTTGTGAGAAAACAACTAAGAGAAAGGAGCAATTCCCCTCACTGTGTGCTGGACACAGACAGAGGGAGGCTGTTCCCAGGCCTGACTGTGACTTTGCTTTTCCCAGGCAGCACCTGGAGCTCTGCACAACCCCTGGTTCACAGGGAGAACACGTCACATATCCAAGTCTTGCAAAGTGAAAGCTCAAGGAGCTGTTTTGGCTCCAACCTCCCCCTATTGCAGCTCCCAGGGACTCAGGACAGGCTCCAGCCACCTCGTACCTTTTTAGTTAGTGCTTTGGGGAGAGTTCCAAACTGGGGCTCTGTGGGTCTGTCTACTGGATTATTGATATCAGACGGGACAGACTCTGTTCTTCTTATTTTTGTTACTAAAAAACAGGTTGGAGAAGGGAGAAAAACAGCTTTAATGAGACTTTTTATTCTTTCCATACCATCAAAAACATTGAAAAGCCAAGAATTCGTAGAAAATTACTTACTGGGAAGGAAGGATATTCTACAAGCAGGTGCCTCTTTAGTACATTTGTTGTGACATTTTAATCTGAAAGATAACCATTACATGTTAAATAGCAACTTGTTCTTTCCCAAAAAGAGGAAGCCTACCCTTAATTTGCAATTCTTATGCTAATCTCAGAAGGAGTTCTGGAATGCTCAGCCCCAGAGCAGCAGGCATTTGTATGGAGAATCCTAGTATGTGTGTCATTAGGCTAATGAAAGCCATACACATATCTTAGCATCTGATTTATTTTTGAGTTATTTTCACTGACTCTCAGCCAGCAACAGTGAAGTAGTAAAATCTCAGTGCTCTAGACTAACAAGCCTGAGAGAAGCAAAAATGAATATCCTGGCTGTTGTTTAGGGATCCAGCTCCCACTACAAGATTTGCCCAGGATGAAGTAGGAATCCTGTGGCAGGGAAACAGATTTGGTTCATTCATGTGTCAGGCTGCCAACTTCAAGTGTGAGTTGTGCCAGAGCATCCCTTTGCCAGGTCAGAAGGACTGAAAAGACGATGCCACTGCTGGAAGTGCATCACACCAAGAGACAGGAGTGACTGCAGGCTGTGGTGAGTGCAGCTGCAGGCTGTTCTGAAGGAGACCATCCCCGTGTGCTCACCTGCAGTACTTACACTTCACCCCGAACATCATGCTCTTCTGGCACACTTGGCAAATCTGAGACAACCAGGACTTTGTAGAGAACCTAACAGAGAAAAGAGGGGGAAAGCTGAAGTTAGCCAAGGGAAAATGAGCATTTGTAGGCAGCTGAACTTGACACCTGAACTGACTCCAGACCCAGGTGAGTCCTGTGGCACCAGGGCCCTGTCCCTGCTGCTCACCTGTGGGTCACAGCCAGGCCAAAGTCTCTTCGTACCGTCTGGGGGGATCCCTGGGAGAGCTCTGGGGGAGAACAAGAGGAGGGTTATGGGGGCATTGCTCACCTGTGCTCACCACCCTGCACAGAAAGCCAACAGCCACTGCCCCAGATCAGCACCTCCAGCCATGAGGAGTCACAGCTCAGGCTGCTTTGCCCCCTGTGAAGTTGCTCTTGTATTTGTTTACGTATGATTGGATAAATCGCGATGTTTTACACTTAGAGATTACAGAAATCCATCTGATCAGGTCTAAGCCATTCTTAAAGTGGAAAGTCAGACTTTACTCTCAATTGCTTTATCACAAATACCATCACATAGTTTTCCTGCGGTGTCAGTAGATTTCAGAATATTCCATTTCACTGAAAATTATCTCCATTTTCTAGACAGGGCCAGCACGACCCAGAAGAATACAAACATACATGTGAGCTCATTTAACTTAGCAGTGCAGAAAGGGAGAGCTAAACTTCCAAATGCCACTCTAGGATGGAGTGGTTAGAGCACGTAACTTCCTGAAAACTCTCCAATACTCAGAATTCTGCCATATTTCCTGAACTAAATCTACAGAAATATTGCACATCTGAGGCAAACCCCAATGTGCAAGTGTCAGCACAGCAGCAGGGCTGGCTCAGAGCCAGTCTCCTCACTTGACCATAGATGGCACCACAGTCTTTTTTATCATTAGTCCAGAGGAGCTTCTGAAGGCATCTGTGATTCTCAGCCTCTTGGAAAAGGCTGGAATGGCTAGGTGCTTTTCCAAGGAATCCAAGCTGCTGGTCTAGTGCTAGACCAACCAAACAATCCCAGCACAGCAGTAAAGATGGCTGTTAGCAGTGGGTCAGATGGTTAAATCCTCACTGAAGGGTTCAAATCAGTATCAGCCAGTCTGGGATTGTCTGGGACTCACCAGAGCCCACAGCAGATTTCAGCCCAGCCAATAGGTCTGTATGAGGAGAAACACCAAGATCTTTCATTTCTGTTTGAATTTATTCCAATGCCTTTTTCATTTATTGCACCCATTATCTCACCCTCCCCAGGGAAATGCTCAGATTTCTGCTGGCATTTTCATTTTACAATCTTTCTATTTCTGAAAGTAATTCCTGAGATTTTTGTTTTAAAGGGCATTAGCTGTATGTGCAGTGCTATAATATCCTTATTTGGACTTTCATACTTTTTTAAAATACTTGGATACTTTTGGACACTTTCCAAGCTGCTCCAATCTCTCTCCATTAGCTTTCAAGGTTACAGGTTGTATTTGGGACACACCTCAGGATAGAACTCCTAATGGCCCTGGGGAAACCCAGCCCTGCTCCTGCCCAGCCATCACCCACATGAACAGACTCCTCAGCACAGAGGGAACACCCCACATTGCAGCACATGCTGCAGCTTCCTCAGAAAGCTGCACACGGCTTAACCTCACTGCAGAGACACTGGGCACTGCATATCCAAAAGCACTAAATGGTTAGATGTGAAATTCCTGTCCCAAGAGGCATCAGTGCCAGCTGTCTGAGGTCACAGATAAGCACCCTCTTCACTTTAACACTTGAAACATCTGAATTCCTTTGCCTTGCTTGTGTCATCTTAGAAAATACCAGGTGCAACCAAATAAAACCCTGCAATTCTGTGGCAGGCCAAGCTCCTGCTCAGTTAACAGGAGCTGTGGGATGGGAGGGCCCATGGAGAACCTCCAGAGGCTGCCCAGGGATGGCCAACAGGGAGCTGACAAGCACAGGTTCTTCTCTCTCAGCAAGGCAGTGCAGACACAGCTGTGAGAATCTCTTACCGAACCTAGAAAGAAGAAAAGATATATTTTTTCAGCCACTGATATTCCTGTGACAGGTACACACTTTGCTAGAGCAGGACCTGCTGCCTGCAGCATGTGCTGTCAGGTTTACAGACACCTCTGCCTTTGCACAGGCTCCTGAGGGTTCTGCATTGCCAACATTTTCCTGCCTACACAGGGCAGCCTTTGCCAGCTCCACTCTGGGAGGAAACTTACTTTACTGGAGGAACTTCGTCTATCCTGTTGCCCAGCTGGGACTCGTGGGACTTGCTCCTGGTGAGGGTGGGGAAGTTGGGCAGCAGCTGGAACACCTTTCGGCAGGGGGGCGGCGGCGTCCGCGGCGGCTTCAGGCGGTGCCGGCGCTTGGGCTGCGGCGTGGCCGGGGGGGTGACGGTGATGCTGTGCGGGGTCCTGGGCCGGCCCCCGGCCGCGGGCAGCACCAGCGCCTCCAGCAGCGTCTCGGCCGAGGGACACGGCCCGTGGCTCGGGGCTGGCGGCTCGCAGGGCGGGGCTGCGGACGCGGAGCGCGGCTGCTGGTGCTGGCTGCCCTTGGCCGGGGCGCACGGGGACCAGGCGAGGTCTGGCTGAGAGCAGGAGCTGTCCCGGCGCTCGGGGAGGGCCATCGGCACATCGTCCCTCAGCTCCCCTCCTGTCCAAGGGAGCGGTGTTAGTGCCGGCCCAGCACGGAGCCCGGGGCTGCCCGGGGCATTCCGGGTGCCCATTTCACCTGGCAGCATCTCCCCTGAGCCCTAGCACAGCCCCAGGCTGGGAAAACTCAGCACAGGGCCTGATTGGAGCTTTTGAGAGATATGTACTTGGGTTTTTAAATATGCCATTGCTTTCTAAGAGGTGAATGCCATGACTCCTGAGCAACGGCTGGTTTATACAGTGTGGATGGGAAATATTTGACAGCCTGGGACTAGAAAGATTAGAAAAAAGGAAATACGAGACTGAGCTGTTTGCTGACTTTTTCCATTAACTAATCTTCATGATTTGAAAATGGATGGACTGTCATAATACCAACAGGAAACATCACCTTTCAGTGACAGACTGATAACAAAGAAAGATGTGGTGCATGTGAGTACCAGTCTGCTGGGAGAGGCTCTTGTACAAACAGATTTTACAGTGCCTGTGGAAGTGCTGGGGAAAGGTTTCTCTCTGAGCTGGCAATATTTGGGGAAGGCATCACCTACAAAGAATCTGGTTATATTTAAGTAAGTCAAGGACGTGTACTGACCCATGGAGAAGGAACTGAAGCATTAGACACAACTCTGACCAGAAAGGGTTAATAAGGATATAGTCTGCTGAGTAAGAGAGGATTCTACATACATTTATTTCCATTTATTGATCTGACCTGATGTCCAAACCACACCAGCGGCTCTAGAGAGGTTTGATCAGTGCCCTTTGTGCACACCCCAGAGCCACTGCTGACCACACTTACAGAACATCCCCAAACATCCCCAAACAGTGTCTGAGCAGCAGAAAGGGCTGGGCTGCTGGGACACCAATCCTACAGGAGAACAAGGCAGTCTGTACCTGACTCTGTCACCTTCCGCAGGCAGCTCAGCGCCCCGTTGAGCCTGGAGCACTCCTCATCTCTGGCCCCACATCTCTTCATTGTTTCTTTCACCTTGGACTCATTCATTTCTAGTAAGGCATCCAGGGTCAGCTCCTCTGGTATTCTCTGCAGGAAAACAAGACAAGACCCTTTATGTTACTCTCTGTGCATAAATAAGAGTGTCACCTGTTGTGGCACTGTGTCACTGCCTGGGCTGACTCACGGTTCATCCTTTTGGCAGGGCCAGCAGTGCCCACAGCTGCTCTTTCCCCTGGGGTGTGAGTGTGCTCTGCACCTCCAGGACTGGTCATTCTCTGCTATTCCACTTAGGATTACAGGGCATTAAAATATTAGTCTCCCCTTGTGGAAAAGTTTTGCAAAGCTACTAATGAAACTGAACTTTTTCATTAAAAATAGAGTCAGAAATAAAACAGGTCTAAAACCTGAAAAAGTGTCAGATAAGGATGTTTGGCTTTTCAGTACTGAACTGAACAGCAGAAACAGTGAGGAAAATTACTTCTTTATTTGAACAAAAAAGAAACGTTTAGACAAAGATAGTGGCCTCCTCCTCCAGCAGTTTTTCCTTCATCAGAGAACCAGCCTTACCCGTATCCTGCCTGGAGAGATATCTGTGCAGGACTCCTTCTACATCTTAATACACCAAAGCCCCACAGTGATAAGGTTCAGATTGGGCAGTCACAAAGATACAAGAGCCTGGAAAGCACAAAACGATCTGGTATTTCCTGACACAGAACTGAGCTGTGTCTCTCTCTCCTCCCCCATTCAAATGTTTCCAGTGTAAGTCTGCATCAATTGTGGTTAATAAACAAAACCAGGATACTTAGCCCAGATACCCAGGAATTTCCCTGAAAAGTTCTGCCTAAACAAACCTCCCTGTTGCCTATTCTCACAATGAGATCACGAATTTCACAATATTTGGCCTTTATCCTAAAGTTTCAACTCCTGGAATCAAGCTATATAAAAGGCTTTGAACTTTATTTGAAGGGGAAACTCAAAAGTGTGTTTCAGTGCTTGGTGAAACAAAAAGCTTGAAATCCTCTAGTCCTTAAACCCCACTTCCGACTCAGATGCAAACGTGAATGTGTTGAATGTCCTTTAACAATTGCATCTTTCTTAACCCAGACTCTTGCTTGGAGAGCTGACTGTGAGCTGTGTCACAGCAGGACTGTGAGCTGTGACAGAGCTCAACAGCCCCAACCTTTGGAGCTCCGTAGGTGGCAACACAAAGAGTTTCCAATTTTAGTAACTGTGACATGGAGCAAAGAAAAGGAATACATGAAGAAAGGACACAAGTCTAAGAAACATATCCTGCATCTTATGTGACATGCCCTGAACTGGATGAAACACACAACACAGCTGACTCAAGGGGAGGCCAGGAATTTAAATGAGCAGGAAGCACAAAGCAGGACTAGAGCAGAGCCACAGTTCAATGAAGTTTGGGTAGATTCTCTTTTTTTTCTTTTTTTTTTTTTTCCTGTAACTAATCTTTGCAGAGTAATAAAAGCACAGACATCCCAACTGATGCTGGCTATTATTCATTTTTTCTGCACATCTGCACCACCATGATGCAAGAATAAGACTGCCCCCAAAAGCTTGCTCCTGAATGACTTGGATAAAATTCAGAAGGAACAGAGACAGTGCAAAAATCTACCTCCTGGGATTCCTGCCCTGCTATCACCTTCCAAAAAACAAAACTCCCAGGGCCCCAGATGCTCAGAGCTGGACCTGTAATATGTTTCCACAACTCCAACACCCCAGCAAAAAGACAGCAGAGTTTGCTGAGCTCACACAGAGCCCCAGCTGGGCTGGGCTGGTAACACCAGAATTGCACCAAGTCTCTCACGGTCAGTCCTTTCCCCAGCAGCCCCTGAATTCCTCTCCCTGGCAGCTCACAGAGGCAGCTTTGTTCTGCCATGCAGGACCAGGGCCTCAGGGCACACCAGCACTCTAAAGGAGACAGGGGCAAACAGGGATCAAAGTTTAGCAGGACATGGAGACAGCTTTTTACCCCAGCCCAGGTGCTCCTGGAGCAGGGAAGCCAATGGTGCCCTGTTAAGCACAAGGAAAAGTCAATGTCTTGCATTTAAATTAAAAACATTTATCCTATTTCATCCTGTTACATGGGGTTAGAGTAAGTGGGATTACAGTGATGCTGTTTTTGAATTCTCTTGAAACATTTCCTCACTCTCACATTCCCCCCTAAGAAAACAACCCAGACAACGTAGCCCTTGCTGTAGGCGGGAGCATCATTCCAGATCCCAGCAGGAGCTCCCCAGTCCCATCACCCAGGATCCCCTCACTCCCAAGTTTTCCTGCACACACATAATCAGGAACTTATCAGAGCTGTTAGTGAGTGAGCTGGTACAGTGGAAGAAACCAAGGTTTCCTTGGGAGAGCAGAGCTTTCCCACCACAGCCAGTGGTGGCTGGAACGCAGGCCCAGCTGGGGTGGGACTGGTGGCAGCACTGCTGGGGATCTGGTTTCTCCAATGCTTGTTCTGGGGCAAGAACCAAGCTTCAAAGCTGGATCAAGGATTCAAACCTTCCAGGTTGCAGAGAAAACAATTTTTTTAATAAGATGCCACGCAATTGAGCTCTTTAGAAGTGTCAGGGCACTCTTCCTTTGCCTCATATCCTTTTGTAGGACACAGTGTTTCTCTGCCCAGAGCTGAGTGGTCAGTGATGGTCCCCACAAGGCCCAGCTCACTCTCACACAGACCCTGCCCGAGGGGCTGCACCCACACACAAAGCCCAAGCTCCTCTCCTGCTCAGGAGTTTAAGAAAGACAGAACAGCAAGTTGTAGGAAAAGTAGAAAGTACAGAAAAGGAGATTATATTTAAACAATCCCAGTGACCTTGAGCTGGGAGAGCTCAGACTTTGTGAACCTGCTGCCAGCCCCCATGACACGCGACAAAAGAAATAAGCCTTCAAAGAGGGGGAGGGAGGGGAAGTAAGAGGCTTTCTTTAAACAGCCACTCATGTGCTGCACATATGTGGTGGCTTAATATAAAACTGGTCAACCTGATCCCTGTAAGATTGGCCTGCTCTGCCTTGGCTGTGTGTCACCCCGCAGGCAGTGTGACAGTGAGGAGGGTCACTAGTTCAGGGTGGCTCTCAAACAGGTTCTGCTGCCCTGGCTCAGCTGTTGTGGGGGGAGAAGGGCCCCTGCTCAGGGGAATGTGGAGGGCTCTGGGCCCTTGCACAGGGGTCACTCCCTCTCTTCTCCACTGAGGGAGAGAAATGTGGGTCCAGCTGACCTCTCTTTACCTGTTTCTTCAGTAGGTGCTGAGGCTTTTTTAAAAAAACAGCTTTAAAATGCAGATTAAAGGCTTGCGTTAGGACCAAGCTCAACACCACCTCCCTGGGCACACCTTGTCTTGACAGGGAGAGCTACAAGATATTCAGACAGTGCTCTACTAATAAGGTCAGATTTAAAAACTGAGAGAAAAAGCAGGAAAAGACAGAATCTGCTTTCAATCTTCAGCACCTCGTAACTGTCAGCAAAATCTAAAGCCTAACCATGCACTGCTCAGCAGAAGGGATGCTAAAAAGTCCAAAGCAGGAAATTATTCCTCCCTACTACAGGTAAGAGGACTTTTCCCTAAAGCCCTCCTGCTTATCAGACACAGACTGCACTTCATGGTGCACATGTCTCAAGAGAGAAAAGTGAGTGCCAGTGCATCCAAGGAGCCATCCAAGGGTCAGTCTCTATTAGTTAGGGTGAAGAGTTCACAACAGTCCTTAATCTTGTCTGGTGTCCAACTTAAATCCCTGAAACATGGCAAAAATGCTGGTATCTGACACAGTGGAGGGGTTATTTTTGGTAAAGATTCCACCCTGCAGATAAGCCTACGTGGCTAATGCTGCTGCAGGCACTCTGCAGAATCAGCCTGACCTGCTCCTCGACCCAGTAGCCACAGCTCTTCCTGTAGAGCTGGACAGTTGTCAAGGCCCCAAATGCCTCCTCTTAAATCAATACATTCCCTCTCCAATCATCGTCCTGTGAAGCAGCAGATGCTACAAGAGAAAGCCCATTACATAAGGTGCTTAAATTCCCACTGATAGCTCTAAGCAAAGAATGTAAGGATGCTCTTAAGAACATCTTGTGCCTGCTAGTTGTTATTTTGCACTGTGTTTTTGGTGCCCAGCAATGAAGGTACTGAAAAATTGCTGTATTATTAAATTCCTGGAGATTTTACGGGCATTCTGGAAAGCCTCTCACTTCAAATTTCCAGCTTGCATTAAGCTGTGAGCATAAACAGGCCATGGTTTCACCTAACATCACCCTCCTCACTGTTCCACCTCGCAGCAGAGGCTGGAGAGGAGCTGGCAGGCTCAGGGCATTCTGTCCAGCTGGCTCTGGGGACAGGAGAGCTGCTGTCACTGCTCTTCTGTGGCAGACAGGTGTAGCAGTTGCAGATCCCTCAGGCTGACCTGAAGCCATGAAGGGTTCACAGTGCCCAAGACCCCTGGTAGTGGTAGAAACTATTTCCCAAGAGCTGTTTTACACTGGTCAGGGGCCTTCAGCTGGAACAGTGAAGGAATTTTAGCTCAAGGAAGCCTGCAGGACAGAGTTACATTTGCATACACACAATTAGCACATCCAGGATCTCGGGTATCTGGTGGGGCAGCCAGAGCTCCTGCTGCCAGACCCATGGAAATCCCCAACAAACAGCCACAGTGCTCATGGCCTGTTCATGCAGATATGCTGACAGAAAAAGATGAGAGGATACAGCTGTGGAAACCTGATAGGCATAGGCAGATCTGCCTCTTCTATCCCCTATCCAAAGGATGCAGTGACAAAAACCCCTCACAGCTCCTCCAGTGACAGATCTGCCACAGGCTGGGCCACCCTGAGCATTCAGAACCCTGTGCCATGGCTCACAGCAGCAGCCCCAGGCCCAGGCTCACCCTGGACAGGAGCATTTTCACGGGGCAGTACCAGGCTCTTGGGAGACAACTCCTGCTCAAGGCACCAGCCCTTCCTGCTCTGCTCCCAGGCCCAGCACTGCCCCTGCCTCGCTCAGCTCTGCAGGTCTTTGGCATCAGTGCTGACCAGGGATGGGCTCTTGAGGCAGGCAGGAGGTATGCCAGGACAGGGGACAAGGGTACAACTGGGACTCAAATCCATTCCCAAAAGGAACAGGCACAAAGCAGCACCACAGCCCTGTTCCACCTGCTCCCAGTCTCCCTGGTGGGGTCAGCAGAGCCCGGGGCAGGATGTGCCCCTCCCTGTGCCTGACCCCACTCTAAAAACAGCTTTCCAAGCTTGACTGACTGGCACCCCTGCTCCACAGCCAGCAGGGCTGGCCCAGACATGCTTCAGAAGATGGTAAGAAGATGATTCTGTTCTTAAGTTAGTTTCTAAGACAGTGACAAGTTACATGTGGAACAAATACAATAGTTATGTTTCTCGGAAGCACAAGGATAAAGGCAGAGAAAATTGCTTTCTGTGCTGAAGAAAATAAGCCAATAGAATTTTTTTTAATCTCTTCTATTTGGTAGACATGCTCCAAGCTCAGAACCCAGTAAATAGCTCTGCAAAACACTTCCCTTATCAGCTCAAGAGAGAGACAGCACTCTGTTCTTACCTTCCTTCCCTCCCACTCCCCTCCCAATTCCTGACTCCAACTCCCAAGGCAAGCAGGACAATCCAGATCAATGTATTTTTCTAGGAACCATTTTCAGAGCAACTTTTATCCACTTGAGATGACTACATAGCATAAACACACCTTCTTTAAGGCTCCTTGCCCTGTATTTTCTAGATCTCAGTTCAAGTACCTCTTTGCTCACTTTCAATCCACCATATTTAACCATTTATACATAGCTTTTGGTATTAAACTACACATAAAATCGGTCTCTAGAATTAATCAACCTCTAGAACTCCTAAGCAAAAACAAGGACTCCACCATTCCCTAGAAAAATACTTAAAAACCAAGTCACAGCACACCACACTAGCCCAGCTCCAAAGCAGAGCCTGATAAAAATTTTCTATGACAAAAATCTGTCTGGCAACCGATGAGGGGGAACAGTAACAAAGCCACAGAAATAGCACAGGTTGGGGTGGGGGCTCCGAGCTTCCTGACCCCTCGGCACTGTGTAATCCCAGGGAACAAACAGGATCCCAGGCTGGGGGCTGGCAGTGCCCACCTACCTGCAGGCCCTCGAGGTGGGCACAGCCCAGCCCTCGCACCCGGCGCAGCGTCACTGGCTCGTCCCCGCTCTCGGCAGCTTTAGCCGTGGCCCAGCGCCACAGACACTGCATTGTCACTGCTCTGATCTCCTCCACAGCTACAGCCTTTTACAAGCAGTCATTATTCTCCTTTTAAATATAGGTTTTCAAAGAAATAAAGGAGCCCGGCAATTATAATCGCCGGAGCTTTCGAGCTTCAAAATGTCTAGAGCAAGTCACTGAGCAAAAAATAGTCTTCACTCAGGAGCAGAGGAGTCAGCAGATACTCTAAATTGGAGCTGCTGCTCTATTTCTGACAGGAGAGCCTGGGAGCTTCTGTGCTTCCCTGCATGGCAGCTTTATTTGGGAGAGGACTGGGGGGAGCGAGGGGAGGGGAGGGGAGACAGAGAAACAGAGCATTGTTCCTCTCACCGCTCAGCTAAAGAACTCCTGCTATTAGGCTGCTTTTCAACCGTGTTATGTCACAGATTAGCACAGTCTTGAAAATCCCTCCAGCAGCACTAGAAATGCAGAGGGAATCAGAACCATTTAAAAAGGCAAAAACCCCACGAACTCGGGCCTTTCTCCTGATTTGTCCCTGACAAGCAGCAAGCACAGAGAGCCCTCTACTGCACCTCCTCCTGTGCCAGACCTGCTGTTCTGTTCAGCTCTCAGAGGTGCCCAGGGCAGGGCTCTTCTGAGACTCCACAGGTACTTGGCAACCTCTCCAACTAGTTTCAGAGCCTAAAAGGCACAAGAAGAGTGGGCTGTGTGCCATGTGAACACACTGTGACACTTGTGCAGTTTTCCTTCTCTCTGCACCATTTTCTGGAAGCCTTAGGAAGAAAACCCAGCCTGGCTATTTCCATTTTACAGCAAACTAACAGTATCTGAGAGATGGGAAGCTGCTCCCAGTAGCACAGAGCCAGAACCACTCAAGGGTCCCCATTTTCACAGCGGGATCTGCTCAACCCTGTCTGCAAAGGCTCCTCCCCATCCTGTCACAGGCAGTGTGCACGAAGCAGGACACCACTCCAGATTTTGTAATACCTAACCTATTAAAGCTCCTTCTGTCAGTGATTTCCATTTTGAAAGCTTACAGCTGAGGTGCAGTTCAACATGCTGCATGAAATCTAAAGAGCAGGAATGATCCCATGATACCTGAGACATTTCTGGAAGGTAACTCATCCCAGACAGTTCTCAGCTCTGTGCTGATGTCAGTGTCCAACACCAACAGTGGCTGCACAGCTATTTTCTGAGCAGTGAAATAACAGGACCCAAAAAAAAAAATCACTGCAAGAGTAGAGCACTTAGTTAGTTTATTAGCCCAGCAATTTCCACTCCCCCAGCTCACAGCCTGTTCCAGCATGCCTACTCAGAAATTATTTTAATGACCCACAGGGTGTTGCAGTTCTGCTGTCCAGCTGATACAAGTGCTACAGGAGCTGCCACAGCTGCATGAAATGGATGCAGAACCCTTAAAAGATACATTTGGAATCCCAGAGGAATTTCAGCGCTTTATACACTTCTTACAGTTCTGTCCCAACAGGAACAGAGTTCATTCAATTGGACACTGCTTGGGAAGGGGCAGCAAGAGAGCACAAATCAAAATAAGAAAGATCTGGAAAATTCTTTCTGCCTTAGACCAAACCCGAATTTGTTCACCCCTTTTAGTGATCACACATGGAGAAGGGCAGTCTGAACCCTTTCTGCTCCCTGAATCAGCAAGATGTGGCAGATTTGAACTGTCCACCTCCCTTCTTGCTTTTCTTCACCTCTCCCCTGCCCCCCCTCCGTTCTGTAGGCATCACAAAGGATTTATAAAAGAGCTACAAAGACATTCTTTTAGACTCAGGCAATTCCAGTAACCTTAGAAACCAACACTAGCTGGGAGCCTGGCAGTTTGGCCACAGCAACAGGCTGCTTTTGTCCTCTCATTGTCACTGCTGCACCTTTGGCTGTGCCACCCAAAACCTCGCTGGGCTGGAAGGCAACACCAGCATCACATTCAAAATGAACAGTAGGAAATAAAAGGAACAACTTGGTCCTGAACCCATCCTATTTCACCAGAGACCACTTAGTTACATCAGAACCAAGCCAGAATAACTTCCATGGAAATCTGTGGAATTTTTCACCCAGGCAGATTCCTGCTGAGGTCAAAGAAAAATTTTTGGTTGTTTAATGATCAAAGGAAACCGAATGAGAACATTGTGACCTGGCCTGCAGAGGCACAAACGGGAAAAAGAATAGAAAAAGCCTTTTCTGCCTTGTTTAGCTGTCAGAGGACTGAGCTCTATGTGTGTGAGACTGTAACAATGGTCCTGTTTTGGCCAATGCTGGCCACAGAAGGCAGTGAGCACAGTACTGTTAGTACAGAAAAGGTAGTGAGTGCTGAAGTCCTGGCGTGGCTGTCAGAGCCAGCAGGCAGCTGGGAATGCCCCGAGGGGACAGGAGGGCTCTGTGAGGGCCCCATCCTTACCTGCACCACCTCCTTCCTGACGTTGACGATGTCCAGCCAGTCGTTGAAGCGGGGGTAGCTGTTGAGCTCGGCCGTGCGGTCGCTCAGGGGCACGCTCAGCTTGCACTGCCGCTGCCGGTGGATGTAGTCGATCAGCTTCACCTGTGGGAGCCACAAAGCAAACTCTGAGCTCCCCTGGCACGGCCTGACCCTTCCCGGGCTGTGTCTGCCTTGTGAGCAGGGCTCTCTCATGACACAGCAGTGACATCCTCCTAGGAGCTCCCAGGGAAATCCGTGTGGCACATTTCCCCCACACTGAGCGTCTTTGGCATTTCAGCAGAGTGCAGGACCTGCTCTAAACCCCCACCAACAGCAGTTCTGAGGCAGGAATAGCCAAAAGTACCCAAAGACTCTTGAGGCTTCTTATCTGATGGGCATTTCTATTACAAAATCAACATTAAAAGCAGCTAACTCAAAAGAACAAAAATTGAGGCAGTTGGACTAGATGCATGCTGCACATCTTCTATTCCAAAGTTTTATTCCAAAGCTTTTATCACCTGACCATCTCATGGCAAATGGACTACAGAGAAGTCTTCACTTCAGGCACAAAAGAATGAAACAGCAAAAAGGAGTATTATTTGTGCCTTGTATTTGCTTATCAAAAAGAAAATATTCTCCAAAGATTGCTCACTGTGTCACACATTCCCATGAGGCAGGCTTAAGCTTCAAAACCTTCCTAACAAAACAATGCCTCAAAGCAAGTTAGCTGATCCATGATTTATAAATCAAAACTTGTTCTTAGTCAACAAATTTTAGCATTTGGGACATGATCAGACTGAAAATGTAAAAGAAAAAACAAACATGGATTCTTTGACCATTATTATGTGTCTCCCCTTACAGTTTAAGTGCTTTCCTATGAAGTTGGTTGAGAGTATGTTTTATGAGCAATCTATTCCTTACAACTGTCAGGGATAACAAGTTTTTCTCTGCCCACATACTGAATTCTGACAGCAGTGCCATGCAGTTAGAGATTCATCAAAAAGTGTGTGACTACCGAAGCGATTCCAATTCCTGCAATGCCCAGAGCAATGCAAAGCACTGCCATTCCCAGGAGAGGCAACCCAGGACTGCCTTGTCCTAGAAACTCAGCCATCCCTTTGCATCCTCACTCTGACCTGCTGTAACCAGAGGAGCCTTTTCACCACAACTTCCCAACAGGGCTTTGGGAACACCAGACCTACAAGGAACTGGAAATCCCAATCTCTCGTTCTCAGTACCTCTTTTTATACGAAGGGGCTGACAGCACTTCCTTTTTTCCACCCCTTGTCTGCTTCCTCTGGCCAGAGCAGGGCAGGGCACGGAGGGACTGGCCGTGGGCTCAGCTCAGCAGGGCAGGCTGGGATGAGTAGATGGGCAAGGGCCCCTCAGGACAGACAGAAAGAAGAGGCTGCAGGAAGTTTGTAGACTCAACAGCCCCCAGTATGCCAAAAATCAGCCTACACAAATGAAAAACAGCTTCCCAACTGTGCAATAGCTGTGTCATGGAAAAGAGAAGGAAGAGAGAAATGACCCAAAGCCTGTCTCTTTCCAGAGGCCACTCGAGGGAAGGGCCAATGACGACATGTGTTCTGATACACAACCACAACACTCAGCCCCAGGCACACAGCTCAGCGTGTTTGTGAGCCCTGTGTGTGGAATTCCCAGGGCACTGAGGGATGTTCCTGCTGCTGCCCCCGGCTCACCTCACCCTTCCCCATTCCTGGGCACGCCTCAGGGCTGCTGAGCACCTAGGGACAGAGGCAAGATTGCACAGTGATTTTGGAACTGATGGGTCTGTGTGTAAAGCAGCAGCTCAGCTCTGCAGTCTGACTGTAATCTGTTATTTTAGTGTAGGATCTCCCATCAGGCAAGATTTATTTTTCCTGGAAGAAGGATGAGCTATCAGCATACTGTATAAAGCCAGAGCTCCACGCTCAGTTATATGGAACACTAATTACAGGCAAATGCCCTAAAAGCAGCACATGATCCAGAATAAAGCAGGGAACTACAGGCAATGGAGGTATCAGAATCTGTTCCAAAAACCACAGTGGAAGGAAAGGAGGGCTATTTATAAATGAAAAATCACAAATTATGTCAAAGAAACGCTACAGAAAGCGTGTGGCCCGCGTTCTCCAGTCCCAGTGTGCAGTGTCACGAGGACAGCACGCTGCTCGGGGCAGGATGTTGCTGAGGGACAGACACTGCCTGTGCACTGCTCACAGAAATTCTCCCGGCCAACCTCAGAGTAACACCAGAAGCATCACATGAGTGAGAGCACAGAGCTGGGCTGCACTCCTGGCACAAATGCACTCAGCCCTCCCCTTTTCTCCCTGCAGGAGCTCCCTGGAGCAGCCACCGGCCTCAGCTCTTCTGGTACTGCTTAAAAAAATACTGGTTCAAGTATTTCCCCTTCCCAAGCATCATCCATAGCATGAACTCCTAAAGCACACTGCTGGGAGGGACTCTGTGCAGCACGGATTTCAGTGTCAAACTTTTCTTCTTTGTTGGAACGTAATGAATTCTCCAAAATGGAGAAGCACTCTGGCAGTGCAGGTCTGAGTGTCTCAGAGGGCCAAGGCTGGTTTTTCCCGGAGAACTCCTTCGCATTTGCTCCTCAAGTCCAAATTTGTTTTCCCCTAGTCCTATAAATAGTGTGTTTGCATTCTCTTCCCAGCCTACATGCACCACGCTTCTCCCCTAGGATGAATTTCATTTTGTTGTTTCCTGCCCAGACTTTTTACTAAACTACATGGTTTGGCTTTAATAGCTGAGCTGTTGCAAAACCCTTTTCTGAGAATATAATAAAATTTCTGGGTTCAGTGACGCACATAAAAAACCCACAACCAGCACACAGGTCTCCAACCACAAACTAGACTGCTAGATAAAGCCAATAGTAGCTACTCACTGCCTGCTTGCTAAATGGCACGTCCTACTCATCACAAATGGCAAACCCCACACCACAGGCAGCAATATCCCAACTGCCCTGAACCCACAGAGATGGGAAAGGACAAGAGCAGAGACAGGAAAGGGAGCAGCTGGAGCAAATCCCTGATTCCAGGGCAGAGCTCTGGTGCAGTTGATGGTCAGGACACCAGGTCTCATTGCTCTGAGAGGGGCACACACTCCCAGGTGCTCCTGGATGCACCTTCATCTCCTTTAAAAGATCCTTTGAAAGATCCCTTTACAGCACAGATGAGAAGCAAGTCCAAGAAGTTCAGGAGAAAACTGCCAAGCTTGTACTTTTTTATTTATTTCTGCAAAATAAACAGCAGATCTCTTGAGACACAAGTCTGCCATATCCATGACCTCCAGCCAACAGTTGGGATTTTAGAGGACAATAAACAAAAAGCAAATGCCCTTGTTGAAAAACAAGCTTTCCAGCTGCACTTCTGCAGGCATGGCACAGGAAAGCATCTGTAAAACCAGATCACTGACACTGGAGTGCAGAATTCAGGTGATACTACAAGGAAGAGCTGGAAGAATTCTGTTATCAAACAAGTATTTCTGACCTCTAGTTAACTGATCAGAAATCACATTCTAACCTCTTCATTTCTCAGAGAATGTTAATAGTTATAGTGTCTAACCAGAGAAATCAAATGTCAAGGATTTGGGGGTCAACTGTCCCCAGGCTCTTGCTGATTATGTTTTATTCATGTTTAGAAAAGTGGCATCTTGTTCCAGAGTCACTAAAAGGCATTAAACTTAGACTTATTGCAGCTTCTGCACTTGGTCAAAATCCAGTCTGAATTCAATGCACTTGATCCAAATAAAAGGAGTAAAGGCTGGAAGACTCCCCATTTTTCTGAAGCCTTCAGTGGCTTAGTCTCATGCTTTTAATCTGCATATCTTGGAATACCCTATAAATGCAGCAAAAATAGTAATTTTCAATTTACCAAAAAAATAAAACGGGAAACTATGGCACAGAATGGAAATTATAAATTAAACAACTTGGGGACAGGCAGAGGGACACTGCTATACTAAAGTGCCAGCCAAGATTTCTGCAGAATATCAACAGTTGGAGACCAAGTTTGATTCAATCATACGTTTCACAACCAAATGCCATGTTTTCACACTTTAACAAAACCTATAATCTGCTCAGTGAAGCCTGCAACTTCTCTTGTTGACTTGAAACATATGCAATGTTTAGAAGAGGAGTTTTGCAATACCCAAAACAAACAACTGTCATGATTTAATGAACAAATCAAGCACACGGTCAGAAGCAGATCCTATTGCTCCTGTGCCCAGAGATGAAATCGCAGGGAGCCTGGCAGCACTGGAGGAGACAATAAATATGAGCTTACACCGAAACTTCCAGGGCTACAACCAAGTCCTGCCCTGCAATTTACCCAGCTGCTGGCTGAGACTCTGAAAGGATCAGATCAATGTATGGCTCTTGCATGTGGTTAAGAGAAATGCAAATCATCTATCTTGCCTCAGACAGGAATTAATCTGGAAGGAACTCCTCTATCAACCTCCTGCCAAGAACCAGCCCAGAGGGCAGGGAGCACTCTCTGAAGCAGCCCAGCAGCTCCTGGTGCAGCAGGACACTGCACTGGCCAGATCAGGATCAGAGCATGGGGGAGGTTCTGCATTTCTGCCTCCTCAAACAGAAGGCCAAACTTCTGAACTGGAGTTTATCTGCACGGGGCACTGGGGAAAGTCAGATGAGTCATCTGAAGGCATCCAGTGAAAGTGGATTCACTTCACACCTTTAGCTGACTCTTACCTATTTTCTCCCAGTCCCATTTTACACACAAACCCTATGTCAGACCAAAAAAACCTCCTAGGCCACCTGAGCACTGAAAGGAACATAAAAAGGTCAGAATTGGAGTTGCCAAATTTGTCTCTGAAGTCATGCTCAGCAACCATGTGAGAAACTGATAAAGATCTCAGCAGCTGCTGGGAGAGCAGCAGCATGTGAGGACACTGCAGGGCACTTTCTCCAAGTCATCCAGTTTAAAGTGAAAAAAGGGTGCAGCAGGAAGGGAAAGACCCAGGATGTCTTTAGGATGTCACTGTTACACAGCACAGGCAGAGCTGGGGCAGAGCCTGGGCTCTGGAGAGCTCAGACAGGCCCTGTGCAGGTGCCCAGACAAGGAACCAACCCCTCCCCACGAGAGCCACCCCCATCAAGGGCTGTCTCAGAAACGGCCCCCAAAGCAGCCCTGCCCCTGGGGGCTTTGGAGGGAGGAGCACAACAGAGATAACAAGTCCCCCAGATCCCACACTAACCGTGTGGAAATGGCAATCTGGTGGAAATGGCAAACACAGAAGAGGTACAAGTGCTGGCTGGGTTCTCCAGCTGGGACTGAAATGCAGCAATGCTGAGCATTCCTCAAAAGCAGGAATCAAGGCAGCCTCGGGTGTGATCAGAGTGCTGTTGAGCCTGAACACTGGTGTGGGGCCAGGGATACACCAGGACAAGTGTCAGAGGAGGGGACAGAATAAGGCAGAGGAGTCATTGCACAGAAACAGTGCCCAGGTTTTCCCAGGAGCAGGCAATGGGGGATCACAGGACACAGCTCTGGGCTCAGCTCTGCCAGGGATGTGCAGGCACAGCACAGGCCTCTCTGGCTGTGCAGCCAGCCATCCAAAGCAGTTCTACTCCAGTGTGAGGGTCTGCAGGGCCCTTCAGCTGACAACAACCCAAGCCTGTGTGCGCTGAGCTGCTCCTCTGTGAACTCAAGCTCTCAGCAGCTGACTCATCTGAATGCCCCCAGCTATCTGGATGGTTATCAGCATCTGATCACAGCGTCACCAGCACCAACTGCAGCCTCAGAAAGTCTCATTTCCTCGTTGTGCCTGTAGGTATAAAGATACCTGACAACAGTGTGAAGTGTTCCCTTTTCAGTACAGGGAGACTTGAACCACTGCCTGGTTTTGACTGGTTTAGAACCAAATCTGCTTGCTTGAACTGAAGAGAGTGGATCTGTACCCTTTCCACATGACATATGCTCAACTTGCAGTGAAATCTGATCCAAACCTGTTCATAGAACACTTCGTTCAGCCACAGAGAAAACCATCCTTCCCATCTGTGCTTCCATTAGGAACAGTCACATAATGCTGGATTCAGCTGGAGTCTCACAACCTCACCAACCTCCAAACTATCTTGAGATCAGCATGAAATTCCAACAGCTCTTTCCAAGGAAAGCACAGGATCTGCACAGGAGCAAAATTCACAACCCAAAGGAAGAGGAACAAAAACATTTCATTTCAAGGAATTATTTGTAGCCTAAAAAATCAGGTCACACATGGCTTTGCCCTCAAAACCAACAGAACTGAAGCTACTAAAGGATGATATTGTGACCTGTATTTTCACCAGCCATGCATGGTAAAATGGGTATCAGACAAAATATTACAGAGAAATATCTGGCAGCAAAGTCATTTGCTTTATTTAAGGTGGCATCTGAGGCAAAAAAGGGGCTCACACGTCAGACTCTGACCTGCAGCCTGTGGAATTCACATTCTCTACTTGAAGCCAGCTGACTCATTCAGCAAGAAGCTTGGCAGTGAGCAGAACACCTGTCCAGAATGCGAGGCCTGGTTTCTGTGTTTTTAGCTGTGCTGTTGCTCATTTGGGTGCATTTCCTACCCACCTCTGCAGTGATCACACAGCTGCAGCCACAGGCACCAGGTCTGTAGGTAACTGCTGTGCTGGGCCACAGGCACAATGCCCTGGACCAAGACTGGCTGCAGAACATTGCAGTGCCACTGCTTTGAATGCCACAGACACCTCAGGAATATCAATAGACTCGAAGGACCCCATGCAGCAGCACCTTGTTAAAAATAAGAGGAAGAAGGATTAAAAATAATTCACACAAAGTGAAGGAGCAGCTCTGAAAAGGGGCCATGAAAGCTCTCTGAGTGCTCTGCTCTAACCAGAGGCTCCCAGCAGCAGGGACAATGAAAAGCAGAGGGTGTCAGAAGGATGCCAGGGATGTTGGAATCCCCTGGGTGGCAGTTCCACCATGGAGCCCCAGTGCCAGCCCTGCTGCTCCTGCAGGATCTGCCTGTGCCACTGAGAGACTTTGGGCTTGCTTGTAACAGAAAAGGAAATAGTTTCTCAATGCATTGCTAAACAAACCCTGCAAAACAGGACCCAGCACAAGGCAGCAGGAAAATGTGCAGGCAAGGTGTGCTGGGGGGAGAAGCCTTAGGAGAAACTGGTAAATACAAGCACAGAGAGGTAGAGGGCTCTGGAGACACGGAACACCAGATGGATGGATTTTCCTTTGAACCCTCAGTCATGCCTGAGGCTGACACAATAGCCACTGCCCAAACACTACAGTATGTTATTTCTGCTTTGTCAAATGATGCAGACAGCATCATTTCTGGGTCACTTGGAGGCCACATACCATTCCTTTTCTTCTCCCCTCTTCTCTTTTTCACAATCCCAGTGACTGAGGCTGTAAAGACTCAGTTGAGGCCTTCCCAGCTAAGAGTGGGAGGATGAAACTACACAATCAAGTAGTTCCCTGAGCCTCATAACATAATTCTCTTCAAAGATTTCATCCCAGCGAGGCATCTGAGCCTAATGCAGCTACAGGAACAGTCCTCTGCCTCAAGATCAGAGATTTCACACCCACTGAACACCAAAAATGAAAGCTCCCCCCCTCCTTTGCCACCCGAGGACACACAAGTGTAACAGAATGACTGAGAGCCCTCTGCAAGACTAAGAACTGTAGTTGCCATTTGCTGAGCACAGCCCTGCTGCTGCCACAGCAGATCTGCAGCTCTGCTCCTCTCAGCTCACAGCTCTCCAGCACCCGGCGAGCTTTCTCACCTCATCCAAGTTCACCAGGCTTAGCTGTGGTTCCACAGGGAGCACAGCAACCTCCTCCTGCCCCAGGGCTGTCCTGAAGGGTACTGTCACCTCACACTGCCCTGCAGACCTGCTCAGCTTTCCCATCCCTCAGGGAGTTGGTGCCTGGCCACTGAGCAGGCTGATGGATTTACCTGCTGTGAACACCACACAGGCTGCTCAAAGTACTGCAGGGAAACAAGTACCTGACCAACGCTATGAGGCAAATGCAGCCCAAATATAACACTAATACTCTGCCTCTCTCTATAATTATTCACTATCTGGGCACTGGATCTCTGCTCCCATTAACAATTACCCCCCACCCCCTGTGGGCTTTCCAGGGACTGCAGTGACGGGGAGAACGACTATGGAAGGCTCAGAATCTGAACAGGAAGCACCAGGCCATGCTTTGGGCACAGGAGTTGTGTTACAGCCCATGGATCTCTCTGTAAAATTCAAAACTTAAAAGTGCCGTTAAAGAGAATATCCTCCATAGTTTTTATGATGGCACTAATCATTCTCACACATTTCTGAATGGACTCTCAGGTGTATTTGATTGATGGTGCAGGAAGTGGAAATAAAGACACCAACAAGCTGTGCATGTGTAAACTTAGAGCCTAAATAAAGGAGAGTTTACAGCAGACAATATAAGGCCAGACATTTCCTTCATCAAGGTCAGGAAGAGAATGACTAATTGTAGGTCCTCGTCATATTCCTGCACTTCCCTTTCCTCACTGCAAGCCTCATTCTGCAGGTCCTGAGCACCCCGAGCTGGCACAGACAGTGAGCTCCAAGGGGAACACCCTGGATGAGGCCTGAGCACTCCCCAGGACAGAACTGAGAGGTCCTGGAAGGAACCAAAGCTCCTTCAATGGAGCATTTTACTGCCCAGGATATTGTCCCTAATCCCAAAGGCTTCTTCCCATTCTTTTTCCCCTTGCCTTCTTGACCATCTCCCTTTTGTCTTACACATTTCTTTTTCTGCAGCCTCAATAGAATACAAGCACAGACCTCCAGTCTCCACCATTCCCGGCACTGGCTGGGGAATGAGACAGATTAGCAGTTTGTTTTCAGGCTTATTAGCAGACCAAGGGAAGGGAACAAAACACAACAAAATCAAATCCTGCTTGTTTGACTCAATTATTCGAGCCCTTCCAGAGTTCCACCTTCCCCTCCTCTGTGGCACACAGAGCTCCCCAGATTGCTGCTGTGCTGGGCTTTGGGGAGGAGGTTTACACAGAAAAGTGTTAAATCTCTGTAGGAGCAGGCTGCAGGCCTTGGAACTGAAGACGTTCTGTCTCTGCTCCCTGGGAAATCTCAGCTAAGGAACTGCATTCTCTGAAATGCTCCCAATTATTGGGTTTCTGCTAGAAAGAATTGAGCTATTTTGGCAAGGACTGGGGTCACATTTCTCTTTTCACATACACTGAGTGAGAAAGCTGCCATGGCTCACTGCTCACATTTTGTTTTTCAAAAAATCTCCTTGGGGCTCTCTCTTACTGCTTCACATTTGCCCGTAGCAACCACGAGGGGTTTCTATCATTAGTTAAATACAAATACAGGATTTACAGTGCAGACACCTGAACCCAGATTCCCAACTCCAAAACCAACATTTTTTTCTTTGAATCTGAGACTTTCACCTAAACCATGTTGTGCCCACTTAAAAAGTAGAAGAAAATACAGCTGCTGACCCAGGAATAGTTGTATGAGGAAGAAATCCAGAGGGGACTGATAAGCAGCAATGGCTATACACCAGACAGTTCTGCAATAGCTACTTGGCATCATACAGCAGCCTGGAAAGATTTTAATCAGCACTTGAAAAAAGATCACAAATCCAAAGATAACAAGCTCCAAGCTCTCCATCTTTCAGGGAGGTACAATATCCATTACTTTTGTGAATTTCCACAGAAACTTCACACACCACATTTGTCTCTGTACCTAAGCAGAACAGGAGGTTGGGGCTGGGGCTGGTTTTCCTTTGGTTTTGTTCATTTAAGAGAAGTGTATTGTGACAGTTGGCTAAAGCCAAATTTCTCATTTTCAAAGCATTCTATGGAAGCAAATTAAAGTCCTCAAAACATATTCTTCTAATAAAAATCTGCATTAAATGTACAATGGAAGAAAATGTGCCAGTTCAGGATCAGAGTTTAAGCATTATGCTTGTGTGTCCAAAAATTATTTTACACAGAATTTGTGAAATATCTGAACCTGACATTTTTGCCCCAGTTGGGGGTTGGAAAAAAGCCTTTAGAGCAGCGAAGTTCTCACATTTGCCATCACTTGCACAGTTCAGAAAAAATTCCAGAGCTCCAGAGCATCGGTCTGTAAGAAACATTCCTGAAACACAATTTCTACACTTGTATGTTTTAATTCCATTTCTCTTTTTGCTTTTCATGCTCTACAGTATCTTTAGGAAATACTCTTCAGAAAACTTCTTCATCACCCTTTTGCACTTCTTGTGCTGAATTACATCCCTTTTGTGTTAAAGTATCTCCTTGGATTATGTGCAGACCCTGGGTTCAGGGTTTCCACTGCCCCAGCTCAGAGCAGAGGAGGGACTCCCTGTGCTGAGCCACATCAACCAGAAACACACAAACCCCAAAGTGCTGAGGAGAAAAGAAAAAGCCATTGTGACAGCCTTCGTGCTAGTCTGTCATGGAAATACTCTCCTCCCAAGGAGCAGGGGAAGCACAAAGGGATCCTGTGTTGTGTTTCTCTGCCTGCCAGAGGACAGCTCTGAGTGCTGGATACAACTTCATGCCACAGGAGTTGAGATTTTTCACTGCAGCCAAGCAGCTCTGCATTGTTATACAAAGATCACTCATGGGTTTGTCCCACTCCTTTCGTTTACAGCACTTCACCTTGATCTCTCCAAAAGAAACACGGCTAAGGTAGACATGACTGAAAATCCTGGATCCTGAGGATGCTGTAGAAATGCCACACCTGTACAGTGGGAGACTCCAAATGCCACTGCTCCTCTACTACACCTCCTGCCAGCTGTGATGTAAAACACTACCGGGAGTAATTCTTTCTAACACTCCTCCAGATTACCAAAGCCAGAAGCACAGCAAGGCCTATAAACAGCTGAGGGATCCAGCAGAGCTGCAGACAGTTTCTTACCTGTCTCACAGGCACAGTCAGTGCCCACACTCAGCTTTCCTAGTATTCAGCTTGTTTGAAAATACACCACATGAGCTGTCCTTCCACAGCTCAGCTGCTCTGAGGATTTCCACAAATGCAAAACTTACAGTGCTCAGACATCACAGGATGAGCAAACAAAATAGCAGGATTCCCTAAGTATCAGCAGTCTGGCTTTAGAATCAGCTTCTGAAACCAAAAACGTCTTGAACAAAAAGGAAAAAACAAACCTTTCTACCTCCATCCTTCCTTCATAGATAGCCTTATTCCTCTTTTGTGTTTTGCCAAAGGCAATTTATAAATTCAACTGCATTGTTTACAGTACAATCCTGAAAGTGCAAATAATCAGCAGCAGATTATTATTAAGTTTCCAGCTGTGATCTCATGCAAAGAACACTGAAGTTATTTGAAACTTCCAGATGCCCTGATTTCCCCAAATGCTGGATGAGGTCCTGCCCATGCTGCCTGTTGCCCCAGCAGCGCAGCTGAGCCCAGTGCTGGATTAGGTTACAAACACACATTTGGGAGCTCAGCAGGAGCAGTCTGGCTGCCCAGGCTCTGGAGCCCATTTCCATGACCTGCCTGCAAAGCCCCTGCATGTCCAGTCCTGTCTCCTCAGCACAGTCACTGCCAATCATTTTCCTCAGCTGAAAAGAGAAAGGGAGAGAGCACTGAGCACAGTCACAGAAATAGGAAGCTGTAGCATTACTCACTACCTTGAGGACTCGCTTGCTCTTCCTTTCAATTACTCAGCAGATGTTCTTAAATCAGTTACTCAGTTTCTAGGTGCACCTGCCAAGCCCCGATACACACATCCACCCACTGCAGCCAGCGAGGCACATCCTGCTCCTCCTGCAGGGAGGAGGATCCTGCCACTGCAGCCAGCCTGGCTGCCCCCAGCTGCAGAGCCAGCACTGCTCCCTGCTCAGCACAGCCTGGGATCTCTCCGGGAGCATTCCCAGCTCCCATCACGGAGCTGATTCTGAGGGCTGCTGCAATAAAAATGGGCAAATCTACCCCCACGTGAAGGAAAATGCTGTTTCCAAAAAAAAGCCACAGTTCTGAAAAATTCCAGTTTGCCACATACAGCCCCCCGTGCCAAGGCTCCATGTTCTGTTCTCATGAGGAGACTCAGGAAGGGGAGTTTGCCTCAAATATTAATACAGAGGTGGGGGCTTCTGTCTTGTCTGGGGTATTTTGGCTTCTTGCAGAGAAAACAGAGTAGGGACGCGACTGAAAAAAACATGTAATAAAAAAAAAAAGTCAACTATAGGAAATTGCTTAACTGGAATGTGGCAACTTGCCACATTCTCTCTTTTAAAACAGCAAAACAGCTTTATTTTAATAAGCTGCTATGAGATTGTATTTTGGGATTGTCAGGAAGAACAAAATACACTAAACCCCACTCTGTTCAAAATGCTTTGAACCTATCACACAAGATTTTAAGAGGGAGAAAGAAAAGCTTTGGTATGCTCTGCCATGCAGTGGGATCAGAGATTTTCAGTTAGCTCACCAATTATCAAGAATGCTCCCAGAGTACTGTCTACAGGCACTGAAATACAAAATACAGGGCTGGAAAAGCTGTGAGTGTTAACTGAGATTCAGGTGCCAAGTTAAGCAGGTCCCCCACAGCTCAGCTCTAGGACAGACTCCTAAAAGAGTTAAAAAGAGTTAAAAAGTAAAATGGCATCAGTGGACTGTATGAGCTTTATCTCCCCTCCAGCACTGGTGATGCCATTTGTCAGTGGGTTTGCTGCCGGGGTCAGTTCTCTTTCCTTCTCAGCAAACAAAGGTTCTCACCAGCACCTGTCCAAAGCCCCCTCCCTCCCTCTGCAGTTCCATATCCTTGGGTCAGCCTTTCTGCTCTCTCAGGATCAGGAACATCACAGTCCCAGACAAACCTCTGCAGTTCCTTTCTGAAAGCCCAGGACCATCCCACTGATGGAGGTCAGTATAATTGCAGTGAGAATGAAGGATTACTTGAAGAAGTTTGGGTTAAACATAGGATGCGGGGAAAGGCTGTGAGACAAAGGATGGTGTTGCAGAAAGGTTTTATTTCTGGCCTTTTCCCTGATCTTGTTTGGAAGTTACTGGGATGAGTAGTGTGTTCTACTCTGCTCTAAAGCTGCTGGTCAGTTGCTGGGTGTCTTTGACTGTTCAGGGAGGTTTTGTACCGGACTAGTTCTTCCTTCCTACTCCCCTCTACTCTGCAGGGCCGTGGGCAGAGCGAGGCAACAGGAAGAGCAGGAGTGTAGGAGTCACCTCTACAGAGAGCAGGATGTGACCCCTGCTCCCTAAAGAGGGCACAAATGGCCAGATCCTCATATCCAACCTGGTCTCTCCCTAAAGGAAAGGCTGGATCAAGGACCAAGTGAAGCTGTTAATCTTGAGTTAGAAAGTAAAATTAATTATATCACTAGTGCTTTGTAGGAGGAACTTAATAATTAACTGCAAAGAAGCCAAATTATTGACTATTCTGATGGATTCTTGCTAAACTAAGCTTAAACACTCCAGTACTTGATGGAACTTCAATTCTGCCAAACTTTTTATCTCACAAAGTGCTGGTGAAAGCATCCAGCTCCTGCAGCCTTGGAGCTCTGCTGGGTAGGTGTCTGGAAACCTGTGTGACCTGTTTGTCCAGCCCAGAGGCTCCCCTTGCCCACTGGCTGTGCAGCCCTCCTGCACTGGGAATTTAACAGCCTCTGAGCCCAGTTGGCCCCATGAGCTGCCTGAGCCCCGTTTCCCAGGGCAGCACAAATTCCAGCTGGAATGGGCAATGACAGCCAGACACCACCAGTTAGTCTATCTCCACGTGCAGATACTGAGCTGTGCAAAGTGCCTTTTCAGCCTCAAATCTTTACAGAAGGCTGTACAAGCATGCAGAAAATACAGCTGAGGGAGGCTTTACTGCTGCTAACGTGGTGCTCCCGTCCTGCCTGTAGTTACACACAAATTGCTGCTGCTGGGTCTGCACCAACACCAGGTTTGGCTCCCCAACGCTACCAGTTCATACTCTGAGGGTAATGATTCACCCAGTTCAGCCCCTTTAATCTCCAGCCTCTCTAAGAGACCATAGCAACAGCTTCTAAACGTGCCTGCCTTCAAAGCTACCCTAGATCCTGTCTATGAAGGGCTTCTGTAGAGTCGTACATAATGAGAAAAAAGGCATTGCAGTTAAGATGACCAGCTCAAAAGACAAAAGCAGGGGGCTTCCCCTGCTGCTTTAGAGCTTAGTCCTCCACGTATATATTGTTCCATTTAGTCCAGTATGGATGAGTGCTGAACCAGCTTCTTACAGTGCTTCAGCTCCTGCTTGCTCTTCCTGTTTAGCTGAAACCCTTGTGTATGGAGCTAAGTAAAACTGACCTAGAGGTTGTTTATGCTTTCAAAGGGTATATGGTCTGTGCTGGAAATGAGTACCTCGATCCAGCCTGACTCCCTACTACAATAATAACTGGAAATGAACTCTGGACTATCAGTTCCCAACCACTCTGGGTTAGATCACGTTGCACAAGGAATATCCCAACCTGGGGGAGGGGAAGGCTCTCGGTGACACAGAGCAGCACTTTCTGCTGCAAAGACTCTCCCAGCAGCTGCACAAGGCCTGGGACCAGGGATGAGCCATATGGAGCCAACAAACAGCACTTGCAGACAGAGAGAGGAAAACACCCGTGGGTTCCACAGCAGCTGAAAGGAGAGGGACCACTATAAAGCCAACTACTATACTGTGCCACTTGAACGTGAACCTTGAGACTCCAGGTAACCTGTCAGGTGTGTGCTCCAGATATCCAACCCAGATAAGCAAAGCTAAGGCTTCCTTTGTCTCCCAGCCAGGCCATCTGCAGCCGTGTGAGAATTACAGTGCAATAAAGGTGCACCTTTATCCCAACTTCCACATTGTCCTGTCCCAAACACCAAATAAAATCAGGACTAGAAGCACTTTCTCTGAAATGTGTCTGCCCTTGCTACTTGCCAAGAGGAGTTAGAAAAGCCTTTCACGAATAGGTCAACTGCTTTCAGTTCCTCTCCGTGAGACTGTAACATACTCAGCTTGCACTTGCCAACATTAAGAACTCCCTCCTCGTCTCTGGTCCTTCTAGAGAATGAGGAAGGATCAAAGAACGGGTTGAGTGTAGGCAGTCGTCCCTGTTATTGCAGGGGGAACTGCAGAGTACACAACTTCTCACCCCATTGTCCCTTCTGAGGCGCCTGTGAAGCATGCTGACACATCCAGGATTTCAACACAATTAAATTGTAAATTAGCCTTGTCCTTCACAAAAGGCTCATGACACACAGTGATCTCCAACGAGATATAATGACCTGCTAAATTCTCTCTTGGTGTCTTGGGGGTTTCCAGGACCTCCCTGTACATCATTCCCTAATGCCAAACAACTGCACTTACCCACTGAAAGATCGCATGGATGGGGCAATGGTAGGGGTCGCTTTCCTACACACAGATATTGACTGCCAGCTGTACTAGTAGTTCACTATCAGCCCCAGGAAAAAGCACTCAAAAAATTCAGAGAAGGAGCTTAAGAGTAGTTGGACTTTAAAGCATTCCTGTAATCATTTCAGTGGCAGAGGTTTCAGAGATAGGAGTGAGAAATTAAATCTTCATGCAAACAGTGGACATTATTTAGGCCGCGGGTAGCAGCACTTGCATGTTCTGGATGAGACCATCATATAAATACATTTCTTGCCATAGACATGGCTCAAATTGTCAGTTCTGGATGCTAAGCGAGAGCTGAACAGTTATTGCTGCAAACTTCCACACGAAATGGGGGGATGGCAGCCTCATGCTGGGGCTGTCTCATGCAGGAATGGGAGACGAGCTGGCAAAAGAGCAATTGCTGAAACACGCATTCAACAAGATGAAAAAAGAAAGGTTATCTTGTAACTGTAGAATTTCTACCAATTTAAGAGTCAGGTGAAATAAGGCAGAGAAAGAATCCTTCTGTGTTCTAAAAATATCCACTTTCTCAGTTGGTTATCCTTTGCTATCTGAGTGTTGTTTTTTACTCCCTTGCTCATTCAAAACACACTTAATTTAACATCAGACCGAGTCTGAAGACAGTACAACAGTACTTATGTTTAAATAGCTGGAGCTTCAAGTGGGGGTCAAGGCCATGCTGCTCAAGGTATTCAGCCTTGAAAGGCACTTACAAAAGAACTGAGCCAGCAGAGACTAGAGCTAAATTCAGCTCTTACCCTAGTTTTAAACTGCTCCAACTCCTTTGTTTTCAGTACAGTCACATTCAGTTGCTACTCCTGTAAAGGAAAGTGGGCTCACATAACCCAACACTCATCTGATGTCAACGGGACAACCCCAAGGAACATAAGTGGGGTCCTCAGTCAGAGCCAGCTCTACTCTTTGCTACAGATGTCACTTACATGATACCTGGAGCAGACCAAGTGTTCCATCAAGTGATACGGCTGTAAATAATTCACCAGCAACCCCATAACACTTGATTAAAACCTACTGAAAGAAGATCTAATTAAATTGTCTTTTAAAGAACAGACATGATATGACGACTGTGTGAAGGGCAGATGGCAAGCAGAAGCTCGTTGGAACATGAGAAAATAATTTAGAGGACAGTACTTGGTAGCCAATACTATAAACTTTGCAAGGCTGTTGGCTTTAAAGCTGTGTATCTGCTGTGTCTGTGAAATACATGTCTTATTGATTAAGCAATAGTTGGACAATATGTTAGAGGAATGTAACAGCTACCTTGCTGCAAATGATATGTGCTTTGAGATAAAGCAACACAGCTCACAGCAGATTTTTCCATGTCTTTCAACCTCTGAGGAAGAAAAGAGCTTTATTTCATATCTCAAATCTAGAGCAGATATGAACATAGAACTAACATCAGAGAGTTAAGTATAAATCTAAAGTAGCCCCAAAGTTCAAAAGTGTTGTCACCCAGCTCAAAGTTTTGCACGAAAATAAGAACTTACTAAAGAAGAGAGAGACTTTTGTCCTCTGTATAATGAAGTCCATCCCAGTTGGGGGAAGAGAATCAACTGCTCAGAGACAGGCTTTTAAAATAATTAAATGTGATCCTGGTGCAGCTACCTGAGATCAAAGCTGTGGTACCTACCCCGAACTCCCAGAAGCAGAGCTGTCTGCAGTCAGTCAGTCATCTTAGAGAAAAAGCTCTCAAAATTATTATTCAAAAAAAAAATATTAGTATTTCTTACTGATAAATTTCAAAGTCCCTCATGCATCAGGGTGGCTCTCCAACTTCCCCCATGTTCTCCCTCCCAGAGTTTGAGGTTAGATAAATCTGAGCCACAGCTACTTGCACGAAGACGCTGAAGGCTCAGCACTTAGAAGGACTCTAAAGAATTCTAGCAATGCAGAGACTTGCAGAGCTCACTGATGATGTTCCCACACCACGGAGGCTCTGTCAGGGAAGCTGACAGACCATGCTACTAACCCACCCTGTAAAATAGAGCCTGAATGTGGAGACTTTCTTCTTTGCAGTATAAAGGGGCCATGCCTGCAATGGCACGGAGCTCACCCTCGTGTCAGGAGTACAGGAAGGCTGAAAGGGCTGAGCCAGCCTATTTATGTGGAGGACCCACGAGGAGTGAAAAGGAGAGAGGCAGGGATCAGACCCTGCGTTTCCTCCTGTGTTTCCCCTTCCCCCTGCACCTCGGTTTTACAGCTGCAGGAAGGATCAGGGCAGAAGTGTGAAAGCTGCTGAGTCAGGCCGTGTCTGTGGGGCCTCAGAGAGGCTGTCACAGAACCAGGGCCAGAGGACAAAGCCCTGTGCTGAGGCAGGGCTGGGCAGCTGGAGGGTCACAGAACCAGGGCCAGAGGACAAAGCCCTGTGCTGAGGCAGGGCTGGGCAGCTGGAGGGTCACAGAACCAGGGCCAGAGGACAAAGCCCAGTGCTGAGGCAGGGCTGGGCAGCTGGAGGGGCACTGCAGGGTGGGGACAGGCAGGACACGCCACTGCAGCCACAGGACAGCAGGGACAGCACGGAGCCCTGCCTAGGGAAGATGCAGAACCAGAAACATTTTGAATTAAGAGAACTGGAAAGAGGATGCAGGTTAAGCCTAGTAGGATTAAGTATCCCAGTAGGCAGGATAGCCAGCTAGTCCTGGCTAAGTTAGCATAAAGAAGAAGGTCAGAAACGAGAACGGGTGTCTCTGTGAGCTCCCCTGCAGGCTCAGAACTCTGCTGGTGTACAGCAGTAGTCTCTAACAGTGAAAAGCATGTCCTGTTTTGGCACAACAATTCAAAAGGAAACTGAGAAGTCTGTTAATAAAATGCCAGAGGCAGGATCTGCCCCTTCATTAGAAGGGCAGTGGGCTGACTGAGGAGAGGAGCTGCAAGGAGCCCCAGACACGCCTGGGGACCCCAGCTCAGAGCAGGGCTGCACCACCACTGCACTGACTGCAGGGCTGCCACTGCCTTCAGCTGGGAATCTGATGTTGCCAGACATCCATCCACTGCAAAGCTCTTTGCCTCAAACCCCAAACTAGTTATTCCTGGTAACTGAAGCAATTTGAATAGCACACTAGAAAAAAATAAGGAAAGAACACATCAGTGGAAGTGGAACCTGCCTTGGCAGCACAGTGGTTGTAGATTTAGTTTCCACAAGAATTAAACACTAAACATTCATGTCACCCTGGCAGAAGTATTCAGCTAGCTATTGCAAAGTTGGCTATCTCCGCACTTACAGACTGGCAGGTGAGAACTGATAAGGCCCAGTCAGTCAGAGGTAAATAGGTAATTACTGGTACAGAGGTGCATTCAGGATCACTACAGAAAACATCTTCTCCCAAAGCAGGATTGCATTTCCTACAAATGCAGCCTCAGCACAAACCCAGCCAGTGTTTCAGGGAAATAGCTGAAGGCCCAGATCACAGCAGCTTTCCTTTCTCCCTCCAAACATGAGGTTCCACAGATTCCACTCTAGTCCCTAGTCATGACTGCAAATGGCTCAGGAATTTAGGCTGCATGGAGAGACATCCCACAGAAACTCTGCCTTGTTATACCCAGACAAAATGCTGCCAATACAGCAGTGCTTAAATCAGGCCTTTAGCAGTCAGCCAGTGGTTCTACAAATATTACACTTGACACACAATGCACGACCAAACCAGTTTCAACACACATAATATCCTGTCTGAATACGAATAGGACTGACAAGCCCTTTGAGATCTGCTCTGGGGTTTCTCCCAGCTTAGCTGTGTGAACAAATGCTGAGAGTCTTTGGTGTTTGTGCTCACATTGGCTCTTCCAGAGCTACTCTGGACACTCTTGTGTTTCACAGGGAAAAGGAAAGAGAACCTGAAACCTTTCTTCTTCCAAAGGGAGAAGGCTGAAGGCCTGTGCAGAGCTCCCCAAACAGATCAGTCTCCTTAGAACAATACCTGTGGATTTTAGTCAATTGTTTCCTTAAAACAAGGGAGGATAGGCAAGGGCACAGCTTCCAGAATTCACTAAAATGAGGGAAAAAACACTGCATCTGATCTGCACTCAGAGTACTACTAGCAGATGCTGACCCGAGCCACTCAGATCTGTCTCTAAAGAAATTAGGGGAAATTAAAGTTAGAAGACTTCGTAAGAATGTTTTACTCTGTGGAAAGTTTCAGTTTTGCTCATAAAGACAAAAGGCTTGAAGTGTTTTGCTTGGCAGATAAAGAACAGTTTTTAAGGAGAAATCTAAAAAAGTCAGGAAGCTTTAAAAAACAAAATATCCCTATTTGAGCTTATTTCAGAGGAGCTACATAACTATATTTTAAAGCAGGATTTAGTCCTCTAGTTTACTCTAGAAAAAAAAAAAATAAAAACTGCTCTGGAAGAAGAAAAACGTTGCTAGAAAACTGGTGGGAACCAGGTGTTGAGAGGTTCTCCTAGAGCACTGAAGGCAGCATGAGGGCCATGGACACACATTTTTCCCATGACTGCACTTACTGACAAACCTATCACCTCCCCTAGCAATGTCTTTTACTGCTGATGGCCAAAAAAATCAATCTGTAAAACCTACTAATTATTTCTTCTCCTCAGTTTATAAATAAAACCTCACACTGGAACCTGCAGGCCTCAACAGTAACCCATACACAGCAACAATGAGGAGCTCAAGACTTCCTTTCCAAATTTAGATTGCTTCAAACAGAAGTGAAAGTTCTGTCATAAATCAACAAACCCACGTTTTAGAAGCACGTAAGGCGAGCAGAACTGGGCAGGAAGGTGCGAAACTCATTGCAAAAAGCTTCTGAAGATTTCCAAGGCCCCAGCCCTGAGGCTCCTGGCTGGATGTTGCACACTGGGGTCAATGACCTGTTCTGGGAGCATCAGATCAGACCAGATCTGAACCTGGATCTGCTGCATCCCAGCAGCATTCCTCAGTGCCATGTTAATTACTGCTCTAAAGAGAGCTCACAGCCTCTGCTATTAGAGCTCTTCCATGTGGGATAACTACTAATCATCCTACCAGGACACTCCATAACCCCAACCAAAATGTGATTCCTCACTCTGTTGCTTAAGTGTCCTGTGATCCCTCCCCGCCTTCCCAAGATGAACACAGAACCAATGGATGTTCTCACTTGGCACAAAGGGAATGAGAGATGTGGCCTCTGCTCACTTTGGAATACATACAGAAATAACAACTGTATCTTACCTTTAAAGACAGATTTTGAACAGTCTTGAGCTCAGGTATGCAAGTCCAATGAGATGTGGATTTTCCATATGCTTCCAGCCCCAACAGCTCAGACTTCAGCCCCCTGTGCTGCACTTAGAGCAGGATAAACACCAGACAACTGTGATGGGCTTCAGCTGTGATTCCCTCAAACCCCAAGAGCAGGGCCTAAGCTGAGGTTTGAGTTTCCACCTGAGGAATGCTCCAGGATGACAAGGAGGGCAGGGAGCCGAGCACAGAACAGGTAACTGTCACCCAGCACAGGTACAAGTGAACCCCACAGCTGCAGCAGGGATCACCTCATGCACTGGGACACGCCTCTGGGATGTGGAGGTGGCACAGAGCTCTGTACAGCTCTGCCTTAAGGCAAAAGGCCTCTGACCACCTGCAAGCTTTGGTGCCTCCCACAAGCAAGGCAGAGTTTAACTGGGGACTGTTCCTGTCCCAGATTCCGGGGGCTATGCTGATGAGGACTGGCTGCTAAACCAGAATGCCAAACTGTTTCCTAATCACTGCTAGTCTGACTAGGTGCAGACTCCCACCAAGAAGCAGCAATGCCCACAACACTTCCACGCACAACTCCTCTCAAGTCATGTGTTGGAAGAACTCCCCATTTCTTCTGGAGCAGGTGTGTTTCCAGATTCAGAGAGTTTCTGTTCTCCAGATTCACCTGCTGTGGCAACTCTGTGCTGCTGGTAGTGTCAACTGTGTGGGATTGCTCCACATGAGTGAGAAATGAGCAGGGAGGGAAGTCTGAGAGCTGGCTGAGTCAGGATCATCCAGACATTACTCTGTGCAGTAATCCAGCCAATATATTTCTCCAAGCCCCTTAACTATAGGAGATAGCCAGGCTTGCTTTCAGCACCATTTTCCTTTTATTAAAAAAAAAATAAAAATAAAAATCCCTCTAAGCTGAAAATAAGGGTAAGAAATATTAATCTTAAATGAAAGGTAAGGGTTTATCCCTCGAGCATCTGATACATTATACTGCCTTAGTAGAAAATATAATTGTAACAGACACTATCCCCTAAATAATTTGGTGTGTCAGGTGAGTTCTTTCTTAAGAAGAACTGTTCCTATTTCTGAGCAGAGCAGGTGATAAGTTTGTGTACCCCGTGCTGACTCATTGCTGTACATCTGTCTCTAGCAGGCAGCTGGAACACTGCTCGGGGCTTTCCTGGGGTAAAGTGCAGTTCACAGCACTGGAACTGGGGGAGCAGCCCCAGGTCTGCACAGCTGGGATCTGGGCAAGCTTGGTCACAACCACGAGTTCAACTGGGCACAGCTGGGGCTCAGCTCAGCCTGGCTACTTCCCTGATCAGATCAGTTCTGTGCACACAAAAAGGTTAGAAGTTGTGTGCAGACACTGAGGTGTGTGTGGGAGCACAGGCTGTGGGTTCCTGTTGCTGTGTGCAGGGCAGACAGATGGACAGAGCTCCCAGGGCTGTGGGTTCCTGTTGCTGTGTGCAGGACAGACAGACGGACAGAGCTCCCAGGGCTGTGGGTTCCTGTTGCTGTGTGTAGGACAGACAGATGGACAGAGCTCCCAGCCAGGCTCTGCTGCAGCTCCAGGGCTGCAGGAGGATGAGCAGGAATGATCTGTGTCACCAGAGTCCAGTGACCACACAGGTTGCCTTAGAAAGGCAAAGGCAGCACAGAGCTTTACTCCGACACTTCCTTTCTTGCTTCCCAGTCAGTGCACCATGGAATCCAATACGAGGCAAGAAGTACAGAGAGCTTGACAGAAAAGTGAAGAGCCCCTTGTCCTGTCTTCATATCAATAAAAACCTGCTCACCAGAGCTTGCCCTGGGAGCTCCAGGTAAGTGAAAACACTGCTGCTGAGTTTTTGTGTCAACATTTATGTAAAATCAGTGGTTGGAGATGTGCTAAATTCCATTATGATGTGGAAATTCTGATCATAACTGTCACAAAGAAAAGATGTCTGCAGACTAGATAATTGTAGATGGTCTTCCCTTCTTCCAAGTCAAATAAAATCACTGTTAAAGACTACCTTGTACAAGAAGTGCACAAATTTAAGAAAGGAGAAGGCGTCCTACAAAAACACAAGACACTTTAAGAAAAACAAATGTGTTGCATATATGCAAAAAGTAAGATGAAGTAAGAGACTTTCTTCTTCTCTTACATAAGACCTGCTGGGAAAGGAAGTCTTTTCAGCTGAACAAAGCTCATAAACATGTGGCTACAGGTTGCAGTTTGGCCTGAAAAATTCACTACTCCCACTGCTTCCAATTTACAAACACAGTTGTCCTTCCCTTGTGCATACCACATGCCCAACTTCCAATCTGCAAGTGTGGACTACCACAATCCTCCTTCCTCTTCTCTCATGCCTCCCCCCATTTCCAAAGTGTTTGTTTCTGCTCAGAGATTGCTTGGTAAGATAAGCCTTTTCTAGACAAATTGCCAAATGAATTGAGATAATGCCAAAGCAAGTTCAAACAGATTTAATCCACAGGTACTATTCAGCTACTGTGAATGAGTGATTTGTGGAGAGTAGACATTTGTGACACAGCCCAGCTGGAGTCAGGCCTTCTGATCTGGTGCTCTGTTTGCTGAAGGTGCTGAACAGAAAACATTCCCAAGGAAGAAGCCAAACTGATCTTTGCCAGGAGTGTCTCTATCACGGATCTAGTCTGGCCAGGGAGGCAGGAGGACAGTTTTCCCAAAGAGCAGGCAGAACTCAGAATGTGTGTTACTGCCTCACCCCGACACTCCCACCATAACCAGTTTGGTTATGCCAGAGCCACTGCAGCCTGCTCTTCTGAGGCAAGAGCCCAGCCAGAAAGAAAATCCATCTGCAGTCTAGACCCACTGCAGGTCCTGCAGTTCAGCCTTCCCACCTCGTCTTTGCTGCAGTCAGGACTGGGGGGCGCTGGGGGAAGGTGTCCCGCTCAGTCTGGGGATTCCCACAGCTCAGCAAAGCAGCTGTTTCCAGCTGAGAAACCACAGGAGCCTTTCCTGCTGCCCCCACCTGCCACTGTGCTCTCCTGCTCACCTTCACACTGGCTCCAGCTGTGGATGCAAGTTACATGTGCTTCACCACACATGTCTAGTCCCACCAGCAGCTTTCCAGCCAGGGAAATGAATCCAGAAAGATGCTGCCTTCACAAAGAAATACGGCTAAAAATAATACACTTCTAACTTTGCAAAACCAATTTGAGTCATACAAGGGATTAGTGTAAGGACAGAGGTAAAGACTGACAGAGCTATTTCTTTCCAAGGATGCTTGGAACAATATTGCAGGCTCACTACATGGCAGACATTTCTTGCTCTCTTACATATGGGTTAAAATTACTATTATTTTCCATTTCAGTTTTGTAGTCAACTTGAGAAGTGAGTAAAACTGCTAGGACAGAATTGAAAGCACAGACCAGCAGCGGGTAAAAAGAAAAGCACTCAAGCACTTACTGGGCAGAATATATAAAACTTAAAACCAGAGCTTGTGGCATCAAAGAACCCAGTCTGCTAATAACCAAACTAACAGAACCTACTTTCCACTCCAGGGAAACTCCCTGCCCTTCTAAGAAATGGCCTTTTACCCTGAAACGGGCAGCTCATGTAACACATTACACTCAACACATCCTTTGCAAGCAATTCCCACAGCCCTTTCTTTCCTCTCCCGCCTGTATCTCGGTTTTCCCTGAACTCTTCTGAGCCACTGTGAGTGCTTATCTGCACCTGCCAAGGTCCAGTTTGAAATCCTTATCTACCGTGTGCTTTATTTTGAGAACACCTTACATGCAAGAGGAATGAGGAAGGACTCAAAGCATTGCAGTAAATGGGGAAGGAGCTCTAAGCATGAGCCCAAGTGCCCGTGGTTAGGCTGGCGTTCTCGACCAGGCGACTACACGTCACTACACAGTTTAACTTATATTAATGGAACTGAGTTTTCACAACTCTTTCTCCTCTGAAGTATTTGCACAGAAGAAAAGCCTTGTGAGAGTTCAGCCCTCGCCCAGCTGAGCTCCCAGTTCAGGACAGATGTGAAATACAGATGTAGCTCACAGCACTGCACCATCAGCAGCCACTAACCATGACCCACAGAGCCATTTGGGGACTCGTGAAGGCCACCAGGGAAGCACTGCAGGGCCTGGAGATCTCTGAGCTCCCAGCTGTACTCTGGACTCTTCAGGAGCTGCCTGCACAGTCCATCCACCAGCACACAGCTCCCTGCAGGACCCCAGCTCGTGTCTGTGCTGTCATGACCCCACAGACAGAGGCACAAGCCACGGTGGCACTGCTGCCACAGAAATCAGGGCACGGGACACCTGGCACCTGAGACCCCCTGGTAGCACCTCCCTCAGGCACTGACAGCCTGGGGAAGCCAACACAGCCCCTGAGCTCCTGCAGCCTGGCCCTGCGACCACAGCCTGGCCATGCCTGACATGCATTTTGGTACAGGCAACACAGCAGTGCAAAGAACACGGAGTCTGTACCCATGCCCACAGCTCCATGGATGGGCACAGATCCAGCACTTGGTTGAACTCCCAGAGAAATCACATACTGGACTGTACATCAAAGAGATTTCCTTCTGAACATAAATTTTATGATCATCAGTGAATGTGGCACCCATTTGTTTAAACACATAAATGCTGAAGAGGACTGTGTGCCCACACTCAACAACCATCACTAGAAACAGCTTTTGTTGCTTTAAGAGGAGCCTCAAGATCATAAAAGGTCTTTATACTTTGTGAATCAAGGTTTTCTTTTACAACAGGTCCACTAGCAAATAAGTGATGATCATTTTCCGAAATGATGCTGACTGACATTGTTTGGGCATCCAAAAGGCCCTCACAGAAGGGCTGCCAAAAGGCTACACAAATATTGTTTCATAGAGAATAGCCTTTTGAATGCTGTTTGGAGGTGACAGGAGGAAGAACACTGCTATAAATTTTTGGGGAAAAAAGAACCAACCAAAACAAAACACCCCACAAAACAAACCAACCAACCAAACCAAACCACAAAAAAAGTCAGAGGAAGAATAAACGAAGAATGATAGATTTCCACGAGGCTGAGCCAAAAGCTACCTACCACCTATTGTTTCACAGTTTTCTTCCCAACCTTCATTTCTCATGTGATGCATTTTTCAGCCTGTAGTTTATTACAGTTACAGTGTTGTGATGATCCTTTCTTCCTAAAAAAGCCCAGGGCTCTACCCAGCTCCAGCCTCCAGCACCAGGTAGAAAGAGGAGCATTAGCATTTACATCAAACGTGAATCAAAGAAGGGGACAGGAGGGGATTGCTTGCTTAGAGTAAAACTACCTACACAGAAGGTAAAAGGAAACGTTATTTAAGCATCTAAAGGTCAAATGAACTAAGGAAAAATATATCTATTTTCCCTTTCTAAATACTTATACAGACTTTTGTACAGATCCACCTCTTCTTTGAGAGCATCACATGTGTTGTGGTTGAAGAATTTAATCTTTCTAAACACCAGAACATCACTCCAGCCCGGTCCACGACGCTGTTTGAACCACAGCAACAGAGGGAAAAGCAGAACCAGATTAGATCAGTGAAACTGAGCCAGGGATAGAGAGACAGGCCTGGAGCAGAGGGCAGGAACCATCAGGAGCAAACACCGAGGCGAAAGCGGAGTTTTCCCAGCTCACCCGGACAGCGCTGTGGGGGACACACCTCCCGCCAGGGAGCCTCGAGTCACCTTTGCTCGGCGCCTCGCATCGCATCCCGCTCCACAGGAACACGGGCGCCCGGGCACAGGCCCCGGGGCGCGGCCGAGC